>CALSFV010000297.1:0-459831 GCA_943737045.1 Parapristionchus giblindavisi | reverse complement strand
GGTAGACGTATCGTATGATAAACAAGTTGTGCACGCATGAAAAAAGTGTAAAATGAAACCATAGCTGACAGGATAACATATAAAAAGTGTGAAATATTTCACAAAAAGTGTTAAATCAATGTTCAAGCAACCTACATATTTCGATGTTTTTGTCATCTATGTAAAATGGATATTTCGGTTTCGGTTTTCGGTTTCGGTTTTAATTTCGGTGGTCCAGATAATGTTTTTTCTCCTGTCTATGATATTACAACGCAGAATACTGCATCTCGCTACGGAGTGATTGCACTAAATTCGATAACTGTCTACCGTTGCCCGAGTTTGACTCGGTGAGTGCTAATTTATCCCAATTATTTTAAGTCAATTAATTAATAATTATTTTGTTTATTTAGTAATGCGGTGTTTCATTTTCAAAACGTGCGCCCCCCCCCCCCCCCAAACGACGTTTTGAAAATGTAACATCACCTAACACCGCCATAAAGGTATCCTGAAGAGCATTAAATACTGAATGAGTACCAAATGAAAAATTTCCCTTTAGCAGGAAAAGAGACACCAGTCAGGAACGATTATTACATGCCCTCCGTTGACTGTTATGACTTCGTTATTTCAAGTACCAACGTTTTTTCGAGTAAGTTCTATGTTGAGCACGCTAGCCACTATAAGGACGGCAGATACATTGCGATCGACATTATGAGACCAAAAAACATTCAAGATAAATTTTAACTCTCATTGAAATATCAGGGCATTGAATTATCTGTCACTAATTTTTTTTCGAACTGGTAGATCAGTCAAAACATTAGAAAACATCTCCCCTAACTCGGCTTTCCGTACTTTTTGCGCTTTAGCTTATTATGTAATTGTTCATTTAGTTTTATGGGATTAGCAAGCTAACTTGCGCCGATGGTAAGTGGAGACTGGATGGCATCAATGGGAATCAGAGCGAACTCATTAGAAATCAGTCATCGTGGAACACAGTTTGCTTACAGAGAGAATGTTAGTTTTTTTTTTCATAGACCGCATCCATTAACTATGGCAAACCTTTTTCATTTTATGTAATTTAAAGATGGTTTATGACCATTTCTAATATATTTAAATCATTAATATCCGATGAATACCTTATTATTCGAATTAATATTTTTTATTTGGTAAAGCATGTCCCGCCCAAATTGGAAAATTCTCTCTCTGGCCACACTCTCTCGCTGGTTTTGTCTACGAGAGATTATTGTCACTGCGGAGAGTTGGCTTGAAGTGTTCCTTAATTGGGTGGAATCTAAGCTTATTGTTACGTATTCTGTTTCTCATATTAACTCACGAACTTGATATATTTTAGATAAATCAGTCAAGTGCAATTCTATCGTCATAAGATCAGAGTGCTTCCATCGCAAAGCATCGGAGTGTGCTAAGGTGCCTCAAGGGTCGATCTGTCAACTTTCGAACCAAACATGTGTTTTCTCGATTTACAGTTTTTGTAAAGTTTCAAGTTCGCGATATCACGAATGCTTGTCGACTTTCACGTTTGCTTGAACATCCCTGAAAAGAAAAATGTTTTGAAATTAGCAATAGTGCTTATGGTTTTACTTGTTAGCATTTTTGCATTATTGCATTTCGAAATACATTCGTAAATTCAAAAATGCCATTTTCAGATCAAACTTGATGAGCCCACCGGTATTCTATTTTGTCCAGACGATGAAATGAGTTTTACAGTTCGCCCTGAGGGCGGAATGGTTGGTTCCTGACCATTTTAATTATAGCAACTTGCTTATGCCCCCCCTCCATTTGAGATCCGCATTCGTGCATTTGCACGACCGGTTCGAGAATGGTCGATGTTAAGATGGTGTAAATTCGTTCGTTATTAAGTCATAATTTCGTGCGGGATTGTGTATTTGGGCATCATTTTCAACCCATTTTCTAGCGTTCCATGAAAAATCATTTTGTTGCGAATCTGTAGTCCTGAATTACCGTTTCATTGAAAACTAGCGTAGAGGGGACATGTTTGACAACTCTTAAAGCGCACACAGGAAAGTTGTGGGGGAGTTTGCCGACAAAAGTGATGTCAGGAGAATTTCTGAAAAAAAAATCCAGCAATGATTTTGACGTCTCTTTGGTCAGACAAGCGGCACGCCTTTGTTCATTATACCTGGACCGATAAAGTATTGGCAGCGCACAGTAGCCCAAGTAGCGTTTATCAGTGTTCTCCAGCACGCGTTCGTTACGCGTCAAATAATTCTTTGACAGACTATGGGAACTCGTGTCCTGTGCGATATCTACAGTAATCGATGGGGATATGCGTGGAATGGGCAAAGAGTCCAACTGTCGCCTTCCGACAACGTCGTCTGCCTCAGTTTGTCATTTTCTAGTTTTTTTTTATTTATTTTCTAGTTTACTAGTTTATTTTCTAGTTTCGTCATCATTCAACTATTGACAAAAGTACTTGCACCTGAATCATTCGTGAAAGTTTTAAAGGCGCTTCTTTCAATATTCTAAAGAAAATAGATTTATTAATTCAGAGAATTTTTGCAATCGTGTCGGCAGAGGAATCATTTCGAAATGTTTCCAACGACAAGGCTGTAAGGAGGTACTCTATTTTGCTATCAGCTTTACTACCGCTGTTTGCGCACCACAGAGCGTTATCCATACCTTACCTGTTTACTAGAGTTGGCTATTCGGGGGTTGAGGGCCCGCAATCCGCAACCTGAATAGCCAAAACTAGTGTTTGCCCCAACCAAGTTTCCAAAGTTATGCAAATCCATTATTATAGCTTGAATTTCCTCCGTTCTTCGAACGTGCAGTGTGCCCCGCCCATCATCGGCTTATGTTATCTCGTGGTGACATTGGGGTAATGGTCACTAGCAACAAATCCAATTCATCAAATCAATTCTTTTCAGATCTTTCGTGCCATATCCAACCTTCGTTGCTCCAATGGAAAATGGATTGCGATTGATGGTTACATCGCCGAAATCGAAATTCGCCGAGGAGATAATGTCGTTTGCACGCAAGAAATAAAAAGCAAGTAAACTAATTTTAAAAATTAATGTGTCCCATATTACAAAACATGAAACTCTTGTGCATACGGAATAACACACATCCAAGGGACGCGCAAGGACTCAAAGAATATGCAATAGATTCCGAACTACCGAACATACTGAAAAGATCTCATTCTTCCCACCAGAATATTCTTCAACGATTGACCGGGCGTGCATTATTATAGCTTATCTAGATACTTAATCTCCTAAAAATCTCCAACGATTTTTTCTAATCGTGTGTAATTAATTTTAGTAGTGCCTCCACTACCTCCGGTGTGTGATATTTCTCTACTGAAGATGCAGTGCCCCGAATCGGATCGGAGTTGCTCAATTGTATAGTTTTTAAACATATTTTTATATAAAGAAAATTAAAACATATTTCAGCCAATCGTGCAGAGAAGTGAAGGTGACGCCGTGGTAAAATGTGATAAAGAGAGTAAATTATACTTCCGGGTCGATTCCAACAAGGCAAGTTGTAGTCAGCGCGGAGAGTTTCAAATTAGATCTGAATGTACTGTTAATTGATAACAAAAAATTTCAGCAATTTGAATTTGAATTTCATAAATTTTAGCTGAAAATTGCGCCAAACCTGACCTGCGTCAATTCTCAATGGATCATCGAAGGCAGATCAGCCATAGGAATTTCGTTTTTCTGTCTAAAACTCGGCGAAATCATCCTCGAAGAAGTCACAGGTTTAGAATGATTTATGTAAAATAATAACGCAAACTAAAATAATAACTTGAATTTTATTAGTTTTAATATTTTATTATTATTTTTTTATAACCTTAAATATGTTCAGAAAGTAGCACTCCATATGAAGCAGATGAAATTGTGGCTGATAATGACGCTCATGGGATCCTCACAGTCATCCCGACAGTTTTTCCACTTGTGTTCATAATTTGCTCAATCGTAAGCGAATTTTAATCTTATATTTTATTTTTAATCAATGAAATGCTCAGGTACTATGCGCTAAGGCGACTTTAAACAATAGACGATTCGACATTCGTTACGCTAAAGTTGCGCAGGAATAGATCTCACAACATTCATCGTATAAATCACATAACCTTAAACACCTTTGATAAAGTTCATTTCATGCAGATCTTGTGGCGTTTTAATATGAAAGTGTATGAATGTACCGTACCTTCGGGAGCATATCATCAGACATGCAAAATATGCTGCGCTACTCCTCAATGTTTTGACTAGAATTTTCCAGATTGGGGGGGGGGGAGCCATTGAAGTTACACAGAGTTAGGAAACTTACAATTAGTATTCTCATGCCAAATAAGTCGGTCCAATATACGCTGTTCGGTTAGAAAACACTTGAGAAGATAACTCACAATACGAGATTGCAGCGCACCACATCGAGCATAACTAGTAGTGACTTGCAACAAGTGGAGATACGCCCGTCTTGTTGTGTAGACTGTCACAGGAATTTAACTCTATCCATTAATTATGGGGCGAAAAACATTTCCGCCGCTCAGCGTGGAAAGAGGAAAATCCAAATGAAATGAGTCATCTTACTAAATTGTTCAAATTGTTGCTTCCATCATTTCAGCTCTTGCTTTTAATGCAGAACGGTCGAGCGAGGTGAGTTCTCACTGCCTTCTTAAATTGTATTTTGTAAAAAAAGATTTCTTTAAAAAATATTTAAAATTTAAACATTTCTTGCAGTTGAGATGTATCGTCTCCTCATCGCTGCCATAGTATTCATCGTGTTTGCCGATGCAGTGAATTTCAGAGAGTGTGAGTAGATCAACTCTCTTGTACAAATCGAGATCAATCAATCAATCAATAAATTACAATTTATCATTGCAAGTAATATTTGCTAGACGAGGATGGGGCAAAGAACTTCATAGGGCGTATTCCACCAGTATCTAGAATTTGATAGAATCGAGATCAAATGGTTTTGGTTCAGATTGCCCTCGATTGATTTTGATAAGCTGCAATGACTCCGGGGAATGCATGAGACCGGTAAGAATCCTGAATGACCCGACGTAGCAATTAGCAATATATGCACATGACATAATGAATGATTCCGAGCAAATAGCTGTATCAACTCCTTGAAACAGATGGTACAAGTTGGCGAATGACCGACACAAGAAGGGGTCGGAGGTAGTGCGTTCGTATCAATTAATGTGATGTACAGTATACATATAAAAACATGCAAATGTACTCTAGTAATATTATATAACATGCAATATAGAACTAGTTAAGGCCCCGCTGTTTCGGCCAGGGGTTCTAGACAGCGGAACCCTACTCAGTGGTGTTGGCCATCTTCAGTAGAACCACCACTGAGTATTGTTATCAAAAATATTGTATAATAGTTAAAGTATGTATCTAATACATACTCATGTATCAATCATTGCCAACATGTATCAATAATATACATATAATCAGCGTCCCTTTGAACGCTTTTCCAAAGATATTTCGAAACTCTGTGAGCTGATTACACTATCTCGCTTTGAGATTGTTTGGCAAAGATACAAAGATATTCAACTTTATAATATATAATACATATTAAAAGCTTTACGACATACAACTTTATAACATATTTATCTGTTGCACCACGAGCTAATTTGAAACTCTCCGCTCTGGCAATGGCAATCGCTTTCTTTGCCTACGAGAGAGCGTTGTCAGAGAGGAGAGTAAAATTAGCTTAGCGTGACTTTAAAATTAAATAAGGATTGTTTTTGTTTTTTAAGGTGTTCGATAAGCTTACCTCTACATTCTCCTGTGGCAATGACGCAACACACAAGCTTCATTATTCCCTCGGCGACCCTTCAAACTTTACCGTAAGCATTGCACTAGTTTTAAACGCTCTGCTTTGGCCACACTCTCTCGCTTTGTTTGTTTACGAGAGCTTGTCAGAGCGGAGAGTACATTTGCATGGGTTGTACTTTAAATTACATTACTTTTACAGAATCTATTCTTGGATCGTTCTCCTACGTGTGATCACAATACAGGTAATATTTTAACCATAAACGCTTCTGACCGAGAAATCATACGATACAACTCTTGTATGATATGAGATAAAAATTACGATCTCCAACAATTCAGGCACGATGGAGATCATAGATGCGTTCACTGGCGCCAAGTCAACGGTGATCGACAATGGGACGCTGGCATGCAAGGGACACTTTGCCGATTGCGTCAAGTCATCATTATTTCATTGCCATGACTCGACTGTATGCACAAAACCGGTATGTACTATTGTGCGTATAAAATGTACTTGCATAAGAAAATGACAAACGGTGCTAACGAACGGAAGTCACAATCGAGAGGCGCGGCGAGATGTAGCCTTCTACATCTCGCCCCGCCTCTCGATTGTCTCTCCGCTGCCTCTCTCTAACCCCCCCCCCCGGCTGACCTTCGCCGCGCGCTATTTTATATATAAAAGAGATCGGCATAGTTTCTGAACCATGCAAAACAAGAAAGTCTCTTGTGGGAGTGGTTGGCTACTCTCGTACCAAATAAACAAGTGTATTTTATACGGTCAATATAAGTATTTTCGTCTTCCGATAACTATATATGACCATCCATCACAGTGATATGCGTAAAATTAAATATTATTTCTATTATACAAGAATAAGCATGCTTTCAATGTATTTTTAATATAAATAAATAAGCTAATACTGTACCCTATGGCGTTTCGGACACTACGTCTGAAAAGAACCACAAGAGTGCATGACCTGAAAGTTCATTTTCAACTTTCACTTTGATTTTTCTTTCAGGTTGTTAGTGGCAGCAGAGGCCTCAAGTGCAGTTCAAGTCACCAACGCCTGGCC
This sequence comes from Parapristionchus giblindavisi, assembly GCA_943737045.1. Lineage (NCBI taxonomy): Eukaryota > Metazoa > Nematoda > Chromadorea > Rhabditida > Diplogasteridae > Parapristionchus > Parapristionchus giblindavisi. The sequence continues at coordinate 453,026 of CALSFV010000297.1, read as the reverse complement.
TACTACTACGACAAAAATAATGACGTGATTAATGATTCAGTATAACAATTAGACAAATTAGCATTGTTTGTAGACAGACTGGCTGCTCAAGCCATTTCTTTGTCACGGCTCCGTGGTTTACAAGAAAGATAGCAGCGGTCGGTATATCGCTCTGCCACCGGAGGGAAGTCTAACATGCAAAACGTCTGATTGCTCCAATGTCGCCTATGCGTGTTCAGACATCGACGAATGCGTTGCTCCGGTACTAATTTCAAGTACATCGTCACATTTGCCTTGCGTGCCTACGCGTAACCTCGTCGTAGCGACGGAGACGCGGCCGAGGAGGTAACGGCGGAGGAACGTACCGCAAATATAATGACGCAAAGATTTTTTGAATATTTATCTTCACGTCATTTTCTGGATAGCGCGCTCAGGAGCTTAAATCCACGCATGATCATGTGTATACGAGTAAAATCAAGATATGACAATTCCACGCATGATTATGCCATTAATTGCTACAAATTATCCGTGATCATGCATATATTCAAACACCAGCGTTTTATTTATCTTCTTTCAGACTCCTAGCGCGCAGTTATCTGGCATATTTGCCTGCGACGAGCGGTACTATGACATGATATACGAGATCAATGCAAAGGTATTGATTATAAAAATACAACTAATAATTGTAATATTTGCAATGGAGAACATTACGTTGGAGTACGCATTGTGCGATCATTCTGGGCTAACCGCTGTGGACGACACGGGAACGACCGAATATGGGCTGAACGGAAGATTGTTTTGCCTGGATACATCACCAACGAGCAAAAGATATTGTTCGTCTATCAAACTCCACAGATGCAGGAATGATATCGATTGCACGAAACCGGTAAGCAAATTTCAAATAAAAAATAATGTTCACTTTTTAAATTTCGTTCTTTTCGAATTCACGGTCACGTGTTATCTTGACTGCTTCAATTAATCCATTGAATGTAGTGGTTTCTCGCTTGCCTGGTTTTCAAAGAGAAGTAGATGCCAGGATATTTGGTTTTTTAAAACATTTTTTTAAAGTTTTTTTTTCGTTGTGGCTGAGAATGTGAATATAATCGGAATTTTGTTTGATAGTAACTACTAACGCAGTTATGAACTGGATTACAATTCAGGTGTACAATTCTGTCATTCGAGATTTTGAATGTTCCAGTAAATTTTATCACCTATACTATATTTCGTCCGACGGAATCCAGGTAACAATAATATAACAAACAATAATTCTCCAATGAACGCTTTTAACACCTAGTTGATCAATCAATTTAAATTAGGCGCACAATTAAACATTTTAATATTAAATATCTAGCACTTTAGAACGGTCTAGATTTGTATGTCATCCTACTTATTTCACTAAGTAATTATTTAATTTAGTCATTTCATTCTGAAATAATTATCAGTGTATGCTTATAGGATTTCTGGTTGATAGAATCTCCTCGTTGCGATGAGTCCAAGCAGAGCATATACACCAAAAACGAACTGAATCGTGAACTCACTCTTCCCTACAATGGAAGTTTGACATGTAGAAGAAGTAAGATTCTTTGGAAAGTTGAATTTTGAAATTGGAAAACCAACTTTCTGCACTGAATCACCTTATTTTTTCAACAAGTTAACTCGCTATAAATGATTAGAGAAAATTTGACGAAATGTCCGTAATTTCATTTTAATTTTCATTAATATATTTTTTGAAATTTTTGGCGTAGTGCCATGTTCTGAAAATTAAATTTTGATTTTTAGTCGCATGCAGATCCGGTAGTCCACATGTTAACTGGATGAAGCTCATTAAAATTGACGCCAAGGTCAGTCAAGATATCGCTGGATGCAAAATATACGGGCGAAAATTCTTTCGCGAACAAAAAAAATTCTGGACAAACCTTGATATATTTCGGCCAAACTTACCCACATTTGGCCAAGACGAAAAGGCAATTTCAGTTTAAAATTGGCCAGAAATGTCCTGCTCACACGGTTCCGACGTACTCCGCATCAATTCATACCCAGAGGAATTTGAGAGGCGACCACTATCATCCGGTAAAGTCTCTAAACTCTTAATTCGATAAATCTTAGCTAATAGTTGGACTAACAATAATAATCATCATTTTTTTGCGGGCAAAAAAAGAAATTGAAATACGATTGACGATATAAATGGGTGTACGCATAGATACGATGCTACTAATACATGATCTCCTATATTTTTTGCTCGCGGGGTACACCGTTGAGAGGCCAAATCTCACGGGGTACACCGTTGAGAGGCCAAATCTCGGGGGGTACACCGTTGAGAGGTCAAATCTCGCGGGGTATACCGTTGAGAGGCCAAATCTCGCGGGGTACACCGTTGAGAGGTCAAATCTTGCGGGGTATACCGTTGAGAGGCCAAATCTCGCAGGGTACACCGCCAGGTGCACCACGGTGTGAAAGTGACGGTGTGCCTCACGGAGTGGACATCAAATCTCGCGGGGTACACCGCCAGGTGCACCACGGTGTGAAAGTGACGGTGTGCCTCACGGAGTGGACATCAAATCTCGCGGGGTACACCGCCAGGTGCACCACGGTGTGAAAGTGACGGTGTACCTCACGGAGTGGACATCAAATCTCGCGGGGTACACCGCCAGGTGCACCACGGTGTGAAAGTGACGGTGTGCCTCACGGAGTGGACATCAAATCTCGCGGGGTACACCGCCAGGTGCACCACGGTGTGAAAGTGACGGTGTACCTCACGGAGTGGACATCAAATCTCGCGGGGCACACCGTCCCTTCCACCCCACGGGGCACATTCCGCAATTTTAGGTGGCCAATAATTTGGTCGAACATTTTTGGGTGCTTAAAATTTGGCTACCAGACAAGCCCCACTTTTAAGTAGGGACAATAATTTGGTGGTTGAGCCAATAATTTTGTTCGAAGTGGGGCTGTTATTTTAGTCTAAAATTTTAGCCCCACTTCGAACCAAATTATTGGCTCAACCACCAAATTATTGACTCAACTTTAAAGGTGGGGCTTGTCTGGTAGCCAAATTTTAGAGTCAACTTTTACGATCCACCAAATTATAGGCCCCACTTCGACCAAATTATTGGCACCCCTAACCCGGAGACCCCGCGGGGCACACCGTTGAGCCGCAGCTCGAGGGGTTCACCGTCTAAGAGTTCTGCCCCGCGGAGTACCCCACGGCGTACACCACGGGATTGGACGGTGTGCCCCGCGAGTAAAAATTTCCGGACATTTTAGTATGTTTTACTATTTTCAATGATTGTTGTATATATTATTATGTCTTATCTTGTTATATCACTCAGCGAGTAGTGCTCACCAGCACGATGCCACTATGCACACGTTCCGGAGTTATCGTCACATCTACCGCAGGCAGCAGATTTTTTATGAAGGATGCCGATATGCTGCGTTGCGAAACAGGTTATAGCCTGATTAAGGAAAATTGTATAATAATAAAAATTGTAATATCATACAGTACTTTTGTACGGAGCTAAAAATTAAATATGATGATGGATTATTCGACAAAGCAAGCATACAAATATGAACATCTACAGAGTAAAATAAAATCAATATTTTTTCTAACATTTTTTCTTCATTAGTACCCTTCACATGAATAAATCCTGTTTATATTTCCAGATTCTTGTGACTCGCCTCCGAGCAACTGCAGCAGCATTGATAGATGTCTCACATTGCCCGAGTCGGTAAGCACTAATCGAGCTCCGCTCTAGCCATACTCTCTCATGCCTGCGAGAGTGGGGGTTGCCGGAGATATTTTGGCATTTCGTTCAACAAAAAAAGTTTTAAAAATACTTTAACAGACGAGGAAGCACGAATCAGGAACCGTGCTTAGATGTTCACCGCTCACTATTATGACTTCATTCTTTCGAGACAACAGAAGTACACCGTTCGGCGTCGCGAATGTCACGTCTGTGGTAAGTTCCACTTTAAATCTCGGACTTATTTTAATTGGAATACTTTTAGCATCATTAAAATATTCCTATTTACTATAAAAAATCTAATTGTTCATTTAGAACCAGCATAGCGACATGATTTGTGCCGACGGCAAATGGAAAATCGACAACATTTACACGAAGGAACGATATTTGGTTCAGCGGCCGCAAGATTGGAATTTCGTCTGCTTAAACACAGAATGTGAGTTAGGACTCAACGATTCTAATACTTTTAGCGAGAACTTCGGCTTAAAGGCACTCTCCAAGTTAATTTGAAACTCTCCGCTCTGACCACACTCTGTCGCATTCTTTGTCTGCGAGAGAGCATTGGCAATTCGGAGAGTTTCAAATTAGCTCGGGGTGCCGCAAGTGTTGTTGATAAAGGACTCACTTATGTCAATTTTGCTATTGCGAATTGTGTGTGTGTCTGTGTCTTGTTTAACGCAACATATTATAGCCGTGAATGCAATGTGCAAATCCATCATCGTACGCTCTGATTGCTTCTATCGCCCAGAAACGGAATGCGTTAAGGTAACTTGATCTCGTACATCGAAAAATCACTGGATCATGATTCATCAGAACCATTCTGAATGATTCTAGCAGATCAACGGCTTATGACCGAATGAGGCATTTTGGTCTTATTCTTTCTTTTCATAGTATTTCGAACAGTCGGAAGTCGGCCACAAATATATTATTAGTAACAGATAACGTATATTTTCCAGTGAATGTTCCGTGTCTTATCGATGTTTTAAATTTTTAAAAAAAACTTGAATTTCCTATTTTCAGGTCCATATTGATCAAGTGGATAGTATCTTGGATTGTCCCGCAAATATGAAAATGACAGTCCGAAATGTGGGAGGAAGGGTTGGTTCTTGTTTTTTCCAAACGTGTTTATTTACACGCCGTGTTAAAGTGAAAAAACGCGTTAAACGCGTATAAACGTGTTTCGTGATTACGTGTTTACAAAATTTCCCCATTTTCGCAAGCTATTCCTTTGCAGACGATGGATGCACAAGTGTTTTGCGATATGTACAGTCACCGATGGGCATACGGGAATAGGATCCCACTCTTGCCGAGTGACAACGTCGTCTGCCTCAGTATGTTAAAAAAATAGTTTTCATCAATTAGTTAATTCAGAAAATGATTGTCTCGATAGTGGACTAATTTCTAAATGCTACCAACAAAAGGCATGCAAAGAGGTGCACCTTTTCCTATTAATTTTGGTGCTTTCTAGAAAGGGTGAATTTTATTAATTTAAAGGTGGACAAAATATAACGCTAGTTTATCAGAGACAGACGCGTTATAGATCGAATTTCCTACATTCTTCGAGCGTGCAACGTGTCCGAGAGGTCATAAACCTATGTTGTCTCGAAGCGACATTGGGGTAAGTAAATAAAAATATTCAGAACATTTGAGAGAAATTGGAGCAAAACTTGAGAAAACTTGAGAAAGTGCATGAGAAATTTAATCTAAAATTTTTGGATAAACATAATAAACATTGGTTGACCCTTTTCTGTCCCCTTGCTGAATCACTATTGAATTTGCCACTATGGTGACACCATATTTATCTAATCCCAAAGTGACGTCCCTAAAATACTGGAGTAGCCAGCGATCAATGATGAAACATTTACCGAGTTATGGCAAATTAAATCCTTTGATCTGCAGAGCGTTCGCCTTATCTCTGACGTTCGTTGCTCCAATGGACGATGGATTGCGAATGATCGTTACATGGTCGAAGTTGAATTGCGCCGTGGAGACAATATCATTTGCAAACAAAGACGAGCATGTAGTGTTTACAAGCTTTACGAGAATGCAATCTTGCGAATCTCGTTTAACATACCTTTAACCTGTTTACGCTATTATAGTGAGACAACTGATATCTCAGAGGTGTGACTTTTCTCAACTGAACATACAGTGTCCCGAATCGAATCGTAGCTGCTCGCTGGTACAGTTCTTTTCATTATCAACGATTAAAGTGAGCGTTGCATCTCTCAATAGTCTCTGCACAATGCGCACACAATTTCTCGGTTCTCAAATAACAAGAAAGCATTGTCCAAGAGACCATTGAGAGAGGTTACGCTCTCTTTTTTATAAAAATATCTTATGAAAAGTGCAGACTTTATAAGCTCCGCAATTTTTGGAGGGCCAAAATTTGGTCGAACATTTTTGGGTGCCTAAAATTTGGCTACCAGACAAGCGCCACTTTTAAAGTTGAGAGCCAAAGTTTAGCTAAAATTTTAGCCAAAGTATGGCTAAAATTTTGAACTAAAATAACAGCCCCACTTCGAACCAAATTATTGGCTCAACCACCAAATTATTGACTCAACTTTAAAAGTGGGGCTTGTCTGGTAGCCAATTTTTAGGGTCAACTTTTACGGTCCACCAAATTATTGGCCTCCCTAAAATTGCGGAGAGGAAAATCAAAACATATTCAGCCATTCATGAAAAGGATAAACGCTCACGCTGCGCTAATATGCGATAAAGAGAGTAAATTATATTACTGGACCGATTCACAGAAGGTAAGGTAAAAAGACTCGATTCTGCCCATTGCACATCACACCAATGTAACACCGCATAAGAGATCGTGACAGCTTAAATGAAGGCATAAACTGATGCATATACATATATTACAGCTGGAAAGTGCCCTAAACATTACCTGTGCCAATTCTCAATGGCACGTCAAAGGCAGACCTATTAATCGCATTACGCTTTATTGTCTGAGACCCGATGAAACCATCCCCGAAGAAGTTACAGGTTTGCACTTTTTTAAAAGACTTATTAAAATAATGTCTTGAATTTATCTTTTAAAAAACTTAATAAATATAGAGACATCCACTGCTTATGAAGCAGAAAAAATTGTGGCTGAGGATGCTCATGGGACCATTACAGTCATCCCGATAGTTGTTCCACTTATTTTCATATGTTTCTCAATCGTAAGTTATCTTTAAGACACCGGCTCAGTGAGATTCCAGATAGTGCCGGACATCGACCTCACCGATTTGGCTCAAAAATTTTTTGTGGATACCCCCATGGCCCCCTATCACAAAATGGGTATTCATTTGGGCTGGGTCCTTGAAACACAGATGTGGCGGGTTCTCCAAATTTGAAAACTCGATTTTCGCCAAAAAAAAAGTGGAGCGACCTATGTCCAATATTAGTGTGGAATAATTGCATATATGCCTATGCAACAAAAACTCGCTATTGGACGGTCCGGATATCCGATCGCAAACTGATTTTTTTACCTCCTCAAAATATTCAAAATTTAATTAAAATTTTAAAACAAAAAACGGCAGCCCAATTTTAGCCTTATTTTATAGAGCAAAAAATTCCGCATCGAATAAGGCAAAAAAATCAAAAATCGATCGACCCGTGTTTTGAGATAAATGAACCTGAAGATGACCCGAAAATATTTTACAAGAGAAATACATGAAAAAAGATTTATCGGATCCAAATATATTTTATCGCTTGTATCTTGAGAACAAACGACTTTCATAAAATACGACCAACATAAAAAATGATGTGCTCGACGAGTTCTTTAAAGCGACTCCCCAAGCTAATTTGAAACTCTCCTCTCTGGCCACACTCTCTCGTTTTCTTTGTCTGCGAGAGAGTATTGCCAATGCGGAGAGTAAAATTGACTTGGGGTGTCGCTTTAAAATACGTATAAACATGGCAAGGTTTCGACAACTTTTTTTTCATGACCACTTTAGAGGCCATGTTTTTCAGCATAGGGGTCAACAATTTTTTTTCGTGAAACAACTTATTAAGTATAGATTTTTGAGTTCTACAATATAGGCGTAATCACTTGGTGTACAAAAAATATTTTACTTTCGATTTACTCCAACTGTGGGAATAAATAAAACAGATGTATTTCTCTTGTACGTGAGCTTCAGACAAAACGATCAACATGAAAGTTGTTCTACTCGACGAGCTCTTCAATATGAGTACAAATACGAGGGGGTTTGAAAACAAAATTATTTTCCGGTCATCTTCAGGTTCATTTATCTCAAAACACGGGTCGATCGATTTTTGATTTTTTTGCCTTATTCGATGCGGATTTTTTTGCTCTATAAAATGAGGCTAAAATTGGGCTGCCGTTTTTTGTTTTATAATTTTAATTAAATTTAGAATGTTGTGAGGAGGTAAAAAAATCAGTTTGCGATCGGATATCCGGACCGTTCAATAGCGAGTTTTTGTTGCATAGGCATATATGTAATTATTCCACACAAATATTGGACCTAGGTCGCTCCACTTTTTTTTGGCGATAATCGAGTTTTCAAATTTCGAGAATCCGCCACATCTGTGTTTCAACGACCCAGCCCAAATTAATACCCATTTTGTGATAGGGGGGCATGGGGGTATCCACAAAAAAATTTTGAGCGAAATCGGTGAGGTCGATGTCCGGGGTCAGTGGCTCAACCCTCGAATCTTACTGAGCCGGTGTCTTAATCTACATTTTTAATCAATGATTTGCTTAGGTATTGTGCGCTAAAGCAACATACACCAGAAGAAGATTCGACATTCGCTACGCCAAAGTAGCTCAAGAGTAGTTCAACTCTTGTTGTCAGCCATGATCATCAAACTTTAAACAGATATAATAGATAAAGTTCATTTCAAGCATATGTAGCTTGGGTAGTTTTAAATATTACACATACATATATGGAAGCATAGATGCTACTGGACAAAGAGAGAGGGGAGAAGAACAGGCACCAGGCACAGGCAGATGTGATACTATAGAGAAATTTATGTAGAAGAGTAATTTAGGCTCTATGTTGGAATAAGATAAGTCGTTTCAATGGCTTAGATATGTGATTGCAATAGCATGAAAATTCCATCATTCATTTGACATATACTACTAATAACATTATTCATTTTGGACACTTTTCCGGGAATATATTACAATGAATGGCGCGAAAGCGAACAGGGTCCGAATCGTTGCTTCTCATAACGGGTGGAAGGTTGACGATGTTCGCGTTGCCCTCTTTGATTACTCCACTGAGAGTAGCCTGGAAAAAGTTTTTTTTTTAAATAATTATTAAAATTTTTTTTAAAATCTGACCTGTTGCGAGACATTGTGGGCGTCGAGCATGTGTAGTTGCTCGTAGTGATGATTGAAGCGAAAATCTTCAGTGACTAGCACTCCGGCGAGATCTGACACAACACAGTAATGAGTAAGGTGGTGTTACATTTTATAAAACGTGCGCACTTCACGAAATCATCCCGCCATCTTTTTTTCGTTTTCTATACTTCCCACTATTCTTATCATAATCACATTTATATTTTGTTGAAGATGAGCTCATACAAGGATGTAATCGATTGTGATTCAAGATAAATTAAATAGTTTTAGAGAGAACAAAACAAATAGTCACATAACTCACAGATTAAGAAACCCAGTGAAACATCATCATTCATATCGAGGTCTCGCGAAATCGTCCAAATATTTATGCCTGTTAAAGTTGGACTACTGCAAACATTGTTATCAACGTTTTCGTGATAAAATATCAACAACAGTGCATCTAGTGTACAACAATATTTTCTGTCAGCAAGGCGAGAATGTGAAATTATCAGATGGAAAGGGTTATGTTGTTTTGAAAAATATCGAAAAAATTAGAAAACAGGAATAGTTTCGAGAACAAGGTGTTATTCTGCATATCGTTTCATTGATTCATTTTTTTGAACAAAGAATAAAACCTCGACTGTAGATATGCTTAATTCGTCCGAGCAACTCCCTACTCATGCACACCCCAGCGTTCGCTGTGGGAAAGCGGAATGTGAGCTGAAAAAATTGACATCAAAATGAGCTCAAAACTACTATCTTCATTATCAAGAAAGGCACACTCCAAGCTAATTTTAAACTCCGCATTGGCAATACTCTCTCGTAGACAAAGAATGCGAGAGAGTTTGGTCCGAGCGGAGAGTTTAACTTTAGATTAAGGTGTCGATTTAATTTCTTCATATTACAAATGCAGATGATTATTATCTCTATTCTACAGTTTTCCGGCAAACTGTGGAGTGAACAATAAATCAATGATATCCCTTATTAGGGTTGCAGGAACGGAAGGGGAGACTACGCACTCTATTCCCACCCCTTCCCTTCTCTATAGCAATCGCCCGTGAGAGGCACTCTCTCACTTCCTAACTTCGTTATTTGACAGAACACTGGCAAAGATAGCGTAATCACCGATAAATAGCGGGGATTACGCTATCTCTCGCCCCTCCCCCTTCCCCTCTCTTTACTCTCTGTTCACACCACCCGCCTCGCCCAATTTGAGGCACGTTTGAAGAGATATCTAATTCCCCTCACATCTGAGAGCTTGGCAGTCAACAGCAAAGTTGCAGCTCACATCGATCTGGTTCCAATTATTGTTAGGCAGACACGATACGATAAAAACAAACAAAATGACAATCGTTCTACCATTTCAGAGGAAATCGAAACGATAAGCGTTCAAAATATGTATTGGCATGGACAGTTGAATTTCTCTCAATGATCAGAGGAATCAGATTAGCATTTGAATATTAATTATCTATGTTAGTCCCTCTATTTCCCATTTCAATGAATCATTATCTCAAAGGGACATTGTTTACCTCTCATTATCACGTCTCTCGTCGAGTGGCTGGTTGTGAGATTCTTTATATCAGATAAATTTCACTTCGCATACTGTAAGTAATCATATCTGAGACTTTTCCTGTAGATGAATCAACAGCAACCTCGTGCTTGTCACCTAAATCGAGATGACCAAGTTTTATTTTGAATGCAAATCGATCACTCACAATCCGTCTATGTTTAGGTTTATTCGATCAGGATTTTGTTTTGATGATTTTAAATCAAGACAAAAAATCAGAATCTATTTTTTTTCTCCACAAAAATGTAAAAACGCACCAACAAAACGAAAAAAAATATTAAACATTTGTGGCAAATTGTGAAAACATTGAAAAAACTTAACATCATTTGCGTTTTTGTTTGCTCTAACGCACTATGTATAAGAAAAAAGTTTAAAATTTAACAGCTAGTACTGCGGAGAAAAATTGGTATACCAGAATACTGTAGCATCTTTCTGTAAATGTACTAGCATCTTTATTTCTTCACCATGACTCCACACAGAATCATTGAAATGGGAAATAGAGGGAATAACATAGATAATTAATATTCAAATGCTAATCTGATTCCTCTGATCATTGAGAGAAATTCAACTGTCCATACCAAAACATATTTTGAACGCTTATCGTTTCGATTTCCTCTGAAATGGTAGAACGATTGTCATTTTGTTTGTTTTTATCGTATCGTGTCTGCCTAACAATAATTAGAACCGGATCGATGTGAGCTACAACTTTGCTGTTGACTGCCAAGCTCTCAGATGTGAGGGGAATTAGATATCTCTTCAAACGTGCCTCAAATTGGGCGAGGCGGGTGGTGTGAACAGAGAGTAAGGAGAGGGGAAGGGGGAGGGGCGAGAGATAGCGTAATCCCCGCTAATTTATCGGTGATTACGCTATACTTGGCAGTCTCTCTTCTCTCTTGCGGGAAGCGACGAGAGAGTGGCAAGGGATGGGAAGAGGGCGCGGTAAATTCGATTACGCTTACGCTACGGCAACCCTATCCCTTATACACATTTTCTCCTTTCAATCGTACTTTACTTGTTAAAATTTCTTTATGAAATATGAAAACTAAGAAAATATCCCACAAATTGTCCCCTCCATTCTCTTCTCATCGGTCGCTCTAATGTCAATCTACCAAGGGCAATCGGTTTCTTCCAATCGTATTCCGACAAAACCGACTTCAGTTTCGGTACATTCACATAATTATCGTCGTCGACTCGGCAGTACCATCTACAATTATTCCTATCAATATGAATATATGTATACAGTACAGCCCGGTCGTGTTTTGTACACATTCTGCGCTGCGCTCCGCTGCGGGGCGCATTTGGACGCATCACTTATTTCCTTTGCGTATGAATATTTTTGAATTCTCAAAGTCTTAATCATGAGTTTCCGTGATAAAAAGTTCTTTTAATGACTAAAGAAACTTAAACAAAATTTTTATTAATGAGAAAAAACAATTAAAAGGAAAAAAAAAAATCACACTGGTCCGAAAATGAAGGGTACTGTAAATTTTCAAAAATATCTTTCGGCGATCGTGCGATCGATACGCAATATTACAGTATACCTTTCCAGTAAATTAATATGCATCATTCTCGGACCAGTGTGATTTGCCTTTTAATTGTTTTTTCTCATTAATAAAAATTTTGTTTCAGTTTCTTTAGTCATTAAAAGAACTTTTTATCACGGAAACTCATGATTAAGAATTTGGGAATTCTAAAATATTCATACGCAAAGGAAATAAGTGATGCGTCCAAATGCGCCCCGCAGCGGAGCGCAGCGCAGAATGTGTACAAAACACGATCGGGCTGCATTGTATTTACGATAGACTATCCAAGAATTTCAAAATATCGATACTCCAGTCTCTGACTTCTTTCTTATCGTGATGTTAACCGTGAACATTTTATCTATATGGTCTTAAACAATCCATGCAAGCTCAATTAATAAACAAAAATCAGGTATGTATTATAAATGTAAAGTGAACGAAATTAGTGTATTCACTGTCCACATTTGCCTTACGTGCCTACGCCGTAACCCTCTCCGCCGCGTCTCCGTCGTTACGGCGGAGGTTATTGTGTAGGCACGTAAGGCAAATGCAACGATACACAATGGAATTTATAGTATTGAGCGTTTAAAAATCACTTGTTTTATTTGTAGAAGCGACTATTTCTTGTTTTGCATGGTTCAGGAACTATGCCGATCTCTTTTATATGAAATAGCGCGCGGTGAAGGTCAGCCGGGTTAGGGAGAGGCAGCTGATAGACGGGGCGAGATCTAGCTTTTGAGCGACTTCCGTTCCTTAGAGCCCAGTGTCATTTTGTTATGCAAGTACATTTTATACGCACAATAAATGAATCACCCCACTTTGCCGATGTGTTGAAGAAGAGCTCCAGCTCATTGTTCGACTTGCACGATAGACCGACTCTGGAAATATGAATTTCTTTCGAAATTTGACATATTCCAAAGCCGGAAGATTACACTTTACTTATCTTTCCTTAGTAATTTAACTAACAATAAGAACACCTGTCGTAGGTAGATCCACAATTTGTCTCAATCAAATGCTCTTTGGCCAGTTCTCGAAATTGCGCTCTGAGGGTGGAGTTTTCGGCGTCGGTGATAATGTAAATCTGAAATAAGACAAAGAGATTATGCATCAGATCGATCTCAAACTATCTCTACTCGGGCACATTTTATTTCGAGGAAAACTCTGTTTAATGTCCGTATGAAATGTACCTACTACCTTCTAAAGGCAGAAATTTTCTATCGATCCCCTCCCACTTTGTCCTCCCTTACCTCCCTGCGCTCTCTGTGATCAACGTATACCTCGCTTGGACTCCCTCTAATAGAAAACATATACATTCATTGTAGCTGTGTCTGGGTACTTTCGTACCAAATAGACAAGTGTATTTTTACGGACAATATTATGTACCTGTTGAGGCGATAGCGTATACCATGTATCCATGATATATTTCAGTCGTTCTTCGTACATCTTTCCACCTGTTCGAACAGTGATTATAACATCTTCCATTGGCAATTCTTGTCGCAGAGAATAGTCCTGGACTGCAGTTGTTGTTGAACTACTGCCATTCTGAGAGAATGAGTACGAAAATGTACATAGGCACGATTTCTATGCAAAGAACAAGTACTATCTGAGATCTGTTACTGCACTCCTATGAAAAAAACACAACCGTCGGGCACCACTATCACTTCCAGCGATATTATGATTAATTTTTGAATTTCAAATATATTTAATAATTTAGTTATGGGAATCGTTTTTCAAAAAATGAAAAATGTGCATACCTGTATCTGAAAGAAGATAAAACATAGTACAATCAACAAAACAAATGCTCTCAATGACTTAGATAACTTGCAACAAGTAGCGGACGTTTCATCAGGTTGTTTAGATAGCATCAGTCGTGGCTGTTTATAAGGAAATTTATTTTGAAAGTGATAATTGACAGGAATGATTGAAAGTGATCATTGATAACATTGAAAAATAAGTAAGGTATGAATTAGATAATGGTTTTTCTTATTCTCATTTGCGATTTTTTCGGGTCATATTCATCAATTCATCATGAAGAACACTCAATATTCTACATTTAACAAAAAAGGAATTCTAAAACCAAAAATAATAGTAATGTAAAGTAAATAAGAACAAACATGGCTGACAGAGTGGAAAGCGGTGACGACACCCCTGGTTCCGTAGTCTTTGTAGATCTCTGGAACAGATAATGCGAGTCTCTTGGTGAGAGATCATGGAGAAGTGAGAGAGTGCAGAGAAAGTGAAAGAGTGTGAGGTGTGCAATAGTCCCTCAACGGATTGGGGCTATGAAAGATTTGGGGTGAGCAAATTAGGGGAAATTGAGATTTAATTTCGTATTTTACAAATTAATGATCATTTAGTTTCATAGATTATTTGAAAGTGGTGTTGGCAGGGGCGTTAAAAAATAGATGTTACATATATTATAGAATTACAAAAGTTTTGCATACATCGCGCAAATGCCGAATATAGTAAACTTCTCCACCGTTGAGAAAAACGCACTCCAAAATTTTCGCCTAATTTCGGGAGGTTTTTCCGAACGTTTTGTAAATGCATATAATTTTATTTTTGCTGAAAGCCCAATTAAATGACGAGAAGACGCCATAAAAATCGATGAAATAAGAGAAAATGGTATGTCGCGCGAAGAAGTGGGCGGAGTCTGAGTATTGCGCGGCAAATAGCGGAATTTGTATTGTTCGGACAGTTTTAATTCTGTAATAAACGATTTTCAAATTTTGCAATATTATCAATTTTTTCGAAAAAATCCTGAATCCTCTTGAAGAAACCTGAAGAAACTTATTATTAAAGGAACCCCCAGCTAATTTTACTCTCCGCTCTAGCAACACTCTCTCGTAGACTACGAAAGCGAAAGAGTCTAGCCAGAGCGGTGAGTTCAAAACATGTGCCTTTAAACATCAGATCATTGTTGTGCAGCAAAAGAGATCCTATTTCCTCAAGCGCCAAGATACTAGCCATGTTCTGAATAATTAGATTTTATGAGCAATATTAGAACATGAAACGAGGCGCACTTCTCGATAGTTGCAAAACCTTTCTATTATGAAGACGACAGACTATTCGGATTTCGCAATAACTTGAAATGTAGACTGTACATATGTACACTTTCATTTTCGAAATATCAGAGAAAGTATTTATAAGCATAAGAGAAACCACGAATCAAGTTTATTGTGCAATCGATTGTCTGCAAATTTCGAACTTTATCCATTTGCTGTGCTTTGTCTATTCAAACAAATTTGACTACTCGCAATTGACGTCTTAACGGTATCAACTTGTTGCTCTCATCTTTTCGTATTTTCTGCGTCGAGTTGCTGCATAGCTTATTGTTAGGGTGACCAGATGCAAGGATGAGCGGTATAAATCTCCATAATCTTATCGACAGTTCACTAATCAATGATCATGCATGCCCTGCCTTCACTTTCAAATCCTATTGCTGAACAGGGTGGCGAAAATGACTCATGATTATTTATTGCTGTGGCTTGTAATCATTATACTATAATGAGTGACTCGCGGTGCATATGATTATTCATTCCCCTTGGCAGTTGTCCTCTCACCCCGGCGAGTAAGTCAATGTGCTATCTGCTTATGGCTGGAATGTCTTCATCCTCCCTCTGTGCTCACGAGACCTTGCCCCCTCTGAAACCTCACGAGACCTTTGCTCCATGACTTGCTCAACGGGCTGAGCTTCAATGACCGCTATCCAGACCTGTCTCTCCGGTGGATGAGTCACTGCTGAAGTCATCATTGAGCTTCTCACTTTTCTTCCTCTATTGAGATAAAGAATTTGATAGAGAGGTATAGATCAGAGATGGGGAAAGCGAGAGACGTTAAAAAAGATATAAACAATAGACGAGAAAAGAGAAAATTGAGATAGAACTTTAACATTAAGAGAAATATAGAGCAAATGAGTAGAACAGCAAACTAAAATGTTGGTGAGCAACGAATATCAACAAAAATGAATCACTTTATCATTACCAGTGAGGGTGCAAATAGTTAAAGATGTAATATCATGACTCACCTTATGAATTAGCAAACGTGATAAAGATCTTTTTTTATTAT
The DNA here is from genome assembly GCA_943737045.1 of Parapristionchus giblindavisi. Taxonomy (NCBI): domain Eukaryota; kingdom Metazoa; phylum Nematoda; class Chromadorea; order Rhabditida; family Diplogasteridae; genus Parapristionchus; species Parapristionchus giblindavisi. The sequence continues at coordinate 436,865 of CALSFV010000297.1, read as the reverse complement.
AACGAAGCAATGATCACAAATTAGTACAACCAGGCTCGTGAAATGCATTCACTTGATAGCATTTCGCCCTACGAATAACAGAATGGCAATTTCGTCAATCTGCTTAAAAGGTAAAGGTAAACGTTCATATTCAAAGCATACGAAGTCCTGCGGGTGATCACTGCTAGGCCAGTGATCTTTCAAGACCATTTCAGTCCGGAGGGCCCCTTTCGAGTGTTCGGGGGTCATATTATTAGATAACCGATAGCTCTTTTAAAATTTTGCATTTAATGTGCATATGCAAGTACATCTATTTATATTATTAACTTAATTATAACGCTGTGATTTGTTTACAATGGTACATCACTATGCGTCATCAGTGTGTTCCTCTCTCTGATCTTTTCTCTTCGTATTCTCCATCTTTTTTTCTCTCAACCCTCCATCTTATATCATCTTATTTCTCTTCCTCTCTCTGTAGTTTCGCCACACTTGACTATCTTCTCTTTAACTCATAATAGTAAAAGTGTTCACCCGACTTTCTCCTCCTTTCATTTAATCATAGCGATGTAAATAGTCTTCCAACAGACGCTCTTACTCTGGTAATTCAAAACTTAAACTCTACTTTAACGTTTAAAAAATCAAGAAATCAAATTTAAAAATTAACGCTGCTGACTTTACGTACAAGTCATGTTCAAGTAGAAATGATGACTTTAAGTTTTGAAATATCAGAGCACCTATCATTAATAGTTTAATTATTTATTGTTATTTCACTATAAACTTGATTTTAAGTCTAAAATCAGTCAATCAATCATCACTCATAGTTCACATTATTATTCACAGAATATCGCTACTTTCTCTTGTGCAGGAATACATTATTATTGTTATTATTAAAAATACTGCATTTTATTTAGAAATCTACCTATGGGTCGTCCTAAAAAGGAGCAATCGTACGATACACCAATTGATCGTGAAGAATCCGTCGATGAGAGGAAACAACGAAGGAACAGAAGGGCACAAGCTGCGCATAGGTATTCTATTATAATAATTGTTACTAGGGTTGGCTATTCGGGAGCGATTGCGGGCCCGCAACGATTTCTTTATTCCTACCAGGCCAATTTTTGTGATCGTTCGTTTTTCTCTGTTCTCTTAACTTGGGGAAGCAAACGAGAGAACGAAGGAAAGTGAAGAGAATGCAGAATAACGACCGATCACAAAAATGAGAAGGGTAGGAATAAAGTAGTCGTTGCGATGCATAACATTGTAATGCCATTGCGGGCCCGCAATCGCTCTCGAATAGCCAACTCTAATTGTTACGATTCTTACTACAGTACACAGGGCGAAACGTTAAATAAGCAAAGGTAGTTTGCTTTTGATATATGTTTGTATTGCCGCTAAATATAGTGACAGTAATCGCCTATCCAGTAGCCTTCATAATTATCCATTACTCAATGCTCCGGTGCTTCATACCAGGCTGCAATCAAAGCGAAAAACAAAAAAAAATAGAGTAATTTCACAACTTTAATAATTTCTCAACAAAAATGACATTTATAAGGCACATTAAAAACCAACAAGTAACGAGACTTTTTGTTGTCATTATTTTTTTTCTTGCGAGAGTAAAAGAAAGGTATATTGGAGAGAATTGGGAGTCATTGTAGAACCATAAAGTGAAATATAGACAGTGTATCGATCTAAAATTGCTGTATTAATGAAATTTATTGATTTTAAATTTAAAAATCAATATGGTCGTCATTGGTTTTCTTTTGTCAGAAAAAAAATCGAAGAAAAAACCTAAAATGTATGTTACACATTCAGCACATTTATAGATGGAGACCCGCGAAGTTAGCGCATCTACTAATCTATCAAATAGCGCAGTGGTGAATGTCAAAAACTGCGCCCTTCCCTGCACGGGCCTGATCTTTCGAGGGACTCCACCTTTAAACTTGATTATTCAAGGGATCGTCGGAAAACCGCCGCTCTGCAGGATCTTCCCGAGTTGCAGAATACAAACAACAAGTTGGCTGCAGAACTGGAGGATGTTCGGAATAAATATCAGTATGATATGTCGCAAAAAGACATGGAGATTTCACGATTGCACAGAGAGGCATGTTGCTGCCAAAAATCGCATATTAAAAATTCAATAGCTCTTTGAATAAATGTATATTGACAAGACCAAATACATTTGAAATACAGTTAAAATGGACGAACCGAGAGTTACTCTCCTGCTTACAGGTGAACAACTTTCAATCGTGGTTCTTCAATCAATACGGATATTATTTCAATGATAGAATCGCTGCTCACACTCCCATGGTCAGTACTACTATATTCTCTTCTGTGCAGCCTTCTTTTAATCGATTTTGGATGTTTTACATTTTCAATCATAAAATCATAAATTTTAACGTAAAGGTAAATAAATATAAATATATTAAATAATTCTTCTTGTCAAGTTTTAACTTAAAGCTATTGCTAAGTTTTCTTGTTTTTGTTGTTGAAATTCTTAATGATGATGTTTTTAGAATTACGTGAATGCTGGTCGAACAGTTCCGGAAGACCCTAGTATGCAATTCAACTATAATCAACTAATGGACAATTACCAGGTAGGATTTTATAAGGAACATCAATTTAACAGCGCTTTTCGGATGTAGTTTACTGCGTATTGCGTATTAATAGAGTTCCATATTGTATTGCTTACGGTATTTATGTTATAATATGTTTATTTAAAGGCAGACCCCAAGCTAGTTTTAATCTCCACATTGACAATACTCTCTCGCAGATAAAGAAAGTGAGAGAGTGTGGCCAGAGCGGAGAGTCTCCAATTAACTCAGGGTGTCCCTTTAAGGCAGTGCATCCTACCGGACCGGAACGTCCGACAGACTTCGATGCTGTGACAGAGCCATTATATTCACCAATTCGCCAATCTGGGTCATCGTATGATTCTCGTAAGTTGGACCTTAAATTGTCTTCCACGTAAACGAAAAGAAATGAAAAAAAAACAGGAAAAGTACGAAAGAGACAACGAAGAAAAATTTTAATGATTTTCTGATTTCGCGACTGTTGAGCAGAGCATAATAGTGAAACACTTTAAATTCTCCAACTCTGGCAGATTTGACTTTAACTATACCTTGAACGATAAATTGCGATCCTCCTGTTTGATCATTTCTATTAGGTTGTCGGGAAAGTCTTGACACATATGTTTGTCTTTCTACTGTGTGTCGCAGTTGCACTTTGGGTTTCTCTCGTTACTAGTGTATACCAAGCAGTGACGGGCCTTTGCAGTAAACAACTCCCCATTCCATTCACATCAGTCAGGCTCTAGTTGTGCAACGATGTATGACATTAGTGCTTTTCACAACCGTCATGTTCCACTTTACCTCTTCCTATCCGACACCACGACGAAGGATTCGGATACCCTCCTGAAGATTTTTTATGACAGACATTCCCACACTACAACACCGTCGAGATTTGGTTCCTGCGCTTCAAATGAAACGACATTTCCTTCCTTAAACGGCAGACCCCGTGAGTTGGATTTTGACTCGTCGAAGAAACTTGTGGAATCGGACCCATTTCAAAGTGTGTGTAAATTGGTCCTCACACTTGGAGTCCACCATAGCACAGTCGAGGAATACCGGAAATCCATTGGAATGGGAAAATTTCTCGGTCGATTCATACCCTATGATCACACCAAAACCAACCTTGATCGTCGAATCGATGTTTCCATTACCTACCCCACTCTCCTCTCTGGGGATAGATGGCTGGACCGGCTCATAATGGGGGGGGGGGGTGAAACGTGGGTATACTACGATAACATCCACAGGTGAGCCGAGAGGGTTGAAGAACGAGAGACACCACAGGATGCCCCCAAACCTAACTTGCGCCCCCCAAAAACCCATGCTGTCAGTGTGGTAGGGAATTGATGGTGTGATCAGCAGGCAGCTGCTCCCCGAGGGCATGACAATTACCAGGTCCAAGTGCGTCACACAACTACGGAATATGATGAAGGCAGTCGATCTTTCAAGCTAGAAGAACCAAAAAGTATATTATCACCACTATTATCCCCGTCACCATGTCTTCAATAAAGTCATGCAGGAACTGGCCGTATATGGATGGATGGTTCTCCATCACCCCCCGTATTCTCCTGACTTGACCCCGTCGGATTACTACCTTTTCGCAAGCCTGACCCGTGCCCTTCGAGATAGAACCTTCAAGTCCCGTGGAAGTGTCGAGTCTGCACTCAAGCAATACTTTACTTCGCGCCCAGCTGGGTTCTACAAAGAGGGAGACCACACATTGACCGAACGTTGGCACTACATTTGATGATCATGATGGAGCATATAACCCATAACGAATTTCTGTTTGCTTCGAGAAATAAACGATCGAAAAAGTTGTCAAGACTTTCCCGACAACCTAATACATATGAGAGGATATCTCACTGGAACGAAATACTCTTGGCATTCTATGAAAAAATGGATGGTGAGATTTTTGCAGTTTTATGTAGTACTGTCCGAGAGAAGTTCACCCACGCAGGAGAGAAGTTGTGAAAATGCTTCTACGCCTCAGGGCATGACGTCATAAAAATTTAAAATTTTTGCAAACTTGCTCGTACGGCTTCATGAGTGCTACCAATCGATTCCTCGTTCAATTCTAAGACTTTTTTGATTTGGTACATTTTTGTTAATCTTCGGTCTTCCTTTGGAAAAATGCAAAAAACTTTAATAAATTCCATTTTTTCGAATTTAATATATTATGCAAGTGCAAAGGGCCGTTTTTTATTCGCTCAGTTTCTTCTTATTACAATTACACATACGCTTGTATATACCATTAATTTTTTGAGGGGGCCTGGTATATTGGAGAAGCAAAAAACAGAGTAATTAAATTGTGGTGTGCTTACTGTAGCCGAGTTTCATCAGTGCTATTTCCCGGCTCCTGATTCTCGTTTGCCATTTCAGTGTGCTATGTGAGTTACTGTAGCCGAGGAATGCCATAAGTATATTGCTTCAGCCGTGTTACAGTAGTAGATATGATTACATCAATTAACATCGACAACGAGAATCAGGAGACGGGAAATAGCACTGATGAAGCTCGGCTACAGTAAGCACACCACTATTTAATTACTCTGTTTTTTGCTTCTCCATTATACCAGGCCCCCTCGAAGAAACTGAGCGAATAAAAAACGGCCCTTTGCACTTGCATAATATATTAAATTCGAAAAAATTTAATTATTAAAGTTTTTTGCATTTTTCCAAAGGAAGACCGAAGATTAACAAAAAATGTACCAAATCAAAAAAGTCTTAGAATTGAACGAGGAATCGATTGGTACCACTCATGAAGCCGTACGAGCAAGTTTTGCAAAAAAATTTAATTTTTATGACGTCATGCCCTGAGGCGTAGAAGCATTTTCACAACTTCTCTCCTGCATGGGTGAACTTCTCTCGGATAGTGCTACATAAAACTGCAAAAATCTCACTATCCATTTTTTCATAGAATGCCAAGCCCCACACAAGTATGTCGATCGAGTCAGATATCCTCTCATATATCGTTTCCGAATATACACATAACATTAATAATATAAATCAATTTACCAGTATAGGTTTGCATTCACTTTAAATGTACATACTGTAAAATATATAGGTTATTGAGCGTATAAAAATCACTTGTTTTGTTTGTAGAGGAGACTTTCTTGTTTTGCATGGTTCAGAAACTATGCCGATCTCTTTTATATATGATATAGCGCGCGGCGAAGGTTAGCCGGGTTAAAGAGAGGCAGCGGAGGGACAATCGAGAGGCGGGGCGAGATGTAGAAGGCTACATCTCGCCCGCCTCTCGATTGTGACTTCCGTTCGTTAGCACCGTTTGTCATTTTCTTATGCAAGTACATTTTATACGCACAATAGCTAATATGTAATGTGCCCTATGTGCTTTCGGCCGCTACGAGAGGACACCAAACGCGTCTAGACACCATAAAGTCATTTTCAGCTCTCAATCGCATCCGGGGATTCTCTCAACCGGACGTGGACAAGTTCTCCTCACCAGCCGCACGAGCGGTTCTGGCTAGGAATAAAGGTTCAACAAATGGATCCCTCACACCGCTGCATCATTATTTCCTCAGAAGCAGTCCTGTGCAAGGGAAATAAGAAACACGCACAACACAACATAGAGGTTCAGAACCTAATGGTCGAAGCAGTGAATCTCGCCTCTACTAATAACTTCTTTTGATTCATTAATATCTTATTTTTATGAGTACATTTGCATGTTTTACTATGACATATTTTGAATATAATAACCATATAGCTATAGAAGCATTTAATCACACTTTGTGCCTTTTATTGATCGATTTACCACAACATGCAATATATAACTTCTAAATTTGTTCAATTGTACGATAGTTTTCATCTTATTTTATTTTACATATTTGATACTCTTCCCGTTTTTTTTGTCTTATTTGATACAGTAATAAAATGATAGAAAATATTTCGGCGTTTCTCCCATATAATAGCAAAATCGACACCTACGACACACATCATATCTTTGCGCTTATCCAAATGAAATTAGATGTAATCACATTTTATCGAAGTCCTCGCTGGTTTATGCCTGATTTATGTCTTGAAAAGGATGCGAATTTTTAGGGCATAAAAATCACTTGTTTTATTTGTAGAAGAAATTATTTCTTGTTTTGCATGGTTCAGAAACAATGCCGATCTCTTCTATATATCAAATAGCGCGCGGCGAAGGTCACCCGGGTTAGGTGAGAGGCAGCGGAGAGACAATCGAGAGTTGGGCGAGATCTAGCCTTTGAGCGACTTTCTTTCTTTAGAGCCCCTTTGTCATTTTCTTATGCGTAGATTTTAGTAGATTTTATACGCACAATATAAGGGATTTTTTCATCGGAAGAAAACGATTCATACGGATCTTTACATATGGAAATAACTTGCATTCTTTTCATTTTATTTCTTTTTTTTGTTAAACAATACATTACCTTTGAGGAATATGATGGAATATAGTACTTAGTTTGCCATTTGGGGTGTCGATGTGTAGGTGTGTATTTTCAAGTTTTGTCTGAAAATGATCAGACGCGGACAGACAAATACATTTCCTACCGTGCAAAATGTTGTCCAATTATTTATATATATTTTCTGAGAAGCAGTCCTGTGGAACAAATTTAAAAGGCTTACGTGCACCACTGTACTAACAGAACGATAGAGGTGACTAATCAATAATTTAAAAAAATATATATCTTTTCACAAGATCTCATCCCAAGATGTAAATGGTGTGTTCTTTAACAAATAGATAGAGACGGTGATAGTTGGTTTACCCCACAATTGAGAGATGTAGTGGGCCGCAGAAAGAATATCTATTGACAATGAACTGTAATGGTGTGAACTCACATATCCCGATTTTCACGAATTTCAGGGTTTACTAAATCGACTACGCTGATTCCAAATCAGCTTTAAAGGTGGACTCCCGCGAATATTTTCGTGAACAAACTGTGAAGACAGAAAGTTAGCAAAAGTTATTCTCCATACCGTACACTATTTATTTTATGCTAATTCAGCTTATTGATCGCTATAATCATGAATGAATCATGCTAGCAAACTCAGGCAAAGGCGCGCTTTTTGAAAATAGGAAAGTTCGGCAATAGGATTCGAACCCGCGACCATGCGCTATCTAGTCAGAAGTTTTACCACTGCGCTAAGGGATTGATAAGTGGTCACTGTATCTTCTTGCATATCACTAGACACTTGCATAAGCGAGATGTGAGAGATTTGCATGATCATTCGCGGGTCTCCACCTTTAAAATCTTCCGAAATGTTTTTCTGAAGCGTGTTATAGCCCGACAAACAGCGATTTTTTAAAATATTTTTCTAACACTTGTTCAACTGATTTCCCAGCGCGATATGAATTTTACCTCAATTATCTTCTCTTCTCTTCTCTTCTCTATCCATTCCTATCTGCAGCATGGTAAAGTGGGATGATGTTTTGAAGGCCTTTCGGAGGGTCTTTTCCTATTTCCTGCCTGTGAATTTCCTTTAGTGATTCATGTGTTATCAAATTGTTTTTAAATGACAAAAAATTCCTCCGGAATCCCAACCAAACATCTTAGCACTTGATCACGCTGTAGCTGGGAATTGAGAGAGAAGACCATGCTGATATCGAATGGGAAATCGGTTGAAAAATCGTTTGAAAAGTGAAGAAAATCGCTTTTCGCCGGGCTTCAATTCGGCGTCACAAAACATTTCGCATCTTTTTTAAGGCTGATCAGCGTACTCGATTTAGTAAACCCTGCAACTTTCGTGAAAATCGGGATATGTGAGTTCACACCATTCCCATGTGAGTACAAGCGTTCTATATAGACTGATTAGCAGAGTCTATCTGATTTTATTGCTGGTGCACTTCAAACAGTTCAAGCAAGACAAAATATCGAGACAACATAACCTTGTTAAAATCAAATTTCTTTGATATCTTTTATATTAGTAAAAACGCTATGATTTGTGTGCAATAATACTGCACTCTGCGTCATCATTATCTTATCTTTTCTCTTCTTATTTCTCTACAACAATCTATCCTCTCTCTATCTCTAATTTCGTAACACTCTCTTTAACTGATATTAGTAAAAGTGTTTACCCGAATTTCTCCTCCCTCATTTAATCGTTGCGAAGTTAATAGTTATCCAACAGACTGGTCGACGCTATTACTCTGGTATTTCAAAACATAAACTCTACTTAAATTATTGACTTGAAGTCGACTTTCATGTCTACTTCAAGTGAAAATGATAACCATGTTTTGAAATACGTCTTTAATCGTCTTTAATATAATTATTATATTTCTTGTTATTTCACTATAAACTTGATTTTAAGTGTAAAATCAATCGATCAATCTTCGTTCATAGTTCGCATTATTATTCACGGAATATCGCTACTTTCTCTTGTGCATCGATACCTTATTATAGTTGTTATCAAAAAATATTCTTATCGTTTATGTATTTGTTGTCGCTCCTGTCACGGGTGTATCAAATAAATAAATAAATAAATTGTGCATTTCGTTAAGAAATCTACCAATGGGTCGTCCGAAAAAGTCGGGATCGTACGACACTCCAACTGATCGCGTTGAATCTCTTGACGAGAGAAAGCTACGAAGGAACAGAAGGGCACAAGCTGCGCATAGGTAGGGGCCACAACGTGGATAGCCGATTTTCGCTGAGAAAGTGGAAATTATGTTCATTCGATGTGTCATGACCCTAATAAGACGATACTTTTTGCCGTTTGTCGATATCTTGTCTCTGAGGCGAGATACAGCTCGAAAACCACGCGCGCAACGCACTGTTGGAAAGGCAGAAAAAGCGAGATGAGAGAGTGAGGGGGCGGAGTCTTGTCTCTCTCCTCTCCCCCCCCCTTCCTTTGCGGCGTCTCCTTTCTTTGTCCAAACTCGGCCGTTTCTTCTGATTCTTTTTGTAATTTGCATTGCTCTCTTGAGTGATCATGATCGTGATCAGTGATATTTCTTTTAAAAATCGATAATGTGCAATGACAGTAGAAACAAAGAAAATGACAGTTTATCAGAGGAAAAGACTGTTTCTCAGTCACCAAGCACTTGTAAAATAGATACAACTTCGGAAACATTAACATAATAATTAAAAGTAACATAATAACTAACAAACATAATAATTAAAGATTGATAGTTGGGAAGATATCGATTGATAATCGATTAGTAGACCATCAACCAAGAGTTTTGAGGATAGCCTTACGCAGCTTGCCCTTTCGCTTCTTTGCCTTCTTAGGATCCATCATGGCCGACTCGTCAAAGAGATGCACCTAAATTTAATAACTCAGTCAGAGATCAGAGATTAAAGATCATAGATCAAAGACTAAAGATCAAAGATCCCGTTAATACCTCCTGCTGTTCTTCATACTCCATTTGTAGCAACTTCAACGCGGCCATCACTACGTATGCATTCTAAATCGATTAATCTATAGTAAATCAATCAATAAACCGTAGGGATAAATCAATAATGTTAATAAATAATCAGTGGAACTAAACAGTGATCGATAATCAATAACACACATTTCTGCTTCCTTAACCACTCACTTATTAAATTATCGATTGATATTTTCATATAAATCGAATACTAATTGATCAAAACCGTGCGGGATACGAACTACTAACAGTAATAATGTTTTCATTGATTGATCAGACCACAAACTATTAGGTGAATTCATAAGTAACGCTCGTTTTTTGTCCCAACTTCAGTCGCCTCGTTTTTACTCTGCTGTTATTACCAGCATCCATGCTGTATACACTAGATAGACTATCCCTCGAATATCCTACGGTTGTTTTCGATTCACTTCCCGCGTGTCCTTCAGGCGAGAAAACCGCACAATTTCGCCCCCGACGGAATTCACATTCGCAACGTTATTTTATCCCTCTCCCTCTCGGGCTTGAAACGCCCTGACTTCCAACATCGCCTAGCAGAGATGTACCCCTCACATGTGCCTCACGTAATAGCGGTGAGAAAGTGAGCCTTCAAATTCTAGAAACAGGACTTTTCCCTCGAAAATGAAGATCAACCCAGTCGCCTACCGGAGGTGGATCTCGATCGATTGCTCCAAGAGGAAAGGGCTGATCGGTATCCCGATACCGGTGATATTGCAAGGGCACTTGGGGTCAGTAAGAGCACTGTGGTACATGGCCTTCACACTCTCGGAAATAAGTGAAAATAGGGAAGATGTTTACCCCACGTCCTAGCCGACTTCGACAAGGATCGCCGGCTGGACATGACAAAGAGTTTTCTAACTCTACGTCGCCGGCTTGTTTGGCTGGTCAACGTTATAACCGGTGATGAAAAGTGGGTGCCCTACGATTACAAAGAGCCAATGAGACTGTGGTTCGGTGAGCGCGAATAGCGAGTAGATGCCCCCAAACCCGATTTTCACCATCAAAAAGTGATGTTGTGCATCTGGTATTCGGAACGGGGAGTCGAGTACTGGGAACTCCTCCCCAAGGGTGCGACTATCACGACACATGTCTACACTCTCCAGCTGCGGAAGCTAAGACTCCACCTCGAACAATCACGCGGGAAGGACACTCGGATCTAATTTCAACATGACAACGGTCGACCTCACACCGAAATAACTACCTAGGCTAAGCTAACGGGATATGACTGAACTGTACTTCCCCACTCTCCGTACTCACCCGGCCTTGCCGACTATGGTTGCCACCTCTTCGCGGTGCTCCATCACTTCCTCAAAGGGCAAAGCTTCAAAGACCGAACCACTATCCATACCGTACTCGCCACATATTTCCGGAATTTGCACCAGTCCTTTTATCACGAAGGGATCCACAAACTGCCGGGTAGAAGGTAGAAGTTGACCGATGCGAATGGAAAATATTTCTAGAATTCTCCATGCTTTGTTAAATTTTTGTGACAATTTTTTTGGAAAGCGAAAAACGAGCGTTACTTATGAATTCACCTAATACGAAAAGAGCAAATGTCAAAGATCGCACTCACCTCCTTCTGCATGAATCCCGTTCGACTCTTGGGATCCTCGGTCCAATCACTAGTAATTCGCAGGCACTGTAATGACACTTATTCAGCGAACAACTTACATAATACGTTTTATTCAAAGATCAAAGATCAAACTCATGCATTTTCGCCCCACCCACAATTTGTTGTTTTTGCGAATTATAAACTGACCCGAAATTAGAACTAAACTGACCCGATCTACATCTCAAGTACTCGAAACTGACCCGATATGTGGTGATTCTTACTAATCTCGATCTCCCGCATATTCCTAGATGGATTTCGAGTCTCAAAACTGATCGCATTGACAAAAGTGCTCACTCACAATGTGGGTGCTCGAAAATGTATGATCAAACTACAAAACGAAATTTAAATAATCCTAGATCCTTATAGTAGATAGAATAAACAACAAATAAATAGATAAGTGAGTGAATAATTCTGATATCAAACTGGTCGTAACATCAATATCCGTCTCAAATAAACTTAATTCTCCAATGAAACATCAACTCACCTTGATCCAGATGTATTCGAGAGGGATATCATCGTTGGGAGGCTGTCAACTCCAACAGCCTCCCATATCCCTCTCTCGCACTCCATCCGACATGCACGTCCTAGAAGTACACACTTAACCGTATAGGACGGACGAACCAAATGACCGCGGTCGTTTGGTTCGTCCGTCCTGTAGCTTATAGGACGGACGAACCAAATGACCGCGGGTAATTTTAGTAGATCGGAAAATGTAACACTATCGGAACAAAAAAATGTGTTGTTGTGAAATTTTATCGACAGTCATTTTGCGGATTATGTGTGATTTCTTGTTTTGTAGACTCTTTTTCGATGTTTCTATAAGGGAATGTGTGAAACTGCTACGGTTAATTGACTTTCGTAGCGAAAGGGATCTTGTATAAGCAATTAGTATTTTTTGTGTGTACTATCTCGTTCTCAGATTTATACGTGTCCGTATCCGGCGTACGGCCAAATTGCGGTCATTTTACGGAATACGTCTTGTCTCCTGCATGTGAATCGATAGAATCATACATTTTCATACCCTCAAAATATGAGGATTGACCCAGCATATACGGCTCATGTTCAGGATCGACCCACGATACTACTCTCATTTTACGCTAAAAGTTACAATTTAAGCGAAAAATGACATTTTGGTAAATTGACCAATCATATTTTGGAAATCGACAAGCTATATGACGCCGTTTGCGTAAGATTCGACCAAAATATGTGAAATCTGGCACAGTCAAAAAGTCAAAATTTGGGGATCGGGGTTCTCAAGGGTGCTGTTGACGATGGTCATGTTCGTTTTGCACCTTGAGCCACCGTTGAGGCCAGACAACGTCGCGTAGAAATCGCCTTTTTAGTTATTTCTCCTCACCAGATAGTGCTAAAATTTAAAAATTGTGCACTCTGGGGCAGAATTCGATGGCAATCACGACGCCTGTCCAATTCATTTTTCATGAAAAAATTTCAGAAATTTTCAAAATTGAAATTTCTCTCAAAGTCAAGAGTGTTTTATGCGAGATACATAGATTGGACTGGAATGGCTTTTTGTTTCCACAGAAAAAAAAATCAGGCAATCTGACTTCCTTATTTTCGAGAAAATCAACGTTTAGTGCAGTCATTTTGCCGTTGGACTGGACACAACTGGCGAGAGAGAGTGGTGATACGAGAGAGCAGAGAGACACAATCACGTCCACCCCTTCCTTCCCATGTTGATCGCCTCACCTGCCTCTCTGCTCTCTCGCTTATCACCACACTATCTCGCCTGTTGTCTCCACTCCAACGGCTAATGACAGCGCTAAAAGTTGATTTTCTCGAAAATAAGGTAGTCAAATTGGCTGAAATTTTTTTCTACGGAAACAGGAAGCCATTCTGGTCCGATCTATGTCTCTCGCATAAAACACTCTTGACTTTGAAAGAAATTTAAATTTTTAAAAAATTTCGAAACTTTTTCATGAAAAATGAATTGGACAGACATGATGATTGCCATCGAATTCTGACCCTGGGTGCACAGTCTGTAAATTTTAGCTCCATCTAGTGGGGAGAAATAACTAAATAAGCGATTTCAACGCGACGTCGTCTGGTCTCAACGGTGCATCTAGGCGCAAAATGAACATGACCATCGTCAACAGCACCCTTGAGAACCCCGATCCCCAAATTTTGACTTTTTGGCTGTGCCGGAACTTAGTCGGCTCTTACGCAAACGGCCTCATATATATAAATTATGCGACGTCGCCGAAAATGTATGGATTTATTTAATTAATTTAATTAATAGAATATTTAAATGGATCAATAGAGTAGTGCGGACTCTAAGCCTAAGCTTTCCTTAACTAAGGAACTCTGCTGAATGTGAATACTAACTGAATCAATAGAATATTTAGATGGATCAATAGAGTAGTGCGGACTCTAAGCCTAAGCTTTCCTTAACTAAGGAACTCTGCTGAATGTGAATACTAACTGAATCAATAGAATATTTAGATGGATCAATAGAGTAGTGCGGACTCTAAGCCTAAGCTTTCCTTAACTAAGGAACTCTGCTGAATGTGAATACTAACTGAATCGATAGAATATTAAGATGGATCAATAGAGTAGTGCGGACTCTAAGCCTAAGCTTTCCTTAACTAAGGAACTCTGCTGAGTGCGAATAAATAACTGAATCGACAGAATATTTAAATGGATCAATAGTAGTGCGGATAGTACGCCTAGGCTTAAACGTTAACCAAATGAACTCGATTGATTGATGAGAGTATAGAGCGATATTTTTTCTGTTTGAAAACAAAACTAGAAATAACACATATTCCGCAAAATGGCGGTCGATAAAATTTCGCAACAACACATTTTTTTGTTCCGATAGTGTTACATTTTCCGATCTACTAAAATTACCCGCGGTCATTTGGTTCGTCCGTCCTATAAGCTACAGGACGGACGAACCAAACGACCGCGGTCATTTGGTTCGTCCGTCCTATACGGATCACGGAAGTACACAGGTAGAATCAACGCAAAACACTCAAATGCACGATCAAAAGTCGAACCGAAAGCGAAAGTGGAGAACGCCACACAATGCTGACAGGAAATTGAAGAAAGAGTCGTATTAAGAAGAGAATCTAAGTCGAACGGTGCAATTCGAGCAAAGTAAGTGTAATTCGCCAATTTAAAGAGAACTATAACGAGTATATGGAGGCAACTGAGCAAAATGAGAGGAGCGATATAAAGGCAATAGAATAGACCATGTGTTTGATGATATAACTTACATAAACAACTTAAATATATAAAAAATATATCGAATTACTCAAAACGACTGTAGCCGTAAAACTCGTGACCGGGAAAAGGTAAGGCTGAACAAGAACAATATTAGGTATGTACGGTTCGGAACGATTTATTTTTTGAAACTATGTAACATTTTTTTTTCAAAACGAAAACACAATTCATGGGTTGAGATATTTAGTTTGAATTTTGCCTACTTGTTACTTTTATGGGTACTGAAATCGAATAAGACTCGGCCGAGAATGCTGTGATAGCTAAAACAACACGAAATCGCACTTTCGTGATTTTATTTTGCGATTTTGACCTAATTAAGCTCAACACACCACTTCCGGCCGGGGTTCATTTAATAGAGCTCATTGATAGCTACAAAATGAGCCCAAACACAGGTCATGACGTTTAGAATGGAGTTTGTGTTTTACTCATCTCGTTTTTCGCCGATTTTGGGTGCGCACCAGGGGTGTGCGAGAAAAAATTTTCGAGAAAAATTTCTCGATTAAGATTTCTCGATTTATTTTTTCGAGAAATCCGAGAAATTCGAGAAAAGTCAAGAAAAAATTTAAAAATATAATAAAATGCGTTTGAATAACTTTTTCTCTCTTTTCCAACAATAACAACATTTATAGGTGATGACATTGCCCAAAACAAAAAAAATAACAGTGAATACAAGAAACCGGTATATTTCAGATGAGGCAACCCACCAAGGGGGATATGCAACACTAAGAAAAACAAGAGAATTGAAGTTCTATTTGGCAATTTTTAAGAATTTTAAATCTATTTTAAATTTTAAGTTTTTCTCGAATTTCTCGAATAAAAATCGAGAAATTTCTCGATGAGAAATTTTCTCGAAAAAAGTCGAGAAATCGAGAAATTCGAGAAATCGAGAAACGAGAAATGCACACCCCTGGTGCGCACAAAGTGGGCGGAGCTTGCGGCCCCTACGCATAGGTAATCAAATATTTGTTATTATTCTTACTACAGAGACCTTTTCTCAGCACAAAAGACGATATTGGAGAAAATTTGAAGCAAGGTATGTATATTGGGACAATATTGTAGAAACATGAAGTGAAACATCGACCATTGATCGACAATTTCTTTATTTATAAAATTTATTGTTTAAATCGATATTGTTGTCGTTTTTTGGATAAATTTAGCACATTTAATCTTGATTTTTCAAGGGAACGCCGGAATACCGCAGCTTTGAAGGATCTTCCCGAGGTGCAGCATGTGAACAACAAGTTGGCTGCAGACCTGGAGAATATTCGGAAGCAACATCTGTATGCTATGTCGCAAAAAGACATGGTGATTGCAAGATTGCAGGGACAGGTATGTCAGTTACTGCCAAAATTCTTGATTCTTAAAATTGATTCTGACTAATTGTAAGTCGTCTACGTAACCCCCGCCGTAACGACGGAGATGAGGCGGAGGAGGTTACGGCGTAGGCACGTACGGCAAACTCTGGTATTTTCAAACTAGCAGTTTACTTAAATTTCCCACTAGCCGTAGACTTGCAAGTCTACGGTTAGTTAAACGTAAGTTTACTAGAAGTGTTGTATAATACGGTAATGCATTTCGTCAAATGTTCTTTCACGTAGTAAACTAACTGTAAACTGCTAGTCTGTGACGTCACGTAAGTAAACTACTAGTTTTGAAATACCAGAGAATGTAACAATAAATATAGTTTATTAATTCAATATCCTTTTGAATAAATGTCGTAAAAGTACGATATTGAACTATAGACCGTGATTACAGTTAAAATGGACGAACCGAGAGTTACTCTCCTGCTTATAGGTGAACAACTTTCAATCGTGGTTCTTCAATCAATACGGATATTATTTCGATGATAGAATGGTGCCTCCCATGGTCAGTACTATTTCAGTTCTTTGAGGCCTCCTTTGAATCGATTTTGGAAGATTTACCTGCACGGAAAATTTACCCAAAAATTTTTATTTATAGGACATTCTAAGATTTCTTTTATTTAATTCTCAATGAAGATGTTTTTAGAATTACATGAATTCTGGTCCAGCAGCTCCTACGATTCCCGATGATCCTATGCAATATAATAATCAACAAATGGCCAGTTACCAGGTAGGACTTTAATAATAGTATTATTTATTTATTTGGTAACAGTTGAAGAGAAAGATACACAGTGGAGTGAATACTGGAGTGCACATAAATTACTAATACTATGTCGCAACTTTGGCAGCATAGGAAAAGGGGTGATCGATCTTAAATTGGACATATTTAATAGAAGGAACATCAATTTATTGACCGTATAAAATACACTTGTTTATTTGGTACGAGAGTAGCCAGCCACCGTCACTATGTGTTTCTATGTTTAGAGAGAGAGAGCACAAGTGAGATAGTATGTAGATCAGAGAGAATGCGAGGAGGGAAGGGAGGAAAGAGTGGGGAGTTAATCGATAGTTCTTTCTCTGTTTAACAGTAGCAAGGCAAATGTGCAAGTACATTTTATACGGACTATAAGAAGAATATGATGGATTTGGATTAGATGATGAAATATACATTTTTTGTTTTGAAAAGAGAAAAATGAAATAGAATTGCTCAAAATTACTGCACAAACTATTGTGCTTTGGCTGAAACATAATTTAAAATAATAACATATCACGCCTGTCACGAGAGAATCGAGCTAAATTGACCATTTTTGGGAAAAAAACGAAAATGGTGAAATGAGTTAGGACTATTTTTGGACATCTCTAGGCATGCCCTACCAGCCCCCAAAGATTCATTATGCAATTTTCATTTTGGGGCTCAATACACCGGTTCGATAATGTGAGGTCTCAACTTTGAGCATGAATTTCTCGCTTCAGGTGCGTTTTAGTGCGAAAGTGGCACAAGAGTGACCCCCGCTATTTTTTCGAGCTCTATCGATCTAAACAAACCAGAGGTCATGAAAATGCCTCTGAATAGAGCTACACTTCGAAACAAATAACTAAAAAAATTAGGAAAAGGAGGAGCTCTTCTTCCAGTATGTTATTAAGTTTTTCATGCGCTTTCGAATGAGGGGCTTGCGAAAAAATACGTTAATGTGTTCGTATAGTTCATCCCCTCGGAAAAATCCTGATGATTTGAAGTCATTTTGTCCCCACAATCTCTCGTTTCACACAATCTCTCGCCCATTCCTTTTCATTCCATTCTGCACCGCACGGTCTCTAGCGCGCGATGCGGAATGAAACATATCGTTTTCTCCCTGTCTCTTCCCTCAATTTCTTTCACTCTCCGGCGAGAGAGTGCGTGAAACGAGAGATTGTGGGCGGATAAAATGACTTCAAATCATCAGGATTTTTCCGAGGGGATGAACCATACGAACGCATTAACGTATTTTTTTCGCAAGCCCCTCATTCGAAAGCGCATGAAAAACTTAATAACATACTGGAAGAAGAGCACCTCCTTTTCCTAAATTTTTTTAGTTATTTGTTTCGAAGTGTAGCCCTATTCAAAAATGGTCCTAACTCAATTCACCATTTTCGTTTTTTTCCCATTCTCTGCTCGATTTTCTCGTGACAGGCGTGATATTAGCACCTGCATTTTCTTACCAAGGTAGATTGACGCAATCATATATATATATATATATATATATATATATATATATATATATATATATATATATATATATATATATATATATATATATATATATATAATATTGTTTAGATGGTGCAGCCTACCCGTCCAGAACGTCCGACTGACTTCGATGCTGTGGCTGAGCCGTTATATCCACCTGCTCTTGCTGCGAACAACGGATACGGCTCAGCCAATGGATCCATTACACCGCGGCACCATTATAATCTGAGAAGCACACCTGTGCAAGGGAATCAATAAGCCAATGCAACCCAAGACAACTTCGTATACCAGCAGATGCATTTATTCAAATCTTTAAAGGGAGCGTAGCCTCTCTCAATGGTCTCTTCATTTTGCACACAATTTCTCTGTTCTCTAAGAACGAGAGAGCATAGACCTTAGAAGAGGCCGTTGACAAAGGTTTGGGTCTCTTTAATCGGCTATTGATAGACTTACCATAATATGCGTTATATAAAGGTTAAATTTTATTGAATTGCACGAAATTTTCCATCTTATATTAGCTTACATATTTGTTACTCTTCCCGTTTTTGTCTTATTTTGATACTGCTATAAAAGTTATAGAAATCATTTACGCGTTTCTTCCGATCAGAGGATTGTCACCTGCGAAATACATGTGCGGTTTTGAAATTGAAATGAGGCGTAATCATATCTTTTCGAGATCTAAAACATAAACAGCAAAAGTGCTTAATTTTTCGACGAAACAAAGAGACCAGCAGATAACACTAACATAAGTTTGAATACACTCAGAGTAGTTTTTTTCTTCACTCTGTAGAAAAAAAATAAAAAAAAAAATAAATCATAATAAACATGAAAATAAAATTTTAAAAAAATAAATGAGACATGAAATTGGAAATTAGTGAATCGAAAGTAGTCATTCTGGAAAATACGATGACTGTAAAATATGAAAAATAACTGAAAAATAACAATAAAAATAACTACTCTGCACAATGAAAATTCACCAATGTTTATTATATGTTTGATTTCAAAATTAATTATTTTTCCTCATTTCGTGTGGTTCGCTAACATTGGAAAGGAGTCACCTGCCTTCGAGTCAATTTTGCATATATTTCTTGTACGTGATCACTGTCTAGTCCTCAAAGTGCTCTCAAACTGCATCAGTCATTTCTCTCATTTATGATAATAAATTAAATATATCTATGAAAAAGAACTACTATGTATAATGTAAATTCACCAATTGTTGATTAAATAGTAAATATTTACATATTAATTTAATTTTAATTTATTATTAGGATGATTTTTCTTTCCAAAGCACACATTTTTTTCTTTTTCGCTTCCCTGTTTGTCGTCCGTTCACTTGTGAGAGAAACGTGCTAAAGGTTTCGTAGGGGTGGCCAGTGGGAACAGATGAAGGGGAAAGGGAGAGGGAGGGTGACGGATAGAGAGAGAGAGAGTGGGGGGAGGAGAGGGAGAGAGAAAGAGGGAGGGAGGGAGAGAGGGGGAGAGGGAGAGAGAGAGAGAGAAGAGAGGGAGCGAGAGAGAGAGAGATAGAGAGAGGGAGAGAAAGAAAGAGAGAGAGAGAGGGGGGAGGTAGAGGAGAGAGAGGGAGAGGGGGATAGGGAGCGAGAGAGTGGTGGGAGAGAGAGGAAAGATGATAGAGCGAGGGAGATAGTTAGAAACAGAATTGGATGCAAGCAGTAAAGATGCAAAAAGAAGAGGGGGATGCACGGTCTAAGTCATTGATTGAAGAAGTAGAGTGGATGTGAGAGGGAGAAGAGGAGAGGGAAAGAGAGTGGAAAAGAGGGAGGAAGGAATATAGTGAGAGGGTGAGAGTTAGGGGGGGGGGAGGGAGTGAGTGAGAGAGAGGGAGAGTAAGAGGAGAGAGAGAATAAAAAGGAGGGATAGAAGAAGGAGCTAGGAAACGGGAGGGAGAATTGGAGAGAGAGAGAGAGAGAGAGAGAGATTGAGAGAGAGAGGGCGAGAGAGAGAGAGAGAGAGAGAGGGTGAGAGAGGAAGAGCAGGGGTATAGAGTCAGAGGCACAGCGGCCGTGCCTTCATTCCCGCATAAACAGCTGCCGGGCATCTGAATTCCCGCGGACTTCATTTTTCTCTAACTCCCTTATCAAAGCAACAATGTTCTTATCACCAACATTACCTTCCTTATCTTTCTTGCCCTCTGTCTCTCTCTCTCTACCTCTCTATCTCTATCTCTCGCTCTGTCTGAGCCTCTAAATGTTTTCGCAATCCTACTGTCTGTGTCTCTCACCACTTATTTACGTCACAAACACTCTGCACAGTGGAGTCGTTCCGTAGGATGTGTCCCAGTGATTCCTCCCATTGAATAGCTTTCAATTTATTTCTCTTAGCGATGGTTTGCTTCTTTGAGGGAGAAATTCAGTCAACGATATACACAGAAGGCGATGTGTGACTTATTGTAGTCATAGTTTACTGCTAAACTTACTCCGAAAAGTGCGAATAATTCCGTTTTTGATGTTTTGTTTATTTTTGTTTATTCTTAACCGCTGAGCGCTGCTACTCAGCTACTCAAATCGTTGTTTCTACGCTTTTAAGGAATCAAAGATATTCGCTAAATCTCCGTTAAAAAAGTTTCGAATTTTTTCGTTTCTTTGCTCTTCTTTTCGTGACTATGAACAACACAAAACTCTTTTAGAGTGCTCTCTCGTACGTTCTCTATACGTGCCATTTCCTTCCTCTATCTCGCAC
Organism: Parapristionchus giblindavisi; assembly: GCA_943737045.1. Classification (NCBI taxonomy): domain Eukaryota; kingdom Metazoa; phylum Nematoda; class Chromadorea; order Rhabditida; family Diplogasteridae; genus Parapristionchus; species Parapristionchus giblindavisi. The sequence goes on along the minus strand of CALSFV010000297.1, from coordinate 415,822 downwards.
GGTTTGCAACACCTCACAATTACTCGTTTGAGTACACTCTATAGAGGGAGATTGATAGATGGACTGGTACCCAAAACGCCCCGCGCTACACGACGTAAACACAGTGTAATTCCCTTTAAATCCTCCGAATTATTCAGTGAACCATGTTCCACTCTTGTAATTCCAACAAGAACGTCCTTCGTTGATGATCTCTGTCCTGAGAGGGAGAGGGAGAGGGAGAGGGAGAGGGAGAGGGAGAGGGAGAGGGAGAGGGAGAGGGAGAGGGAGAGGGAGAGGGAGAGGGAGAGGGAGAGGGAGAGGGAAAGGGAGAGACATCTAGAGAGAGAGGATAGAATTTTCCATCTTGTTTTTGGTCCACATCGTTCTCTCGCCGAAGACCTTCCTCAAATCACTAACTCATCATAGATGGAGAGAAATATTTGTCGATTATCTCTGTATTATTTACTCTGTGCTACCTCTTTTTCATATATTTTGTAATCATTACTAATATTATGCTCGAAAATCACGAACAGAAAAGAAAAATAGGCGAAACAGTCCGCGAAACGATGATGGCATTCTCTGATTACCTTTACATTTTGAATTTTTAAATTTGGTTGATGAAATTTTTGTAATCGATAAAGAGGAAAATAAGATATAGTTAGTGAAGATAATGGTTGTGATCGGTAGTTGTTCAAAATGTTAAAAAATGTCAAATGTAATGAAATTTTCTACCATCAATAGAAATATGTATTGCATATGTGTACCACACGCGTTCGTTGCACAGGGAGACAAATTCATTCACACATTTTATTCGTTCTTTTCTGTTCCGTGTTTCCTTGAAAACGCATAAATATTATTATTATTATTATAAATTCTCACCAACGTCTCGTTTTGTCCAGTCATATGTGAAAAGGAGAGTGAGAGAGAGGGTGAGACAGAGGGAGACAGAGAGTGGCCTTACAGGAGAGCCATGCCAGTGTTGAACTCAGCTCTCTACATTTCATCATTTCCTTGACATTTCAACAGTCATAAAGCACCGCGAGCACACGTACACACTCACTTCTGTTGTTTCGCTCATTCCATCTCTCTCCCTCTCCTTCTCTCCCTCTCCCTCTCCTTCTCCCTCTCCCTTCTCTCTCCTTCTCTCTCTCCCTCTCTATCTCCTTCAATGTATTTGTCTTCTGTTCGTTGGTCGTCTCCTACAATCAACCAGATGTGAATCATTTGCATCGATTTAACGTTTTCCGTGTCCATTTTCTTTCATTTTCATATTGATTTTGAGCACTACCTATCATTGTTTTACGCTCTATCCTGCGCTCGCTTCATTTTTTTTCAGTATTGAACTCCGTTCCAAGCGCATACCCCGATCTGTACTCACTCTCCGCTCTGGCAAAGCTCTCTCGCTTTCTTGCCTACGAGAGCGCGACGCCAGAGCGGAGAGTTTCAAATTAGCTCGGGGTAAGCCTCTAATGATCTTCGCTTATTCCCCTCCATCTATCTGCATCTTTTATTTCCCGCTTCATCCAATTACGCTACAACACAGAGAATTCATAGGCTCACGCATGCAATGTTTCTTTCTTTGGCGAGGCAGATTCCTTGTGGCAGGCTATATATATCTCTCGTTGACGCCACGTTAGAAAACATCTTTGCAAATCATTTTCTCACTTTATTTGGACCAGTTAGTTCTTGGAATAAGCTAAATAATAATAGTATAATATGCATTTCTGCGAAATCTTTCCGTAAATTCATAGCTTCAACAAGTCTTTTATCATACTTGTAACAATTTTTATACCATCGTATGCAATAGCATCGTATTAGGTGAATTCATAAGTAACGCTCGTTTTTCGCTTTCCAAAAAAATTGTCACAAAAATTTAACAAAGCATGGAGAATTCTAGAAATATTTTCCATTCATATCAGTTACCTTCTGCCTTCTACCCGGCAGTTTGTGGATCCCTTCGTGTTAAAAGGACTGGGGCAAATTCCGGAAATAGGTGTCGAGTACGGTATGGATAGTGGTTCGGTCTTTGAAGCTTTGCCCTTTGAGGAAGTGACGGAGCGCCGCGAAGTGGTGGCGACCATGGTCGGCAAGGTTGGGTGAGTACGGACGGTGGTAGAGTACAGTTCAGTCATATCCCATTAGCTGAACATGGGTCGTTCTTTTGGTATGAGGTCGAGCGTTGTCATGTCGAAATTAGATCCGAGTGTCCTTCCCGCGTGATTGTTCGAGGTGGAGTCTTAGCTTCCTCAGTTGGAGAGTGTAGACATGTGTCGTGATAGTCGTACCCTCGGGGAGGAGTTCCCAGTACTCGACTCCCTGTACCGAATACCAGATGCACAACATCAATTTTTGATGGTGCAAATCGGGTTTGGGGGCATCTTCTCGCTATTCGCGCTCACCGAACCACAGTCTCATTGGCTCTTTGTAATCGTAGGGCACCCACTTTTCATCACCGGTTATAACGTTGACCAGCCAAACAAGCCGGCGACGTAGAGTGAGAAAAGTCTTTGTCATGTCCATTCGGTGATCCTTGTCGAAGTCGGCTAGGACGTGGGGTAGACATCTTCCATATTTTCACTTATTTCCGAGAGTGTGAAGGCCATATACCACAGTGCTAATGCTGACCCCAAGTGCCCTTGCGATATCACAGATATCGGGATACCGATCAGCCCTTTACTCTTGGAGCAATCGATCGAGATCCACCTCCGGTAGGAGACTGGGTTGATCTACATTTTCGATGGAAAAGTCCTGTTTCTCGAATTTGAAGGCTCTCTTTCTCACCGTTATTACGTGAGGCACATGTGAGGGGTACACCTCTGCTAGGCGATGTTGGAAGCCAGGGCGTTTCAAGCCCGAGGGGGAGAGGAATAAAATAACGTTGCGAATGTGAATTCCGTCGGGGGCGAAATTGTGAGGTTTTCTCGCCTGGAGGACACGCGGGAAGTGAATCGAAAACAACCGTAGGATATTCGAGGGACAGTCTATCTAGTGTATACAGCATGGATGCTGGCAATAACAACAGAGCAAGAACGAGGCGACTGAAGTTGGGACAAAAAAACGAGCGTTACTTGTGAATTCACCTAATATTTGGTCGTTTTATCAATTTATCTTCAATCATAGTTTTGTACCGCATAGGTGTATTATTATGTGTCATTTGTCACTGGCCTAATCATTTCTCTTTGATCTTCATCGCAAACAGATCAAAAGATTCATGCGTGACCCTTATCGGTCTTTTGACTGATAAAGATCACATTCATAAATTCCCGCCACACATGGGCGGGGAACAGGGAGCTCGATTCTACAGGGGCATTGAAAATTGTTAAGAAGGATTGCTTTTAAAGTGGTTTTTCATATCACTTTTCGAAACAGTAAACTTCTTTCAGTTAACATCGTTTTTTAAAACTTTGCTTTAAAATTCCACCCAATTTCCCAAAATCCGTAATTTTACTGCTGGCATCCCCTGCTGGCGCCCATGTATGCACTCCTTCTTTTAGGGCACACCCGAGCTAATTTTAAACTCTCCGCTCTGACAATGTTATCTCGCTTTCTGTGTATACGTGAGAGCGTTGCCAGAGCGGAGAGTCTTAACTCAGTTCGGGGTGTCCCTTTAAAGGTGGAGACCCGCGAATGATCATGCAAATCTCTCACATCTCGCTTATGCAAGTGTCTAGTGATATGCAAGAAGATACAGTGACCACTTATCAATCCCTTAGCGCAGTGGTAAAACTTCTGACTAGATAGCGCATGGTCGCGAGTTCGAATCCTATTGCCGAACTTTCCTATTTTCAAAAAGCGCGCCTTTGCCTGAGTTTGCTAGCATGATTCATTCATGATTCTAGCGATCAATAAGCTGAATTAGCATAAAATAAATAGTGTACGGTATGGAGAATAACTTTTGCTATCATTCTGTCTTCACAGTTTGTTCACGAAAATATTCGCGGGAGTCCACCTTTAAGAACGTTCTTTGAAGTCTTTCCCTTCGCTTCCGTGCAACTCCTCTTTCCCATTGAATTCCCATACATGTCCATCATTCACAGATAAACGAGAGAGCACAGCGTGCCGAAGAGACGGACAGACGGTTAGAGATATCGACGAGAGAGCACGTATAACGAAGAGAGCACTCAGAGAAGCAGAGACACAAACACACAACCACACACTAAATATGGCCAAGGCGTGAGTTATTTCTCTCATTCACATGAATTTATCACAGCGTTTACCACCATCTTCAAGATGGCGACTTTTTCCACTACCACATATATATTGTTAAATGCAGTAAGTCCGAAATTTCAGAAGCATCCTCTCGCCTACATTGGAGATGACTGTGAGTTTTCGGTGTAGTGATCAATGATCGGAGATCAAAAGATCAAAGATCAAAGATCACTTTACAGACGAACACACATCTGGAGCATCTGACCAAACTGACGGTTGGCCATGCAGCTGCAGCCACTAGGAAGACTTCTATCATCGGAACTATAGGCGAGTGTAGTTTGATCATTGATCTTTGATCTTTGATATTTTATCAATCATTTCCCAATCCACAATAAACAACCAAATATGTTTCAGTGATTCCTCTTATGTGTCAGCGCAATGAAAAAAATGATTTCATTATAGGCTTGGTGATGCCTTAGAAGGACTACTATAAACATTTCAGTCAATACGGGCTACCGTATCCATAGTCTACGGTATCCATAGTCCACCGTAGCCATAGTTTACCGTATCCATAGTCTACCGTATCCACCGTCTACCGTATACCTTTCATTGCAGGACCAGCATGCAATAATGTTGATACGATCAGGGAGATGATCCTGTCCGGTATGAACATTGCCCGCATCAACTTCTCCCATGGAGACCGAGAGGTTAGTGGATCAAAGATCAAAGATCAAAGATCAGTGTACAATGACCCGTCTACGTGCGGTGGGTCTATGCGAGATGTGATCATTGAAACGGCTTTGTGAGTAAGTGTGTGCGTGCGTTGCGAAAGGTGCTTGTTAGGTTTGACTGTGGTTTGTCATGATGACATAGTGATCGGAATATTTCAAAGCTAACTTTGTGCTTAAAAATCAATATATTAAACCATATTTTCGTAATTTTTGCACGTGTCTCTATGTGGGTAGGCTGGCTGAGAACCATGGAATGAGAATCGACTAGATGATTTCACAATTTGCATGCTTTGTCTATGCATTAGCGCTTGTCTCTCATATGCTGTCTTCCAGTCGGTTCTTATTCCATGGATCTCATCTTCCCTATGTATAGACACATAACGACTACTATTTCTGTCACTCCAAATGATCCCATGGCGCGGTTAATCTTGGCGAACATTGTTATGAACTGTAAAACTGGATTTGCAAGGAATAATACACCAAACAATATCATCATGTTGCATTTCACACATTTGTAAATACAATGATCACTTAATCTTCGTCGACGAAGGGAAGATTAAATACGCCATGGGATCATTGTGTTTATAAATGTGTGAAATGTGACATTACGTTATTGTTTAGTGTATTGTTTTTAAAAAAATGTCGTTGTGAAATGACTAGCGATATCTTGACGTAATATTATATTGATTTTTACCGTCCTTCTTTTTTTTTCCAAAATATGCTTTATTACAAAGTCAAGAAGAAGCGAGAGAGCATGTAAAATAGGAGATTCTTCTCTGCCTATTTCCTTCTTTTCCTTACTTTTCACCAACACATTTAAAGGGGAGCGTTACCTCACTCAATGGTCTCTTCATTGCGCGCACTATTTTTCCGTTCTCTAACAACGAGAGAGCATTGTGCGTCGAAGAGACCATTGAGAGAGGTAACGCTCCCTTTCAGTACCATCGCAATGCCATTCGGAACATCAAACGGGCTCGCGAGGCTTGTCCGGATTACTACGTCGCGATCGCCCTGGACACAAAGGGACCGGAGATCCGTACTGGACCCACCAAGGTCGGTCAAAGATCAAAGATCAAAGATCAAACTACAAAAATTACAGGACGGCAAGACGATCGTTCTGCGCGAGCACGACGGATACGTGGTCACCATCGACGAAACCGGTACCAAGGAGTGCACCCAGGGACAGGTGAACATTCACTTTTGTAGTTTTATTTAGTCTTTGATCAATATAGTGTGCTATTTATTCAATGTTCTTTGTAGTTTGATCTTTGATCTTTGATCTTTCATCTTTGCAGCTGTACGTCGATTACCCGCTTATCGCCGAGCAATTGGACATCGGGCAGGATATGTTCATCGATGATGGCGTCATATGCCTCAGGGTACGGTAGATTATCGTCAGGGTACGGTAGGTTATCCTCAGGGTACGGCAGATTATCCTCAGGGTATGCTAGATTATCCTCAGGGTACGGTAGGTTATCCTCAGGGTACGGTAGATTATCCTCAGGGTACGGTAGATTATCCTCAGGGTACGATAGAATATCGATCGAGATTACCGCAAAAGGCAAACATAGCAATAGGAATACTGTAAACTCACCCTCGTTGTCTGATCTACCAAGGTCCGCTATTGAAACCTTCAAACGATCCAGTCAATAAGATAACGTAACGCAAATAATCAATAATTATCGTTTGAATACTGTAGGTGCTGAGCAAAGCGCCCGAAGGCCTACACTGCGAGGTGATCACTGGTGGATCTCTCGGATCCAAGAAGGGTAAGTTAATCGATTGAGGTACACAGATCAAAGATCAAAGATCAATTACAGGCGTGAACCTCCCATCAGTACGCGTGCAGTTGCCAATTCTCTCCGATAAGGACAAAGAGGACCTGGAATTGGGAGTCGAGGTTGATATTTTTATACAGTATACACTAGTGTGGCGAAAACGAGAAAACGAGACGCATTTTCCCTCCTTCCAACGGGTCTCTCTAATTCTAACCACTCACCCATCCCTTCTGGAAACCGTTCATTGAGGCCTTGGGTGGGCAGAAAAAGAAATTATGTTTTTGTATACTACACACGTCTTCGTCTCGGGTGCTCTCATTCGACGGTGCTAATTATAGTTGAGGAAGTATTCTGGGACAGAATATTACGGTATCGAGAGCTCGATCGATAAATCGATAATCAATCGATAAATCAATAATCAATCAATAAATCAATAATTTTACTTACAGGAGCACGTCGACATCGTGTTCGCCTCGTACGTTCGTGACAAGTCCCAGGTGCAGATTGTGAGAGACGCGGTCATGCACAGGTAATAACCAGAAGAGTGTGATGGGGGTTGAACACCCGAAACGCGTCTGACCGATACACTAAATGACCCAAAAATCGTTAACCTATGCAATAACCAAGTACAATACTAACAATAACATAAAGGTCCAACCCGTTATTCAACGCACAAGAAGTCCTCCGGTTGATCACTGCTATGCCAGTGATAATTCAAGGCCAATTCATACTAACATACTATCCACACATTGAAGATAATTCAGTATGCCCAATTCAATAAAATGTGTGATGAATTTGGATTAGATGACCTTGAAATATATATGTTTTGTATTAAAAGAATGAAAGGGAGGAGGATTGCTCAGAATGACTGCGCTAACTATTGTGCAAGAGCTGAAACATACTTCAAAATGATGTGTTCAAGAGCGATTTTGGCAAATTTAAAGAGAAATGTGGTTGCGAAGAAACTTATTGGGGTCAGTTTTTGTCGAGATTGTCCTTGCCACGTCTTTTGTGTTCATAAGAACCTAGAAAGAAGTCTGCAGACTTGGAGCAAGTGATATCGTTCGCACGTGATAACCTAAACTTTTTACAGACATAGTAACCACAGATATTTGACAAAAAAATGTGCTAAGACTATCCACTTTTCGCACGCTCTCTCGACCTTTTTTTGTATTTTCTGATTCATGAGCAACTGTGGTTGTATTCATGATGTAATATACCAATAAACAAAGATTACTTGCAGCAAGAAAACTATATTATTGACAGTATAAAATACACATGTTTATTTCATACGAAAGTAGCCAGCCACAGCCACAATGAATTTCTATGTTTACAATAAAAAGAGAGTGCAAGCGGGATAGTGCGTAGATCAGGGAGAGCGCGAGGAGGGCAGGGAGGGAAAGGGGGGGGTTAGTAGGTCGACAATTACACAAGTACATTTTATACGGACAATACATTACAGAATAGTTATCACTGTCCTCTAGCAGTACTTTGTGCGCCTTGAATAACGGCAATTACCTTTACAGCAAGAAGCCGATCATGGTCGTGGCCAAGATCGAGAATGAGGACTCGTTGAATAATATCGATGAGATCATCGAATATGCAGATGGAATCGTCGTGGCGAGAGGACCACTCGGAGTGGAGACTCCATCCGCCAAAGTGGCCATTGTGCAAAAGGTTGGATTAGTTACTGATCGATTGCATTGTTGAAGTAAACGAATGGCTGTTCGATAGTTCCTTTTTTTTCTCTGAGAACGATGTTAATTTGTCTCACAACGATAAAGAGTCGAAATGACGATGGAAATATGATGAAATAATCATACTATGATATTATTATAATGTAATATTCTTATATCAGATGATCGTATCGAAGTGCAATCGTGGGTGCAAACCCGTCGTTATCGCGACTCAGATGCTCGAGAGTATGACGATCAATCCTCGCGCGACTAGAGCTGAGTGTAAGTTGATCGTTGATCTTTGATCGTTGATCTTGGTCTTTGATCTTTGGTCTGTGTGGTTTAGCCCATACTGTTGCTGATTATATTTCACTATTCCCACTATAGATATGTCATTAGGATAAACCTCGAGTTGGTCTCCGGTCTCTGATCTCTGATCTTTGATCTCTGGTTACAGGTAGCGACGTCGCCAACGCTGTGCTCGACGGTGCCGATTGCGTCATGCTATCAGCCGAGACTGCCAACGGAAAGTTCCCGGTCAAATCGGTCGCCACCATGCACAGTGTATCGTTTTTTTTTTAAATTAAAAAAAAAAATTTGCGTGATGAATTTTATGAACAATTAACATTGCCAAGCAATGGGAAGATGTGAACGTTTCGATAGATATCATATATTTATTTATCATACATCGCGAAGATGTTTCAGCAAGTAAAATTTTTTTAATAATATTAATAATATTATTTTTGTTCTTTATAGATCTGCGCTGAGGCCGAGACCGCCTACTATCAGAAATGGCTACTGCAGGTAAGTATTGCGCAACGATTTTTGCTAAATACATATAAAAATACAAATACATCGCAGAGATTTGAGAATTCTCTTTCAATCTCCACTTCTAGACTTCTCCTACTCATAACCATTTATTCCGTGCAGGGAAACTAAATTTGTCCCGTCCTTCCAACATTATAAATAAGAACAATAGGAATACTGTACACTTTTTCCCTTCAGGACCTCCAGCGCTTCAAAGGTCGCCTCTCCAATCTGGAGACCATAGCACTCGCCGCAGCTACTGCTGTGTCGTGCATGCAGGCATCCGCCATCGTTCTGGTCACCTCCACCGGACGGTAATCAATTTGTGGTCTTTGATCTTTGATCTTTGATCTTTGATCTTTGATCTCTTCAGATCGGCCCAGATCTGCGCCCAGTTCCGTCCACCCGTGCCCATTATCGCTATGTGTGGATCCAAGGTAGGCATTTCTCAAATCTGTATCCCGCTAATATTGAAAAAAAATATGTTTCGCGATTTATGTACTATCAAATAGCTTACATCACCATACACGAGAGTTCTACAGAAAGATATACATATTTATATATGAATTTTATGTATTTAAATATACTGTTTTATATTAACTTAATTATGTATTTTATTCATTATTTGATTTTTCCCCATTTCAGGTCGTCTCACGCCAAATGCACATGTTCCGTGGTGTGCTACCGTACTATTTCCCGAGAGGAAGTGAGTGGTTTCTGTCTTTTCCGAAACGTCGCTAGTCATAATTTGCAGTGGTGCAGTCGACGGATCAGATGGACATTATTGAGGAGATTCTGAGGACCGGAGTGCAGATGGGTAGGTTGAGCTGATGAAAGGCACACCTCGAGATAGTTTGACTCGCTGCTCTAGCTAGCTCAAGCTCTGCGCCAGCTCTAGCTCTAGCTCTCTGCTCTGGCTCTCGTAGACAAAGCAAGCGCGAGAGCATTGCCAGAGCGGAGTGTTTCAAATGAGCTCGGGGTGCGCCTTGGCCTCTTCATTTCACTGTTCTCAATTAACATTAGAGCGATGACGAGAGTTCTTTCTGTTATGTTTCAACCCTATCATTAGTACATGTATCTTAATTATGTACAATTGCGATTAAAATCTTGGCTATTCGATACAATAAATTCATTTTACCGTAATTTAGAACTTTTTTTTCTAAATTCAGGCAAACGCCGTGGCTTCATTCGCACTGGTGATCCGGTAGTGCTCATCACTGGTTGGCCAAATGGTAAGCGGCCCGTTTGGCCTATCTGGGATAGGTTACAATCATTGTCACGACAGCAATGACGATAATCTAATCACTAAAATCGAGAGAGACAATGCCCAAAATGAAATAACTTGTCATACTAAAGCAAGTTTAGATAGAATGTTCAGATGTTTTTGCCTTTTAAAAGCACACCCCATGCTAATTTTACTCTCCGCTCTGGCAACACTCTCTCGTAGACAAAGAAAGCGAGAGAGCATTGCCAGAGCGGAGAGCCTCAAATTTACTCGATGTATGCCTTTAAAATGTTTTCCCACCATTTCAGAACGCATCTCCGTGCACTCGATGATGCAGCTGGTGATCGCCGAGTGATGATAGTCCGGACTAGAGTCTAGTCTACCGTAGCTGTTGTAGTTTGATCATGCCTACTGTTGTAGTCTGAACTTTCGATACTACAGTATAGTCTGGAGTTAACTCACAACATAATGAAGGGTAACCGATATCTATTAGCATTATGCTTTACCGAATATGGTGCATTTATCATTATTATATACCTATTGTATTTGTTTTTGTGTTTAGAACAGTTAATAAAGTTTTGTTTCGTGTTTACTTCAAATTGAATACAATGGTCGACAGGGACACCGTAGAATAATTACCGCAATATATCTCTGAGGTGGTTTGGTCGTTACTCGCAAAACGGAATATCATTTTTCATTTAAATGATTTAACTAGTTGAATAAAGAGTTCTCCTATTTTTTTCATGATTGCTTGATTCATCATAATAACTATAAGGAAAATGGAAAAAAACTATCCCTCTATTGAAGGTGAACGAAGTCCAGACCTACTACCGCGAAATTTACTCACTACCAATTCCCCTTTCGAGCGCCTTGGTGAGGCGAGGGGAAAGGAACTCGATGAAGATAATGGCGGGTCGCATTTCATCTCATCGTGATGTCCTTTATATTTTCGAATAGAAAGTTCAATTTGTGAGGCAACGCAGATGTTCCTTCGATATTCATCGTCGTCCACACATTAAAAAAAACATATGTCTACTCGATACTTACTCTGAAGTATAGATGTCCTTGAGTGCTTCCTGACTGCTTTTATTATATTGTTCATTGTTCATCTCTTATTGTTAATATAGGGTGATGTAAACAATAAATTTTGGCAAACTTGTGCTTTTTGCAGGTGTGTGACAACGGCAAACGATTGACAACTTTATCGGAGAACTTTGTTGTCAGACTTCAAAAAGTAAAACGATTGTAGTCAATGTATGAAATAAATAAATGTGGCAACAGATAGTGACTATTTTGTTGACAGACAAGAAAACTGAGGATGATACATGTCAGAACACGTTAGTTCAGCCTCTGTAATTGCGAGGCAACAATGAAGGGCTAATCATTGTTTTCCAACTTATAAAGAGGGCGAGGCGGATGCCAGGCGGGTTTGGTGGGCTGCATTAGAGAGGGTGTGCGTGCGAGATGGCATCAAATGATTCTCTCTGTCACACTCTCCGCCGCGTCACCAAACCCGTCTGAGGTGCGCCGCTTTGACTAATGAACTATCGTCTCATTGTTATGAGGATGTGAAAATGCACCAAAAAATGGAATGACTAGAGAAATGTGCTTCTTTCTATTCAGACAACAAAAAATATTCGTTTTGATGTCAATGAGAAGGCAAGAATCGATTGACATCAAAAAGAAGATTTTTTGTTGTCTGACTAGAAAGAAGCACATTTCTCTGGTCATGACTTGTATCAACCTCATTTTTCTTGTCTGTCAACAGTTCATTCATTAATTGCAACCACTAATATTTATTAGACACATTGACAACAATCTGTATTAAATTTGATGTCTGACTGCAATTGGGTGCGATAAAGTTGTCAATCCTTGTCACGCACCTGCAAAAAGCACAAGTTTGCCACAATTTATTGTTTACATCACCCTATATCATAATCACTCATTCACTTCTTCCAACCCCTTCCCTGGGAAAAGCGACGGGGAAAATGTCTTGGAAGCTCTTATTCTCATGTCTCCGAGTGGTATTCTTCTCCGTTCAAGGAAACGATCGAACTCGAATTTTTCGATTGAAGTGCTTGAAACCCAAAAAAACCACGAATACGTTGCTATCGGCGACTAGATCTGCTCCACTGAAGGATCACGACAAAGCAATCCCGTTACTGAGGGTGTACGAAGAAGAATTTGCTTTGTCTGATCTTTTGATCTTCGTCTCTGTCCTAATCAATGATCATCTTCTTGATCATCTTGGATGGTTTGATCTCGCATTCGAACCCTTGCAATGACCAGCTGACTCCTCCGTTATCACACTAATTGAAAGAGCGATGGGTCTGCTGAGGGCAAAAAGAGGATTATCTAACCCTCTACCTCTCTCTGCTTTCCTCTCCCTCAACCTCTCTCCCTCTACCTCTTACTCTACCTCCCTCCCTCTACCTCTACCTCTACCTCTCTCTCTACCTCTGCCTATCCCCTCTGGATCGAAGAGGTAATCCCGTGACCCTTCGTGTCAGTCTTCCTCTTCATCGTGCCTCTGCACACTGATCATCATTGGCCCGATCTTCACTCTCGCGTCTTTTCTATTTCTATTCTTACTCGGTTTCACAGTGATCAGTTTATTCATATTAACAAAAATACTAGATGAAGGGAGGGGACCGATATTCTATTCTTCCATTGGTGTTGATCACAATTGTACTTACATCCGTGTTCTCAGCGATTTTTCGTTTTCATTTCATATCAAACAACCTTTATCGGCTGGTGTTGTCTCAGCCGGGTAATACCTGAATCTAATAATAATAATAATAATAATATATTTATCGCATCTTGCGGAAAAGAGACAAGAGAGATTTTTTCATAAACAATTAAAATACATATTAAAACAAGAAGTAGCGACGATATAGGTGCAATTACATTTAATTAATCTAATTCAAAACTTTCCATACTCATTCATATTCCTTTTATCCGGTCTATTCAATGCTGAGACTGAGACTTATCTTCCAGAATTTCTTTGATTATGAGCACTCTTTTGACGACTAACTATTACAATTTTTATCCTTCTTCGATTTATAAGCTCCAAAAGCAAGTATTGAAATGCGTTATTCCTTGCCATTGAACTATCTGAATTTTCAAAAACAATTTACATTTCAAACTCAATCTGAATATGAGGAGGTTCCACAGATCCTTGTTCCTTGCAATGTTCAGAACTCCTTGTTCAAATTCATCACAAATTCACCACTCAATTCTCGTCTGTCTCCAACTCAGATACAATTTGCCTTTTCTCTGAGATAGCATAGGATAGTGAAGGAACTTTTCTTATTCTTTATTTCATCTTCTCTTCCTTATGAAAGCCGGAACCGCTCAGTATAGAAACTCTCTCAATATTTTTAAATTAAAATGCACTCTCCTTGTCTGGCTTTCAAAGAAATATGGCTTGATCCGTGAATACTGTGATTTTGCACAAAGCAGGAAGTGAAATGGCTTGATGGATGTCCGTCGCTAAGAGTCACTAGTGTCTTCTTCCTTCCGTGTGTCTAGTCGTGAATGATCTGTTCAATCATAATCGTGCTATGTCTTAAAATGTCTTCTCCATTCGAGAATTACTCCGTCACATCGTGTATACCCACGGCAAATTCTGTCAGAGATAGGTTGTCTAACTGGACTACCATAGAGAGAGATTAGCTTACTCCAAACTCTCGCAAAAACACTGTGGATGATATGCTCTCGTTCGAGATATCAACGGAGTAGGTTAACAAACTATAAGTTATTTCAAATATGAGAGAACGTTTCTGTAATTGTAGCGTCTTAGATAACCTACGGCTGAAAAGTGAGAGAGTTTGATAATAATAATTATAATATTTATGCATTACAAGGATAACTTATAATAGCGAATAAGTGATATCGTGATGAATTTCATAAAATACGATGCCACAACGTAGGTAGCAAAGAAATACAATTAATTATTACATATCGAGTAGATGCCAGTGCTTCGATTCAATCTGATGTTCCATTGTCGGAGATAAGAACATATTCATTCTTCACTTGTTGACTATAACAAAACTTTGAAACATATCACCATATATTGATATAATTCTCCCACTAAAATATTCCAATATAAAGAAATAGTGTAATTAATCTAATTTACAACTAAAGCTATATTTTTGGATTTGGAAATATAGAGGTTGCTCCGAAAATCCTCAACTTATTCGCTTTCTCTAAATCTTAACGAACTGCACTAACAGCTCCGTTATTTTTATCACTCCTTTAATATATCGGGTTGACTTTGGGTAGCTTCGGCTGTTATGCATCTCAGTTTGCTCTTTTTATGATCTTCTAGTTTTTAAGTACTAAAGTTCAAAGATAACTCACTTCATAGCAAGTTGCTGTTTTTTCACGTCAAGTAAGCGTATGGTCTCGGAATGGATCGAGGAATGTTACCGAATTTTCCAATTAAAAAAAGTTCCTTTCTTTCTTTGTCTACGACTCTGGTATTTTCGAACTAGTAGTTTAGTTATATTTCCCACTAGCCGTAGACTTGCAAGTCTACGGCTAGTTAAACGTAAGATTACTAGAAGTGGTGTATAATACGGTAATACATTTCGTCAAATGTTCTTTCACTTGTAGTAAACTAGCAGTAAACTACTAGTCTGGACGTCACGTAAGTAAACTAATAGTTTGGAAATACCAGAGGAGAGAGAGTGACACGAGTGGAGAGTTTCAAATTAGCTTGGGATTGCATCTTCAAGTTTTTCCCCTCATTAGACACAACTGAATCATAGAGCCTGAATCTTTTCAACATGAGTGAGGCTCTCGAATGAAAATAATTCCTGGTACGCACTAATTATCTATCCACTCAACTATTTTGAGTCCATTTTGAGAAAGTCCCAATTATTTTGCGGCTGCGAACAATTATGCTCATATACGTATGCGTAATAATTATAATATACTTACTTTATGCGGTACAAAAAAGTTGATTGCAGATAGATATTGATAAAGTGCGCATCTACTACTATGGTTGCAAAGTTGATTGTGACTGAAACTTGGACTTTCTCGAACTTACCATTGTCGGAGTGCGAGGGGGGGGGGGGTTGAAACCCTCTTCATCATCAGAATATAGCTCTATAACTCGTCAATTTTCTTGCTTATTCCCTCTCCTGGGACCCAGATGGGTCTGAGAAGATGAGAAGAATAAGGATGAATAAGGGAAGTAGAAGCGGAAATAAAGAGGAACAAGAGAAGACGACTGCGAGACGTAGATTAGCGAGATTAGGATTAGTGGCACATCCCAAGCTAATTATACTCTCCGCTCTGGTCACACTCTATCGCGGACAAAGAAAGCGAGAGTGCATTGCCAGAGAGTTTCAAATTGTTTCGCGGAATGCCCTAATTCGAATAAACCTTTGATTCTTTTTATTACGAGAGAGAGAACAAAACAATTTTTTCGCGACTACTGGCAAATTTCTCCCTCGGATAATTGTTATTGCAAAGCGAATTCGCGGCTCGGATTACCTTGTCGTCACAAACCAGTAGTACCAGATAACAAGAGAAGGATACCCCCCTCACGCTCGCCCCGCCCATTTATTTCACGCAAGCCACGCCCCCTTACTCCAGCTGTCACCCACCCTCGCCTACGTCTCGCTCTGTTGCGGTTTTCTGGAGCGATGACCTTAGCCCGGACTTAGGAGACCTAAACCCGGACTTCAGTGGTACTGAGTGTTAAGTCAAATGGGATGCGCTATCTCGTCGAGTACGCCGTCCTCTCCACTGCCGCGTAGACCACTAACCACGAGAGGTATTTAATTAATTTATTTGTTCATTAAAGGGAGTCTAACCTCACTCAATGGTCTCTTCATCGCACACACTATTTCTCTGTTCTCTAGCAACGAGAGAGCGTAGACCGCTGAAGAGACAGTTGACAAAAGTGTCGAAACTTTAAGCCTGAATGGACTCGATATATTCTAGTTGATATATTTATTTTTACTTTGTGACTGAGTATTTTTAGCCATTGTTTTTCGATTTTTCCGATTTCACACGTTGGAGGAAGCAATTAGCGCTTGATTCGCTAATCACAGTCCTTTTTTCTGTTGTCGCACGAGGCGTAAATACTGTATATTAAAAATTTCACTCCATTAGAGCCAACATGTGCAACGAAGTAAAGCGGAATAGAAATTTAGCCAGCATTGTTGGATCTATGTACTTTTAAATCGGTATACTTTTAAATCGTTTCGTTAAATCCGCCGAGAGTAAAATTAGCTCGGAATATGTTAACGAACACTAAATATTAATGAAATCTGTTAATATTAACTTCTTATTAATGGTGCGATCAGACAAATTCATAAAATAGACCATGTTCTGCTTATCGCTAGAGCGTTTTTTTGGGAATCCGTAATTTCGAACGCCCAGTGGATGAGACAATTTATCCGATGCGGGTCTTCAAATTAGAAAAAAAAACTTTTTCTCAGAGCGTTCAAAATATTCTATGCACCTGTAGTCATCCCCTTCTTTGCACTTCTCTCGTCGGTATATTGCTCTCTCTGCTTGCATATTATGCAAGATAATGTGTGACCACTTCTTTTGCAATGCTATTCGGGAATAGACCACACATACTTAGGCTTGCGCTGTATCGTCTGACGGGGTATGTTGTTCAAAAGTCACGAAAAGAAATGAAAAAAAAGCGAGAGATCGTGTGAAACAAGGAGAGTTTTCTCCGGTTTGATGATCTTTTCGCGGAACTTTTAAACAGAGCCATATATATGAATATTCGCGACAACGAAGCACCACAATATCGCTAATATTATCGTGTACTGCGTCAAATTTTCCCGTCATTAGTTCTATCTTTAGGAATCTTTTTTTTCGTTCTCACCATGCGCAGAACCAAATCATGACGACTATCCTTGCGAAACAGTCATGCCGTTTGATAAAAACACATGGTCGCACCCAACCTCTTCACTTAACGCGCAATTTTTTAAAGAAGATGCACCAGCGAGAGATGCAGAAACGGCTTTTCGAGGTCCAGGCATAATGAGTGCACTAATAGAGACTGTATTAACATAATTATTTTTGTAAATAGACTCTTCAATATTGAAATAAAAGATCAAACATCAGTGAACTCTTCCAGCACATGTAAGCACATCCTTCCAATTCAAGTCATACCGGGACTTTATTCTGCCTTACATATCCCCATTTCCTCCACCCATCTCATCTTGCCATTTCCTTTCTCTCTCTCCCTCTCTCCCTCTCCCTCTCTCTTTCCCTCCCTTCTCTCCCTCTCTCTGTCCCCTCTCCCACTCCTTATTCTCCTCGTTTTTCCTTCCATCAAAATCCCCTCTCGCATGACTTATCATAGCAGCCATCTGTGGGGAAGGTGCGAAGAAAACACATATGAGTGAAAAGGAATGAGGTAGAGTTAGAGGACACATAAAGTACTGATCTAGGGCCAATTTTTATAACAACGTACAATAGTTTGAATATATTCGATCATCCGCTACTATTCACTGAAGGCTGGCTCTTGAACGTAAAGCCCACGAAATCTTACTTTAAAGGGAGAGTGACCTCTCTCAATGGTCTCTTCATTGCGCACACTATTTCTCTGTTCTCTAACAACGAGAGAGTGTAGACCGTTGAAGAGACCGTTGACAAAGGTTTAGGTCCCTTTAAGTGCTTCGATAGATATTATAGTACTGTGACAGCCTACACGATAGAGTGATGGAAGACAAGAGTAGGTCGTTCGGATGATCAACAAATGCAATAACAACCATGCTGTAACAGATATAAGAGGGAGAGAGGGAGAGGGAGAGGGAGAGAAAAGGGAGGGAGAGGTAGAGGGAAAGAGAGGGAGGGGAAGAGGGAGAGGGAGAGGGAGAGGGAGAGGGAGAGGGAGGAGAAGAGGGAGAGAGAGAATGAGAGAGGGAGAGCGAGAGGGAGGCTTCATAGAGCGATTGGCATAGGGATATTGCGAAGTGACACAGATGTAGATTTAGAGGTATTGAGAGAGGTATAAGGAGAGACACAGAGGATTGGGGAAATGACGAGTTGATCTAGAGCTAAATCGGGATAATCAGGACATCTTATAGACTTGTACTACCCGTCTCAAAAATATCTCTCTTCAAATACATGAACCTGACATAACTAGAATATTTTTACATAATAGTATCAAAAATATTTTAAGGCTGTTTTTGTTAGAGTAAATGTTAAATCGGGATAATGGCTCTCCTGTACGATTTGCTCGTGTAGAGTGTCACAAACAAGGGAATTATTTATTTCGCTCTTTCCGCTCAATTTACTATTTTCGATCTAAATAACAGATGCATTCGTACTGCATATCGTATACCTGAAATTAGAATACTTAACTCGACTTTTTTTCCATACGAGTTTTGATAACGATAGTCTAACAGTAACGTCCAAAACGACTTGAAACATAATCCTGATCAATAGTCCTGACAATTCCCAATTCAATTTTATATCGTCATTTTTGTATCTCTGCCAACTCATCGAGCTGTTAAGAGAATCAGGTCGTTTAAAGTATCCAATTCAGACTACCGCCCTATTCCCAACCATCATCCTCACCACCATCATCCGGGCGCCCCTCACAATGGCTCGTTATCTTTTGGTCTTCTCCATCGCCATGCTGGCCTGTGGACTGGCAAGTGGACGAGGTACAGTAATATTATTTGAATTTCAAATCTCCCGCGCTTTTCTCAACCTTTCCAAAAGCTCTACAGTAAATGATCAAGTTTTTCGAATGATGCGGGGTCCTACACGGAATTTCGGGTTACTGTATCGAGTATTGCAGACATCAGCAAACGTCTCACGACCGACCCGGTGGCCGACACAATGACTCAGGTGCCTACGGATTCGGAAACGCGCCGATATCTCGGCGAGGTACGGTTTATCCAGAGAACAAGGCCGTATTTAAAGGCGTACCCCGAGCTTATTTGACACTCTCCGCTTTGCCGGCGCTCTCTCTTGGACAAAGGAAGCGACGAGAGATCATTGCCAGAGCGGAGAGACAAGCTAGCTTGTGGTGTGTCTTTAAGCATGTCTGTTCACTGACAACGTAAATCTCGGCTTGATTACTGTTTTCGACATAAATAGCAGTGTGCGCTTGTCATGAGGCATGGTAAGCATTACATGACTAGTAAATGCCGGAAAACGACTATCTATAGCTGTAAGACAGTGAGAGACGAGGGGGGCATCAGGGCTCAACTTTCACAATTTTTACAGTAATTATCAAGCTATGGTGAAGAAGACAGAGGAAAAATAGTGTATGCAAGAAATTAGATACTGTCTTTGCATCCCTGACAATCCGGTGTTGTGTGATGAATGTAGTGTCTATTCCGGATGATAAATGTCTCTCGTGGGAAAATATGACATAGAAAAATAATGCAGAACGACTCAGAGATTGCTGATTCCTTACATTTTCTTGCATGGATCACACACCGAGATAATTTGAAACTCTTCGCTCTGGCAACGCTCTCTCGTAGACAAAGAAAGCGAGAGAGCATTATGGAGAGTTGCAAATAAGCTCGGAGTGTGAATGTGACCGTAACCATAACCGTAACCAAAACCAAACTGTAACCGTAACCATGTCGTTGTGCGATTTGATTGCGCGAGTGTAGAAGCAATTCATGCAATACGTTTCAGTTATATTACTTAAATTATCATTCTATTGAATAGACGATACCGCACCGCAAAGTCAAAAATATGTGCAATCGTGAAACATGAAAGTTGAAAAGTGTGAAAAACAGACGCGCCTTATCATTTTATAATATAACATTATTGTCGCTTATTTCCAGCCAATATAATTTTCAACGAGAAAACCTAATTATTTCAATTTAAAGCCGAGTAAGTTTCGCAAATTCCGAACTGGACGAAATAAGTAACAGCAAAAGAGTACTACTACAGTCAATCCAACGTTCGCTGTTGTTGTTGTTTCGTGGCCCAGCCAGAATTAAAAGGCTTTTCGACAAAAATAATAGTCGGAAGAGGAAGACAATATATCTGTTGTGAAGGAATGGCCGACTAAAAACGGTCTAGATCGAGGTTCAGAGGAAGGAAACGGCGAAAATAGGGTTGTATTCGGCCCTATTACAGTGGGCAGAATTGTCTCAACGTTCACAGTAGTTCCAGCGTGAAAATAATACAGAGACTATTGATGTAAAGTTTTCGCATCCTCAAAAATCGCAAACCTTGTGATGAAACAGGCGCAGAAAATGGGGATAAAAAGAAAATGAAAAGAGCGAGAGAGTGCGTAAAATTAAGAGATTTTTTTCTGTTTTTTTTTCTTTTTCGTAATTTTTGAACAGAACATAATGGGTCTTAGATTGCCAGATGGACGAGCAAATCTCGTATATCACTCAATGTAAAAAGGATTTAGAATGTGCTTTCCCAGCTTACTTACTTACTTTCTTACTTACTAGTTTACTAGTTTACTAGCTTGCTACTTACTAGCTTACTTGCTTACTACCTTACTTAGGATTTATCAACGTTTTGCAAAAAAAAGAACAAAGATTTATGCTAGATAAAAACTCCGAGGTCCCGTACGACATCTTTTAGTCATTTAGTGGAAACCATAAATGTCATCGGATTGCATTGTAAAAACTCCGAATCTTATTTTTCATGAACTTTTTTTCCCTGACTTTCCTCTTTTCTCATTTCAAGAATCTACCAACTTTCTTTCGATATCTAAAATTAACTATCCAATGAAGAAACTCTATCGGATTCTTCAGTCTCAGCTTTCCTTACGGGAAATTGGACTGAAACATGACTTCTACTTTAAGATTGGAGACACTCTTTTAGATTTGAGAGGGAGAGAGAGAGGGGGAGGTGGAGAGAGAGAGGGAGAGGGAGAGAGAAAGAGAGAGAGAGAGAGAGAGAGAGAGAGAGAGAGAGAGAGAAAGAGAGAGGGAGAGAGAGGGAGAGAGTATGAGAGAGAGAGAAAGAGAGAGAGAGAGAGGGATAGTGAAAGAGAGAGAGAGACGGATAGAGAAAGAGAGAAAGAGAGGGAGAGAGGGAGAGAGGGAGAGAGAGAGAGAGAGAGAGAGAGAGAAACAGAGAGTATCGCCCAATTAGCACTAAGTGGGAGCGCATACGGAGTGATGCGCTTTCAGAAGATCAATTTGAAAGAGGAGACGCTGAGAGGGAGAGGGAGAGGGAGAGAAAGGGAGAGGGAGAGGGGGGGGGGAAGCAAAAAGCCGGAAATAAGTAATGAGAGAGTTGGTCACGCATCCGTGTACGTGGGTAAACACGGAGAGATATATGATACCCATAGTCCCCCCGAAAAAGAGAGAATAAAAGAGTGTTCATAGTTGAACCTTTAAAGAGGCTGACACTTTTGTCTCTTCAACGGTCTACGCTCTCTTGTTGTTAGAGAACAGAGAAATAATGTGCGCAATGAAGAGGCTATTGAGTGAGGTTACGCTTCCTTTAAAAACAGCTTGAAGGCGCACCCCGAGGAAATCTGAAACTCTCCGCTCTGGCTACGTGTGTCTTTAAAGGCACATCCGAGTCATTTTGACTATTCGTTCTGGAAACGCGAGTAAAAAGAGAGTGTGGCCAGAGCGGGGAGTTTCAAAAATTAGCCCGGGTGTGCCTTTAAAGGGATTTAGTCTGGTCTCTTGAGATCGCGTACTATTTCTAAGTACTCTGGCAACGAGAAACCATTAGAAGTGAAAGAGACCAGAAGGTCAATGCATTCTCAAAGGCACTCTAATTCCAGAAACGAACACTTATGACGCTATGCCCACGCTTTCCATTGAAGAGAAAGCAGTTCAAACGATTAGAGCATTGTCAAAGCAGAGATTTGATAATTGCTTGCTGCATTCCTTTGTGACTTCAGAATTGACTCTAAAGTTTCACAACAAAACGTATCTCTATAAAATTGCTGGTCTTTGAACAACAATTTTATAGAGATACGGGGGGTCAACCTCAATATGATTTTTGATCTTTGATCCCGTAACAATGTCTCCTTTTCACCACTGCTCGCTTATTCTATTCTCACGGGAAACATCAATGTTGCGTATACTGCGAGTACATTCATAAAGGGAGATGGAGAGGGAGAGGGAGAGGGAGAGGGAGAGGGAGAGGGAGAGGGAGAGGGAGAGGGAGAGGGAGAGGGAGAGGGAGAGGGAGAGGGAGAGGGAGAGGGAGAGGGAGAGGGAGAGGGAGAGGGAGAGGGAGAGGGAGAGTAAAAGAGAGAAGTAGAGGTAGACAAAAAAAGGAAGTAAGGGGCAGAAAAGGCGTAAATCATGTATAAGAGTTGTGATACTTTCCTTGTAGTCATCGATGGGGACCAAGAAGCAATATAGACCATTCCGCAGGAAACAAATTTAAATATAAATATATCATAGTTAAACCTGCAAATGTAATCATGAAATTAGATCTTAGTGAATGTTCTTTTAAAGGGAGAGTAACCTCACTCAATGGTCTCTTCGACGCGCAATGATCTCTCGTTGTTAGAGAACAGAGAAATAGTGTGCGCAATGAAGAGACCATTGAGTGAGGTAACGCTTCCTTTAAAGAGAGGCACATGACGCTTGCGTTGGATGATAAACTATCCTAGACAATGGTTTGCTTTTTTTAAACTGGAAATGACGAGCGGAAACAATAACGAGATTTTCCTTAATTAATCTTAAAGGGAGCGTAACCTCACTCAATGGCCTCTTCATTGCGCACACTATTTCTCTGTTCTCTAACAACGAGAGAGCATTGCGCGCCGAAGAGACCATTGAGTGAGGTTACGCTCTCTTTAATTAACCTTGTCATTAACAGGACGCGGCGGACGAAGCGGAGGACATGGATGAGAACGTGAGAAGAGCCATCAAAGAAGCTGTGTGAGTCCAAATATTTAAAAAAAAATTAAATAAATATTGACTAACAAAACAATTAATGTTACAAGAAATAGTTTCCGCAGATTTCTGCACAACAACAATCTTTTTGCAGTTTTGATGAATTAGATCGACCGCAAAAAATCTCTAATTTAATTGTGTTTTTGAATATTTTTTAATTTGTAATTTCAGTCTTGAGCGCACCTCCTCCCTACAAGCTGCCACGCACGCTGCTCTTCTCTCCGTTGCTGCTCATGTCAAACCCAAGGACCGTGCCAACTTCTTCGCTTTCGTCGACTTTGTTCAGACGTACGATCTTTGATCTTTGTACTTTGCACTTTGATCTTTGAACTTTGATATCTTCTAGATACAACAAGACCTACACACATAAGCGCGACGCTCACCATCGCTTCCAGGTTGGATTTGTACTTTGATCTTTGATCTTTGAACTTTGCTCTTTCCAGGTGTACAAGCGCAATCTGAGAGCAGTCAAGAAGTGGCAATCTCGCGAGCAGGTACTGCACTTTGGTCTTTGATCTTTGATCTTTGATCTCTCCGATTACAGGGAACCGCAGTGTACGGCGAGACCATCTTCTCCGATCTCACTTCTTCCGAGTTCAAGCAGGTGCTCACATTTTGATCTTTGAACTTTGATTATTGATTTATTCCAGATCTACCTCCCCTATACTTGGCCCACTGACAGGAACAGTGCGCCCATCAACATCGACGACTTCGGAGTGAACAGCGACGACGCGCCAGCTTCATTCGATTGGCGCGAGAAGGGTGCCGTGACGCCAGTCAAGGACCAAGGTACACACAATTTTTGTACATTTTTTTTCATTCGACTGCAGATATCGTTTGATCTTTGAACTTTCAGGAGCTTGCGGTAGTTGCTGGGCCTTCTCCACCACTGGAAACGTCGAGGGAGCCTGGTTCATCGCGAAGGTTTGTAGTTTGATCTTTGATCTTTGATCTTTGATCTCTTTTAGAACAAGCTCGTGTCTCTGTCGGAACAGGAGCTCGTCGATTGTGATTCGCTCGATCAAGGATGCAACGGAGGACTGCCAAGCAATGCTTACAAGTGAGTTGCCATATCTTTTTTTATGATATTTAGTTTATTATTTTTATTATAATATTAATTTTATTCTATCCGATCCTATCCACCGTAAGTGAATCTGAATCTCTGCCCTGTCCCATATTCTCCAGATTTTCGCGTCGAAAAGAATTCGGTAATACTGGAACGCGTTTTTTTTCACACAATAAAACTTACATTGAACGATCTAAAATATTGTGTATATATTTTAAATAATTCACTTTTTAAAATAAAACAACAATTCAGGGAGATCATTCGTCTCGGTGGACTCGAGCCTGAGGACGCCTACCCCTACCACACTAGAGTGAGTTGATATTTCTGTAGTTTGATCTTTGATCTTTCTAAATTCCATTCTTTAATCTTTGATCTTTTAAAATTCCAGTCTTTGATCTTTGACCCTTTTAAATTCCAGTATTTGAATTTGATCATTTGAATTTCAGTCTTTGACCTTTGATCTTTTAAAAAATTCCAGTCTTTGACCTTTGATCTTTGATCTTTCTAAATTTCTAATCTTTGATCTTTGATCTTCCAGGGCGAAGAATGCCGTATCGTCAAGTCGAAGATGGCCGTCTACATCAACGACTCGGTAGAGCTGCCTCATGACGAACAGCAGATGATGGCCTGGTTGGCCACCAAGGGACCCATCTCGATTGGTCAGTTTGATCTTTGATCTTTGATCCATCTATGGATTTTTTGTACGTTGAAATAAACAAGAAGTTGACTGAGGCATAGAAAAATATTTAAAATTGTAAAAGCATTCTCGTATTGACCGGCGAATATAAAATAAGAATAACAGTGAAATATTGCAAAAGAAACTAGGGGGCACCCGGATTTGAACCGGGGACCTCTCGATCTGCAGTCGAATGCTCTGCCACTGAGCTATACCCCCGAACGAGAGCTTAAGCGGGACAGCTCCTTTTGAGTGTCGTCTATCATCTCGCAAGTCCATTATCCCATCTCTTCTTTCCCGCTAGACAAATATGACACGTGGATCGCTCAAACGGTCCATATCCCTCTCGCCTCTCATCTATTAGACCGTTCGCTCTACCTTCACTATCACCTGGGGGTATAGCTCAGTGGCAGAGCATTCGACTGCAGATCGAGAGGTCCCCGGTTCAAATCCGGGTGCCCCCTAGTTCTTTTGCCGTTTTTACACATCTTTATAGTAATTGATTTATCATTGCAATGAAATAATCAATAAGGAATGACGAACAATAAGATGAATAAATATGTACATAGTACAAATATTATGAACAAGTACAATTAAACCCGTGTTAATCTGAGAAATTCTAATATGATCTTTGATCTTCGATTTCTGATCTTTGATCTCTCTACTCAAAAATATACAAATTCGACGCTCGTTCTCTATACATGGCCAGCCGCGCCGCTCTGCCGTAGTCCCGCTTAGATGGTCTTCGAGATATGGTACCTGATACAGTACCAATGACTCATTTTTATGACACGATTAAGCAATGTAATCATCAATAATAATGTGAACCGCTGCTTATGACTCATTGACCATCTGAGGTTACGAAACAAGGTATTAAATAACGCGTTCTCACTGAAGTGAGAGAGTAGGCAAAAGTGAGAGAGTCCGTACAATGTCGTGTTTTTGTGAGGTTTTATAGAATTATCAATAACTCCTTGTTTCCAATGTTTTGTTTTACGCGCGCTGCTCTATTTTATTGTTTTAGAGTGACGCTGCATGTTGAGGATAGAAACGCTAACAATAAGTATCAATAAGTAGTAGTACATCAATACCTTTCCTGCTTCCCCTATTGGTTCGACTCAACGCCAGTTCCCAGTAGGCCTCGTCCAGACTTTTCCTGAAATTTGCGGACCTTAGCTGTCAGAAATTCATTGGATCTAAATTGGAGCTCCTCTAAAGCTCAGAATGAGCTCTAGAGGAGCTCAAATTTACCATTCGCACCTGGCCGGATCAAAAATCTCCTCAGCCGGAGTCATCAGGAACCACACGATCTCTTGTTGTAGCCTCGTGAAAAGCCAGAAGATAGTACTGAGAAACTGGATAGCGACCTGGGCGGGAGCTGCAAAAGATCAAAGACCAAAGATCAAAGATCAACTACAGTAACCCTCACATTCTCGCTTCTTTATCGATCCGCTATGCGTAGATCTTCGCGAGCTCAGGGAGGAGCTAGATCCCGTGGGAGTCATGTTGTACTGGAGGCAGAGCGGCTTGTGCAGAAACCTTAAATTAATGAAATTCAGTTATCGATTGGAAATTTAGCTACCGTAATCTGGTATGGACCATGTCATTTAGTGGACAGGATGCAGAACATGGAAGTCTTTTGAAGTGTCCGTAAGGGGGATGCGCAGAGGGTGAGAAGAAGGAATTTGGCAAATGATCGGCGAAAAAAAAGATGGTGAGCTATGGGGGATAAGTGGATAGGGGGCGGATAAGCTCTACGGTCAGAGGTTACGTGAGAGGAATGAGGAGTATGCGTCAGCCCTCAAACAAAGACAACCACATCACATAAACAACGGTGGTGTGGATATTTAGGTATGGAAAGGCGCAAGGTTACTGTAGCCTCACGGCCGGCATGGCTAGGATCTCACATGTAAGCGCTGTATTGTAATAGTTATGGTAGTCCAAGATATTGATAAAAAGGAAAGCAGCTGGGGAGTTAAGAATTAAACTGGGAAAGTGACAAGAAGAAGTGGACAGGAATGATTTGAATTTCCGCTTCACACCGTAAACAACCCCGGAAGCAATTCTGATTGTGAATCAATTTTGTATTTCCTTAAAAACATGGAAAGCCATCGGTCTTATCAATGCTTTCGGAAGTTGCGAAAAGAAAAAAATTGGAGGAAACTCTCCTATTTTTGAACACTCTCTCTTTCTTTTCCTTTCGGAACCTTTGAACCCAAACAAGCGATATGAACAGATACAGGAGGTTCCTTCATGGGTCAAAAGTCACGATATCATTAATTTCTTGACTTCTGACCCCGGATTGATCACTTTGTTGTCTGATCTCTCTCTATTCTCTCAGTGATATCACTAGATCCACAATAGTGAATGGGTGGGGATCTATCGATGACTGTTTACTCAGTAAACCATCTTCTTATCCAGTAAAGTAATGATATAATGTTTACTCTATGAGCTTCTGTGCTTATCTTAGAGAGAGATCACTGGGAAGTATCTATAGGAAGATCCAGAAGGGGTCAGAAATCAAAAAAACTTTTGAAATTCGCGATCACGAGATCAAAGGAGATAAGATCACAAGGAACAGTTTTTCGAAGACTTTCGAAGAGTTTTTTCTAGAAAAATGAAGAAGATGGAAGCGAAAGTGGTCAGAATCTAAATAAGCTCAAAATGTGAGAACTAATTCTGGTCGGTTAACGCCCCAGTGAGATTCACGCTCCAATACATCTACATAGAATTGAGAATTTCGCACATTCTTTAATATATCCTCGGTGGAATCAACATCTAGCAAAAGAATATCAAATCAACGATGAGAAGAATGAATAACAAGAGGATGATGTTCTTGAAACTCTCCGATCTCACAATGCTCCCTCACTTTCGTTGTCTACGATAGAGCGTTGAGAGAGCGGAGAGTGAAATTAGCTCGGGGTGTCCCTTTAAAGAATCTTTGATGAAGCCGGCTCTTTTATATACGAATATGGTCTGTATTGGTCCGCGAGTTCAGAGGTTGTTTGACCAGGTTCTTGAACGCTTATCTCTATCGCGTTCTTTCCGTTCCAAATGAGTCAGATGCTATGTGTGTGTGTGCGTAAGCGATAAGAGATGTGTAGAGACGGAGAGATAGGGATTGACACAGTGATGGAGATATATTGGAGAGATAGAGAAGGTTATTGCAGATATGGATAGAGAGTTGTGCTGATAGAGCTAGAAGAGTAGGGATATAGACAAAGAGATAAGGGGGAGATATGAACGCTGACGATGTTAGCAAAACATAGGAATCAAACAATGTACGATCCTCAAGTGTTCCTCTTTCTGCGCAAAACAAGCGGACATTTTGAAGGACCTCTTCTTTAAAAACAATAATATGTACTGTAATCGATGTGAAAGCAATAACAGCGAATCTTATAGAATAACTCGGAGTGGTTAAAACGCATGCCAAGCTTCTCATCACCCGAATATATAGCATGTGAAAGAGAAACCACGTTGGTGAGAAAGCATACGATGGGCTGTTCAGACGAGTTTATGAAGAGAATATGCGAGGTTCTTAGAGTTCAAGACTGCCTGACTAAAAAAACCGCACATCTTGTGGCATCGATCAGTCAATGTGAGTGAGTCAAGAGGATGATGATGAAAAATAGCCCAACATGTGATCTTAATTAATCACCCAATAACAAAGGTGTTTGTGAGAACAAAACGATGGTAGACACTAGGGAGAAAGAAATATAATTAATTTTTGATCTTTGATCTTGATATCCGCAGATGATGCAATAATGCAGGAATCGGGATACACATGGACGTTGATCTTTCGTCAACAATTGGATCAAACAGAATAGAATTTGGTCTTTGATCTTTGATCTTTGATCTTTGATCTCACCTTAGCGGTTTTACGGCAGGAGCGGGCGCACCATTGGAGCGACTGGTATTCGATGAGAGTGAGCGTAGTGAACGTGGAGCCATCTGCAATTTTTTCGTTTATTATCATTTTAAATTATTATTTTTATTATTTTAATTACTTTGTAGCAACATAATGAGTTCCGACGTAGGCACAGAAACATATATCAAACGGGTTATAAAAACAAAAATAATAATAAATTCGAAGAACATACGTGCATGATGACAGATCATGGGCACACATGAGGCGAAAATGTCCAGACAGGAAATTTTGAGCTTATCAATATCAAGGGTAGTCATGTTCGAGAATCGTGATAAGACAATAATTGATACGCGCAGAATATCAAATATATTAGTTCATTTCTTCGAAAATATGCGAACATGATATCAATAATGATAATACTATTTTATCATTTCCTAATGGCAGATTACTTTGGGGGCAAATGTATGGAAAGATTGAAGACGTAATATCTAATGGGAAGAAATTATGTACTCTAATGGACTGTTGCTAACCAACTATGGATGGCCGTTATGCATGATCGATGGAACAGATCGTTCCACTTTGGTCAGACTGCATTGCGAATTAAGGATCAGTGATTGAGGCACCATAAACTACTATTAACTAACTAACTAACTATTCTTTATCTTATCAGCACATTTAATGCAGAGGGGGCCAAAACCATAAACCAAGGACCCGAAACCAGGACCAGAACTCAGTGAAGAGGGAAAATGATTTTTGCCCTTGCATTTGTACATCATCAGAACGATAGCAATCTCCCACCCACGGCTGGTCTCAGGCTGGATTGTTCGTGATGTGTCAGCGATAGCTCTCGCGCGCTCTCTCTCGAGTGTCACTGTCACTGAGCCTACAGAAGTGATGCTGATCTATATAATGCGCATTTATTTATTTATTTTTATTTATTTTTGATATACCCGTGACTAGGGTTGGCTATTCGGGAGCGATTGCGGGCCCGCAACGATTTCTTTATTCCTACCAGGCCTATTTTTGTGATCGGTCGTTTTTTTCTGTTCTCTTAACTTGGGGAAGCAAACGAGAGAACGAAGGAAAGTGAAGAGAATAGAAAATAACGACCGATCACAAAAATAAGAAGGGTAGGAATAAAGTAGTCGTTGCGATGTCATGCCATTGTAATGCCATTGCGGGCCCGCAATCGCTCCCGAATAGCCAACTCTACCCGTGACAGGTGCGACAGCAAACACAGTAAGCGATAGTATTTATGTGCCACTAGCAATAGCTGTAGGCGGTAATCTTGCAAATACCATCTGCTTGAGGAACCTGGATATGTTATGAACGGAACGACAATAGAATTACAAATGTGCACAAACTGTAAAAGATCAAAGATCAAGTTCAAGTAAGAGCTACAGTAATACTCTTGTGCGCGAAATGAAAGTGAAGACTACTGATTATTAAAGAAAAAATTAATACGCGGCTACGGTAGTACAGCTGGCAAAGTCAAAGACGAGTAAAAGGGATAGTCGAAAGCCGAAAGTGCACGAGCCACACAGTACCCGCCCTCAATCAAGGAGCTCAACCCGTGATCGTTGATATCTCTCCCTCTCCCTTCCCCTTCACAGTCTCCCTCTCCCTCTCCTTTCTCTACCTCTCCCTCTCCCTATCTATCATCGAATTCCTCAACAACATCATCACATATCCGGGGACAAAGAGTGGGGACAGATACAGTCAGAGAGTAAATGTTTGTCAGCCCCTGCTCAAAACAGAACATTTTCTGAGGGAGTGATTCGTAAGGGATCAAATTCGCAATGGGGACTCTAGCACACGTTTTTCGAGTTAATCGACTGCCCCTGGCGTGGGAGGACTTTAATCGCTTGGAACAGCTCGAATATATTCGTTTTGGTTAAATTTCACTACTTTCTCAAGAGCAGAGCAAGCGTTTCAGACTTTTAAGGGTGTTCTTCCAAGCACAAAGCGAACTGACTTGAAACTCAACGCTCTGGCAATGCTCTCATGCAGACAAAGAAAACGAGACAGAGCTGTGTTCCATTAAAGTAGTACGCTTGCGAGAACTCGAGTAAAACCTATAGCATAGGGTAAGGTTTCCCCTTACAGAAGGCAGACAGTAGTCGGAGTTTGAGTTAGTGCCTGGGAATACTTGGATCTATCACTCTATCAATCGTGCTTTCTTCGATTTCACGATCTCGATTAATCAAACAGATAAAGTTTTCTTAATCAGTGAGCGACTGTAGATTGTAGTCTATGGGATCCCTTTGAGAGTTTGAACTTTGGATCCTCTTAGCGCTTTTATTGTTGGACAGACAATGATTCGATCTATTAAAGGCACATCCCAAACTAATTAGAAACTTTCCGCTCTGGCCACACTATCTCGCTTTCATTATCTGCGAGAGAACGTTGCCAAACCGTGGTCGAGAATGAAACATGAGATAAGAATACATAAACAGATTAGCGTACTGAACGAAAGAAGGGGAACACTGCTTAAACGCATAGCAGAGGAAACCTATTCCAGATGGTTTGCTTCACTTGAAACAAATCAGTCACGAAAAAAAGAACTCTTGCAAAACCCTAATTCGCAACAGATAGCTTTGTCGCATACCACATGTGCTCAATGGAAAGTAACCATCTTCCGATGTGCCGGACCAGACTACGAAGCTCACATATCAACAATCAGAGACCATAATACAAGTAATAATAATAATATTTATCATTTCTTACAAAGATTTTACTTATGGGACAAATACTTAGAAAGATTTAAACGGAAATAAAAACGAAGAAATATTGTATACACTGCAGTTACTTGATCACACCGACAGTTTTCGTACGAAAGTAGATGTAAACGTTTTGTTTGACTAGACATGCATAAAAGGGAGAGTAAGACAGAAAAAGAAAGATAGACTAGTATTCGGGCCTCACCTCCTTTTCGGAGCTTTTCGGAGCCCCATCTTCTTCCTATGATTTTCTCTCCCTAGAGATGATGATGATGTGCATTTGCATCAAAGAAGAAAGAGGAAATGAAGAATGCGAATTTTATGCGATTTCATTCGCTCCACTTGCGAGGAATGGAGAGAGCTCTACGGATATGGTAAAGTGTTCTTCACCTAAACTTTTGCACTGAACGCCCCCTTAAAGGTATACCCGGACCTAATTTGAAACTCACATCTCTGGCCACAGTCTCTTGATTTATTTGTCTGTGAGGGAGTATTGTAAATGCGGAGAGTAAAATTAGCTTGGGGTATGCCTTTAAGAGGCCGGATCTGAGAAAATTTACCATTTTGCCCCCTCTGGGGGGGGGGGGTGCTTTGACCTTGTTTACAAAAATGATGACGTCACCGCCTGTATTGCTCAATGCGGCGCAAAAGCGCCGGGTTCATCGAAAATCTCGAAAATTCGTAATTTCACAACCGAATGACCTAGAACCAAAATTCTTTTTGCAGTATGTTAGGCATGCCCAGAGTGCACCACAGCACCATTGGGATTGAAATTTGCCCAACTCTGACATCGACTTTTTGAATGAGACTTTCACATTTTGCAATTTCTTTGTATCTGAGATTTTGTTCCGAGCATAATTTTCTTTATTTCTTATTTTCTTTTTCTTTTCGTTAGATGTCTCAATAATACAATATAATCTACATTTGGCTAGATTACGCTAGAGAGTCAGTGGAAAATGCCGGGGAAAGCCGACCTGGAACCGAGCGATGATCATTCAAGGCACTTTTCGTTCAGATTGACCCGGAATCCCATAATGGCCATGGGTGGGCATGATGCCCATGGCAGTGAGGTACCACCCCATAAAGAAAATTATGCTCGGAACTAAATCTCAGATACAAAGAAATCGCAAAATGTGAAAGTCTCATTCAAAAGTCGATGTCAGAGTTGGGCAAATTTCAATCCCAATGGTGCTGTGGTGCACTCTGGGCATGCCTAACATGCTGCAAAAAGAATTTTGGTTCTAGCTCATTCGGTTGTGAAATTACGAATTTTCGAGATTTTCGACGAACCCAGCGCTTTTGCGCCGCATTGAGCAATACAGGCGGTGACGTCATCATTTTTGTAAACAAGGTCAAAGTCCCCCCAGGCCCTATGAGTATGGGGGCCCATATCGAAAATCCTGGCGAAATGTCCGGGGGTAGTCACTTTTCTCAGATCCGGCCTCTTAACGGTTGCGATGTGTATTCGTTCTGGCACTCAAAGTAGGAAAGATAATGTGTTACACGGTGCTTCCTGGTTTCGCCCGTTCACGATAGGGCCAGTTTAGCTCATTGTCAGCATAGCCGATCGACATCGTGTTCCCTGACGACGATATAGCTATTTCTCATTCAAATCGTTCGTAATTCTTTATCGTCATTTTCAAAATTATTTATACATTTTGTACGTGGTGTGGTCCCGCAACGATTGTTCTTCGCGGGAGTACGGTAGTCGACTGGGGGCGCACGCTCTACTTGCCGATGACGTATGAGGGGTAGTAGGAGTTGTAGTAGTTGCCGTAGTAGCCGTAGTAGGGATAGCCGTAACCGTAACCGTAATAGTTGTAGTAGGGATACTGTAATGAGAGGGATTGGTT
Organism: Parapristionchus giblindavisi; assembly: GCA_943737045.1. Lineage (NCBI taxonomy): Eukaryota > Metazoa > Nematoda > Chromadorea > Rhabditida > Diplogasteridae > Parapristionchus > Parapristionchus giblindavisi. Next base: position 382,455 of record CALSFV010000297.1, on the reverse strand, counting down.
ACGGTAAGTGCGTAGAATGATATAATCATGATCAGTAGTAAAGTGTAGCGCAATTAAGTAAATATGCGCCACTTGCGAACTTAAATACTTGTGGAAATTGAAGCTGGAAACATACGTAAGACAAGTATTGGGCGGCAGTGTCGTGGAGGAGGACGCAGGCGAGGAGAAGTACGAAGAGGAGGACTCTTAAATATTTAATTATTATTAAAATTTTAAAAAAATACATTTAAATTATAAGCACACTATTATGGCTTTTCAATAGGAAAAAAAGTAGATTAGTACGCGAATTCGATATATTGATTGGTCACTATAATAATTGATTGGTAGATAACTTACGATGCGTTCATGATTGTGGTGTGGTTGATGTGGAGAAGTAGCTGCAGTTTCTATCGTAGCACGAGCTTCCGGAACTTATATATCACTGAGCTCCCATGTATCCTCCCACTCACGCTGCACAACAGAACCTACGGAAGGTTAGGGCGACCGGTGAGAGAGCACGGCATAACGAGAGAGTGTAGGCGAGAGAGTGTGGTGAATGAGGAGACACCAGACGCGCACGGCGAGAACAACCCGGAGATACACTGTAAAGATATGAGCACATTGGTAAACAGAACAGCATAAGCACGGCTAAAGGAGAGGCTGAGTAATGCCATTGGTATGCTCGGATCACAATGCTATTGGTATGCCGAGATCACAATGCCATTGGTATTTTAAGATCACAATGCCATTGGTATGCTAAGATCACAATGCTATTGGCATGCCAAGCACCAGTTCAGTTCCGTAGTTCTTTGACGAAATTCCTGGATATGCGATTGCCACATCTTTCGGATGTATGGCATAATCAAATTTAAAATACTGTCAAATTTATTGTGTTAAATCTATTCCTCAGCCAATCCATAGTTCAACTTATGGAACATGAGAGTTTTTTCTAAATATAGTAATAATTTGAAATTTCAATTTCAGGAATCAACGCGAACCCTCTGCAGTTCTACCGTCACGGTATCTCCCATCCCTGGAAGGTATAGCTTTTGCAGAAATCAATATTTTCTTGATAAAAAGCACAAAAGACCTAGTAGTTTTGCGTCTTCAGACACTATCATTGCTTCTAGCACACTGTGAGAGAGTTAAAGCGGCACCCCAAACTAATTCAAAACTCTCTGTACTGGCCACACTCTCGCATGCTTTATCTGCGAGAGCGTATTGCCAATCGGAGAGTAAAATTTGCTTGGAGCGTGCCTTTTAAGAATCTCACACTAGCACTGTGAATTGATTGTCTCTCCATACTCACAAGGAAGCTTTCGGACGGAACCCATAGAACGCAATTCATCATATTCATGCTTTCGCAATTAGTAGCTGCGGGATTCACCGTTTGGACCATTAGGCTCTGGACAATGAATCTTTTCTCAATGTTTTATCTGTCATTCAGCTCATGACATTGTCATTCCAATCTGTCATTCATATCATGACAATGTCATTCATATCATGACAATGTCATCCAGCTCATGACATTGTCATTCCAATCTGTCATTCAGCTCATGACATTGTCATTCCAATCTGTCATTCAGCTCATGACATTGTCATTCCAATCTGTCATTCATATCATGACAATGCCATTCAGTTCATGGCATTGTCATTCCAATCTGTCATTCAGCTCATGACATTGTCATTCCAATCTGTCATTCAGCTCATGACATTGTCATTCCAATGTGTCATTCCAGATCTTCTGTGAGCCGTTCATGCTCGACCACGGCGTGCTCATCGTCGGCTACGGTCAGGAGGGCAAGAAGCCCTACTGGATCATCAAGAACTCGTGGGGCCCGAACTGGGGCGAGCAGGGATACTACCGGTGAGTGATCTGAGAGAGATCAAAGATCAAAGATCAAAGAGCAAATAGCAAAGATCAAAGAGCAAAGAGCAAAGAACAAAGATGCATCAGGGATCAAGTGAGATAGTGATATATTTGAGGGCAAAGGTGGTTTCCTTAAAAAATTGCTGATGAATGGCGGCTTTGGCTTGTATAGACTTCACGAAACTTATTTCATTCTTCTCTATTACACGAGCTAATCACTGTGAGGGCCAGTGCGGAAAATCATATTATTCTCGTAATTATATTGATTCTTACTAATCAATACTGCAACTCCGAATGCTACCGGTGAGTGAGCCGAGAGATCAAAGATCAAATACCAAAGATAGATCAGAGATCTATTGAGATAGTGGCATTTTTGACAGTGAGTGCATCGATAAAATTGGTGATAGAGGGTGACTTCGACTTGTATAGACTTCATGAAACTTATTTCATTTTTCTGTATTGCACGAGCTAATCACTGTGGGAGCCAAGGCCTCATTATTTTAGTAGCGAGCTACCAATCAATACTGCAACTCCGATTACCGTACTCCATTTCAGACTCTATCGTGGCAAGAACGTGTGCGGCGTGACCGAGATGGCCACCTCCGCTATCGTACTGTAATCAACCAATCGTCAACTGACTGTTTTTGTATATCAATTGCTGATTCTTCCCGTACCTCTCTTACAATTTTGCCACTTGCTTCGTTTGCCAATATCTATGTATTGCCCTGATTGCTCAATATATATACGTCCCTTAATATATCACTGATATGTCTGGATTTTTTGATAAAAATGTGCAAAATGAGATCTTTCCGAATGCTCCAGAAGTCTAGACTTGCAACGTTTCACTCGTTTACTGATAGTGATATGGATATCCAAAGAGTTGATAACTTTGTGAGATATTGAGAAGGAAGAAGAGAGATTGAGAAGGAGAGAGAAGGCGAGAGAGAGAGAAGAAAGGAGAGAAAGAGAGATACAGATAGAGAAGAGGATTGAGAGTGATAGAGAAGGATAGAGCGAAGTAAAAAGATAGAGAAGGAACTGAAAAAGCAGAGAGAGAATGAGAAACAGAATGTGATAGAAAGAGAGAGATTGTGAGAGTGAGAGAGACAGAGAAGGAGAGAAGGAAGAAGACAAGAGAGATAGAGAGAAGGATAGAAAGAAGGAGAGAGAGAAAGATAGAAATAGAGAGATGTGCATGATTCGCGAAGATGGGAAGTAAACCACAGCGCACGCAAGGACAGCAAACAGAACAATGCCACTCTCATTCTTTGACGAACTAAAAATAGATTGGAAGAAGAAGAACATGAACAGGCATTTAACGGAACACTAATCGCTTCTCCATCATACTCCATACAGCACAGTATTCTGGTCCAAGCCATTTTTCTTCCAAAGCAAGACAAAGGAGAGACCATTGTATTCGAGAGAGTTTGTATGTTGAGCGGTCGTTCTTGCTTTGAAAGTCATGAGAACGCTGTGACAGCATGTGTGTTGGTTTTTGGATCAAGTCTAGTTAATAGACGGACATTATTGCTTTAATAGTATTATAGTTACAGGTCATTTTAAAATCTGCGCATACAAGTCACTTTTTTCATTGATTCATTTATTAAATTTATTGTGTCCGTGAAGAAAAAACGAAACTCCCAAAAAAAATACTGAAAAAAAAAATAATAATAATAATATGTTCGTATCAACACAGTTGCCAAAATTGTGCCAGTGTCAAAGTAGAATCATTCGCATAGAAGAAATATTTATTCATGATCTAGGTAATGCATAGTGGATCGAAGGAGCTCTATTGAGCTCCAGAGCTCCGTATGAGTCCCCTTGAAGCTCTTAGTATCTAGCCGCGCCGCTCCGAGGCGCCGAGCTTTCTTCACTCATGCTCAGCTCCGAGATATCGTGGAGCGTGGGAAACGAAGACGGAATTGGACGTGTGCCTGGAAATTCAAATTTTTGAGGGGGTATCAGAACGGCAACAATCAAAACGGCAACAATCAAAACGGCAACGGAGTAGAACTCGGTTGGGAGTTGGCATAGCTTCCCTAATTGTAAGTAGCATGCCCTATGCTACAGTATTCCAACTGTTGCTACCGTAACCTACCGTAACCCACTACCGTAAATCAAAATGCGGGAAAATGCTGTTTTTCGATCGGTAGAGGCCCGATAGGGGTGAACCGGCTTCAGTAACACTACCGTAACATGCTTACAGTAACCAAGACTAAAGTATTCGCTGTTGGATATCGCGAACTGACTTTTTTATAAACTGACTTTTTTATGACTGTACTAGAGCTATGTCTCGTAGTGTTTTGATGGTTATTATCATTAGTCAAACAATAGAGAAAAGGCATGCACTCAACTCTACGTTCAGCACAAAAACATATTTTTAAAAATAAAAACATAAAAAAGTCAGTTCGCGATATCCATCAGCGAATACTTTAGTCTAGGTTACTGTAAGCATGTAACGGTAGTGTTACTGAAGCCAGTTCACCCCTATCGTGTCTATCGTGCCTCTACCTATCGAAAAACAGCATTTTCCCGCATTTTGATTTACGCTAGTGGGTTACGGTAGGTTACGGTAGCAACAGTTGGAATACTGTAGCATAGGGCATGCTACTAAGGGAAGCTATTCCAACTCCCAACCGAGTTCTGCTCCGTTACCGTTTTGATTGTTGCCGTTTTGATTGTTGCCGTTCTGATACCCCCCAAATTTTTGTTTTGGCGGGAAATCGGAATCGAACCTCGACGACGGTTCACTTCGCGGGCTGAATCACAGAGGAGGGAGCAAGTGGAGAACTCGGCGTTTCCGTGAGCCTGAAGAGCACTATGTGAAAAAAGTCCACAACTGTAACTTCCCATTCAAAAGCATGCTAATTTGAAACTACACGCTCTGGTAAAGAATTTTTTAAATCTTAGATGCATACCCAAGCTAATTTCATTCACAGCATTGGCAATACTCTCTCGTAGACAAAGAAAGCGAGAGAGTGTGGCCAGAAAGGAGAGTTTAAAATTAGCTTGGGGTGTGAGTTTAATGGAAAATCATACGCATCCTTGGCTCCTTTGGCTCCGTGGCGCAGATCGAGGAACGGTATGGCTGTCAGATACGCCAATATCCTGCTGAAAACATAACATTTGGGGTAAAGATCAAAGATCAACTCAGAACGTGTTTACTTCAATAATTCGCGGCGTGATCTTAATGGTGGTGCTACTCGATCTTTGAACCGACGGATTGCAGACTTCGCCTGAATATTATGATAATATGATAGCATAAGATCATTCGAGTATTACCTTTAAATATTTATAGATAAAAAGTGTTGAAACACCACTGCTCCAGTTTTATGTACTAGCTAGAGTGGTGGTGGTAACAGTAAAAAATACCTGGTATGTAATATATTTTACACTTTTTTCTGTTGTATTTAACACTTTTTAGGTGTTAATTTTCAGATGTAGTTTGCATTCTAAACTTTTTTCTCTGTGTGCAATCTATCTATCTTGAACCATTTGCGAGAAATGATCGTAAAATCAGGAAATATTACAGTCTAAGACATTAGGTTCTAAAAATATGCAAACCCAATATGCTGGATGGCTGATCTGGATAAGAGAATGCCGCATGGTTTCCCGGGCATCCCTGGAATTATTGATTGATTGATCGTATTTAATTCAGTAATTCGCTTCGCCACCTTAGAGGTGGTGGTTCTCGAGCTTTGAATCGACGACGAACAGATTTCGCCTGAATATTATAATAATATGATATCATTCGAGTATTAATAATAATATTAACACCTTTATTAATACAGGTTTATAGATAAAAAGTGTTAAAACTCCACAACTCCAGCTGTACTAAACAGTTGGTATGTATTAACGTTTTTTAGGTGTTACTTTTTTCAGCTGTAGTTTACAATTCTACACTTTTTCTCTGTGTGCAAAGATGACTATTCGATCTATCTTGAACCATTTGCGAGAAATGATCGTAAAATCAGGAAATATTACAGTCTAAGACATTAGGTTCTAAAAATATGCAAACCCAATATGCTGGATGGCTGATCTGGATAAGAGAATGCCGCATGTCTTCCCGGACATCCCTGGAATTATTGATTGATCGATTATTGATTAATTTTACAATGACAAATGTTTTTTTCAACTTAAAAAAATGTGTGTGTGTGTGCAACAGAAGTGTTTAAAATAATCCCACATCAGTCGAAAATGCAGTAGATTCTTCAGTCGCGAAATCCCTGCAGCTCTGGAAATTTTTTTTTCTTCAAAAAGCAATATGCATTAAACTAATAATAAAGAAATAGCCAATAAATATTGTAAATTGAATATAAATACTGTGATGATAAAAAAGGGTGAAAAACAAAACGCACATATCTAGGCGACTCCGGCAAGGAATGTCTAGGATGGAATGTCTTAATGGCCTGAAATACACATATCATATAATTTACTTCGTTATCAACTTCAGAATACCTCGAAGTTGGTTTTCGATGAACTTGTGGATGACTCGGCAAACTTGGATAACTGTAAATAATCGATTATTTTTTATGACTATTGATTATTGATTATTTCTTATTATTGATTATTCGTATTATGATTATAATCATAATCCTAATCACCGTTAGTTTAGATTTAGAAGCTGTCGACTTGTGCTTGATGGTCGAAGTAGTTATTGAGTTGGACTTCTTTAATTAGGTAATTTATTCATTTTTGAAAGATTTTATAGTGGGATAGTAGTAGATTTACCCGTTCCGTCCCCACCTAGCGATGATCGCTTGATGTGATAAATTTATTATTATTATTATTATTATTATTATTATTATTATTATTATTATTATTATTATTATTATTATTATTATTATTATTATTATTATTATTATTATTATTATTATTATTATTATTATTATTATTATTATTATTATTATTATTATTATTATTATTATTATTATTATTATTATTATTATTATTATTATTATTATTATTATTATTATTATTATTATTATTATTATTATTATTATTATTATTATTATTATTATTATTATTATTATTATTATTATTATTATTATTATTATTATTATTAATAAAACAGACACACATCCAACGAAAGTGACGCCGTAAAGCAAAATGCAGCGCGACGTTACGCTACGGATCACATACGAAAGCAACAGCACATTGCAATACCTGCTCACTTACTGAAGACTTGGACGATACTGGCTTTACGGTCTCCTTTAATCAGATTATTGATTGAATTTCTGATTTTTTATTGATTTTCAGTTACACAGTACCTGCTCTGACTTTGAAGACTTTGATCGCTCCCGAACAATCGATACGGAAGCCTTAACGGGAGACTTGGCAATCGCGGTCATCGCTTCGGGAAGCTCAGGAGCGGCTATCGCAGGCGTACTGTAAATATCATATGTATATTGATTTTTATCGATTAGAATCCCTTGTTTCTAACAATCGCATATAAACTTGTTCACTGGTCACGTTAGTTCAAAATGCAAGAGAGATGGGAATAGCGGGACCAAAGAGATGTTGAGGCGACATTTGCCATCACTGTGGTGCGCTGTTTGGTGTGTTTTCACAATCTCATAATAATGAGATGATAGTTCATTAGTCAGAGCGGCGCTCCTCAGACGGTAGCCCGGCGGAGAGTGTGACAGAGAGAATCATTTGATGCCATCTGGCACGTACACCCTCTCTAATGCAGCCCAAAACACGCCTGGCATCTGCCTCGCCCTCTTTATAAGTTGGAAAACGTGATTCGCCCTTCCTTCATTGCAGCCCTGCTATTACCGAGGCTGAACTAATGTGTAGTTATGATTTTCGTGTGGTCTGTGTTAGAGGAATTATTTTCAGATTCCAAATTTTAGATAAGGAAACGTTTTTATATAATAATTCTGCTCGATTTGGGGTCTACTGAAGATCAGTCCCATTGAGTAGATGTTCAACATCGAGAACCTAACGGTAGCAAACTACTGCAACAACTGCTTGACAATGATCATCAAACTACGTCAGTAAAGAGAGCGGTGAAATGTTCGTAAATGTGAAACTGGTCGAGAAAGAAAGGGCATCGCATTCTTCGCAGACTGATCTGAGGATCGTTTAAATCAAGCAGTTTACAGTACTTATATAGGTGCTACATCAGGCCATATTTGACGATCTTGCGAATAAAGAAGTCAAAGACAACGAGCTTTCAACAATATCGACCATGCACCGCGTGGGATTACGGAAGATGTTCTGCCGAATTATCTCACGGTTCTGGGGTGAAGTTGCGGACACCGGCGTTCCTCTCCCTGGACGGTCACCTTCCGTGCCGAGTTCCTGATACCGCCGGTTTGCGTGAAAAACGGTTCTCTTGGGAAAGCTGAGTTGAAAGAAAATGTTGGCGGGCTGTATTCATTCGAGAGAGATCGTCCGGATCGTAGATCTCATCGGGTTTGCCTTCACCATTATTGACTAACTAGACTAAGCGAATTGAGACCTCGAACGCTTTTACACGAAAGGTCACACGTCATAATCATGCAACTGGTTTTGCCAAATATCGATTAGCCGCTAATGTGCAATATGATACAATCGAGTGCCGGTAATTTTCACGCACCCTGTAGAGATGATAATCTACTCAGTGAATATGTTTCTCGAATTCTATAATGATACTTCTCATTTTCAGAAAGCCAATGGTTCAAGCGCTTCATGAGCAAATAAACAATTATTTGAAACGTAATTATTAGGACTTTTAATTTTTAAAGCGACACCCCCAGCTAATTTGAAACTCTCCGCTCTGGCCACACTCACTCGCTTTCTTTGTCTACGAGAGAGTATTGACAATGCGGAGACCACAATTGGCTTGGGGTGTGTTTGTAACGCACTTATCAGGAGTTTCGATTTTGATCTTTTCCAACTTCGCCGCAATTCTCGCCTTCTCGGACTCGTGGAATTGAATTACCTAAAAGATGTTTTTATTTTATAAAAAGTAATCAGTAAGGCATTGGCACGTTTCCTCAAAACCTAATGCATGGAATTATAAAATTTTAATTTTCAACTTCTTTTTTTAAAACTATTTTGAAAACAAATAATTTTTAAAGATTTAAATTTTAATGTTCGTACATCCTCTTCGTCACCCTGCTTCGGACGAAGAAATATGCATGCGGAGTATCTAAAATTTTACGTAAAATGTTTAAAAAATTATTTAAATTATTCAAATACTTACATCAGCATGTAGATGAAAACTGCGACAGTTTGGACTAGTACAAATATGTTGGGAAAAGTGTCCTGAATATCAATGCATATCCAATCTCTTTTATATTTACATATATGTGATATTCAAAAGTCACGAAAATCAAAGAAAAAGAGGCGAGAGTGGGTAAAACGCTGAAGGGTTTTCCCTGTTTTTTAAAATTCTTTTCGCAGCTTCTGAACGGGAAATTAGAAACTGAACCTCATAGGGTATCGGCTCTTCGGTTATAGTCCAGTGCTCTTGCGATATCTTATCCGAATCTGAAAATAAAATCGCATAATTCGGAAACAGACACTATACCCTAAAACTATTGGATGAAATCCACGAATAAGCTTTTTTATCATAATACAAATAAGTTAATAAATTCATTCGAATCATTACCTTGAGGTTCTTTATTGCCGTTTGCATCAGTCTGTAAAACAACAGAAATTTAAAAAAAGGTGTTGTGCTTGTTGTGTGTGCACACAATGTACACTCTAAATTTTCGTTAGGTGCTCAAAAGATTTGATACTAAAAAAGCGAGTCGAGTGTGCAAAACGTGCATTGTTTTCTCTTATTTTCTTTACTTTTTCGTAATTTTTAACAGAGAATTGCAATGGAATAATGTGTGAAACGGAAGGATAAACAGGTTCCCTTTCAACACAAACACTGTCACTTACCGCTCGTTTGATCCTCTTCGCACTGAACCCGTTCATGTTTGTAGCACTCTCCTCGATCTGCAATGATGTCGGGGGGTATAGCTCAGGGGTAGAGCGCTCGCTTTGCATGCGAGAAGTCTGGGGTTCGATTCCCCATACCTCCAGTTATCTTTTGCACTTTTTACCTGTATCGGAAGGAGACAATCTGGATCATACTCTGGACAATCTAAAATAAACAATGTGTTTTATCAAATAATCATAAATGTGGAAAATTAAGGGTAAATTGCAAACCTTGCTTCGCTTGACTAATGTAGATCGATGAGAAAACGATTCTGAAGTTCAATTAATCAATTTTTATATCATTTATGCTCAGTTAAAGTTGCAAAAGAACAGAAAACCGGAGAAAACTATGTCCCCTTTTTTGTTTTGGTGACTTGAACCTCAAATTAATATTGACAAGTAGAACGTACAAGGGAATAACGGCCGCTCTGAACATGGTAAGAGTGAAGAATGAAATGAAAGCATTGTCATGTACGTATTGGTAAATAATACAGTTGTTTCAACTCAATTATGCACTATAATAATTTGTATTTGCTTATTATGTAAACTGAAGTTTTCAAAGAAAGGTGTTCAGGGGTGAGATAACAAACAAATGATAAAAGAAAACTATAATATAATACCGAAATGGAATGAAAACGTACAGTGATCGCCGAATTTTGAATTTCCGCATTTGCATTACGGTAGGCGGCGCACGCTTAATCGGCTCAGTTAGCGATAAAAAAGGCGAATTAGTCGTGGTTTTTCGGGAAGAAGGCAACTTTCCGCGAATGTGTCTAACAAGTGTGTCTTAATGTGTCTTGTTAGTTCATTCTCATACAGTAGTTACACTAATGAATACTCGTCAAATTGAAGGAATAAAAAAAGTCAGCCACCGAGGGTCAATTGTAGGAAAAATAAAACGAATTTTTTTATTGTTTTATTTTTTTATTTTTTCTGGGTCTCACGGTTTTGGATCGAGATGACATTTGGTGGAATTTACCTGCTTATTATTGCCCATCGTCGCATACACATATCGAACGAATCCGTGATCTTTGAAATTTTGATGCCATTTTATCGAACTCACATTGTTTAGCGAGGGTGCAGATATGACGAGCACAAACTCCGTGTGCGAGCTCATGCCACCCCATACTACAGCTGTGCATGATTTGGGCGCGATCGGTTCATATCACGTTTTGCCCAAGTGCCAAACTGACAATGAGTCAGATATATAAACGAACATTTCAAAGAGACAGAGAAAGTGATGAGATACAAATCGCTGCGTTTTATACTGTTGTTGAAACATCTTTATTATATATGATAAATACATAAAAACAAAAATAGTATATTAGATTCTTAATGAGAATGCAGCGATATAGCCCTGACACGAGTTAATGAGTCGCGTTCTCCTCTCGTTACTCTGATTACGCGTAGAATATATCTGGCAAAATAACTCTCATAAATATTCCGTTAAACGTTCACCCGGCGCGAATTTGACACTCTACGCTATGGCCACACTCACTCGCTTTCATTGACTACGAGAGAATATTGCGATAATTCGTAGAGTAAAATTAGCTTCGGGTTTGCCTTTAAAGTCGTGAAAATACTAGCTCCTAGCCACGGGAAAATTTCCTCAAAAGAAAGAGAATGTTCCAAAAATATTCCGAATATTCACTTGCCTTCAAGGAGATATTTTTCTAAATGTGAATCAATAATAATAATTCAAACCGACCTTCTATATGGTAGGATCACATACAAGCTCACAACAGGATTCGAAATGTGGCAAATCAACGTAATCTCCAATTTTATTTTCTTTAGATAATTTTTTCAGTAAAGTATAGTGCAATTTTCTTCAGAGTGACGATAAAGGATAAATATCTTTGGTACAACCCGGAGTTGTAAAAAAATTGGTAAGTTACGATATGGGAAAGTTTTTTTGGAAATATTGTTTGCAAAATAATCAAAACAGAAACAACGAGATTGGAAATCTCACTGGGAAAGTGCAGTATAGAGAACCGCTCTAGTGGGAAGGAGAAACTCGGAATTAAATTATTGAGAACAATGATGTCAGAAAAACGATTATGTAAAAAGTTTTTGAGAAAGTGCGATTTGGGAAGTTTTTTTTCTGGAAGTGTTGAGTTTGTAAATTTTGACTGAAAATTTATTAAATAAGAATCAGTTAAATTTGCTCTTAGGATTTGATGAATAAAATATCAATATATTAAACAACGATAAGGAACACAAACACAATTAACAGATGAAAATTCTACTTTCTATAGGTAACAACATAGTAAACAAGTAGTCTAAGAACCTAAAAGTCCAGTGAATCTATTGATATTTAGCATTGCCCTGTTGATCTTTTCATTTCTTTTTTTAGTATGATTGCAGTCGTTGCCAGCATTAGTAATAATAATGATTTCCAAGAATCACTTCCCAAAGAGAACTTTTAGGAAAAAATTTCCGAATAAAAAAACTTCCCAAATCGCACTTTCTCAAAACCCATTATCCCGAAATGAATATTCCATCCTTCTCATTCCTAGTCATTTCTATTTTCACTACAACCTTTCTCATACGGTTTCTTTCGAGAATATAACTTTCAGAGTTAATTTACCGAGAAAAAAGTTACAACTCCGGGTAGTACCATATCTTTACCTGAATCTGCGTATATTGCGTCCAAATTATTTCGAACGGATACACGAATCTAATCAGAGTTGTGATCGTTCCGAATAACATAAAGAAAGAAGCGAATAGTTGCAGATTGAGAGTCTGTGGAGTCAGAGCACATTTGAGTACATTAGCATGATTTTCAGTCAGATAAAGATAACGTTAAATGTGCACCCGAGCTCATTTCAAACTCTCTCCTCTGGCAACTCTAGTACTTGTGTCCAGAGCGGAGGGTTTTGAATTAGCTCGGGGTATGTCTTTAATTTAATATGTACCATAACTTGGTTCTCATCTATGGCCGTTCTGGCCACATTCGCACGTAGACAATGGAAATGCGAAAACTCACTTTTACAAACATTCTATGCATAGACAACGTAGCTTCGCTCAGGTGAATCTAGGGAATATGGAATTTTCACAGAGAAGAAAATAATTTCTTACATTTGCCTCGGCCAGCTTCGATAGAATTCGATAACGCATAATAAATGAGATGACATAAGGCACAGAACATAAAATGAGTACCAATGACATGGATAACTGAGTCACCAGATCTTCATCATTTAGAAGACCTACAATAGTGTAATGTTCCAACATATTTTTTTTCGATTTAAAAAAAAAAGAAAAAAAGGTACACCCAGAGCTAATATTACAATAGGGAACGCTCAACTTTCTCGCAGACAAAAAAAGCGAGCGAGCGTTGTCAGAGCGTAGAGTTTCGAAATTATTTATTGATTTATCGTCACAATAAGGGCGCTTCATCAAGTATAAAATGTTCGAGTGCAAATAAAATTATGTGAAATAACAAATACCAATATTATTATAAATGCATGTGCTTTTAATGTACTTCATAGTGTTTCTCATATTACGTTACTCAATTATCTTACATTTAATATCGTTCTTGTCCGTTTCATGTATAAATGGATTCCTTTGTATTTCTACGTCACCATTAGCAAAGGATTGTTGAATTCCGAAAAAGATCAACAGCTCCACACTTGCAATTGTCAGAACGGCAACAATAAGAAACTAAAATAGCCCAATCCTCATGTTATGCTAAACAAGAAGTTTACTCTTTTCGTAGGAGTTTCGTTACTGAGGATGTATAGTCGATATATAAAGGAAACACAGAAAAGAGTATCGCACATGCATACGGAGTACGCGAATAAGCCTGACAATAATTATAATTTTATAAAATTAATAGCCTTAACAATTTTGAGTCATAGATATGCTATGCTTGAAAGATTCTATAATATAAGACGGGTCAAACTAATTTGTCCGAGACGCAGAGCGAGTTTGGCCAAACAGACCATGCAGGGCATGCATTATTGTTAGGAAATGGTAGCTTGAGTACATTTTTAGAAAAATCTCTCTATTCTAACAACATTCTGTCCAAAATATTCCGTATTATAGATTTCTTTTAATAATTGTATTTCTTTCGCTATTTGAAGCTGTTTAAATTTGAATTTGAAGAATTTGAATTTTAAGCAATTTGAAGCTAATTTCATTTTTATTATTACTATGTACTTTCTTAATGTTATTTCTTTTTCGTATTGTATTGTACAAACGACATATTTTACATCACAAATTTATCGCAGTTATTAGCACAATTCACTCAATTATGTGGGTCACTCGTTCTGCAATTCGACGATAGGATTGGCAGGATTCGCATTGACATGGTACAACAACACAAGATATGTTCCAGTACCTCCCACTGAGACTGACTGACGTTGTTCAGATCCTGCAAATATGTTTTTGTAAAACATCATTCACTACGGTATAAGCTACCTTATCTCCGTTAATGATCACAATTCAGGAAGGTCATCGATAGATGTGATTGATTGTGTAGTATTGCTTGAATCCATGAGCTGTAGCTTCCTGCCTAGCGCAGAGACATGATGATTACCCATTACGAATTTCTCTGCCCTCAGCATCCTAGAATGTAAACTCAACGTAAATTTGGTGAGGGCGCTATTACGAGATTTCAGACTCTAAAATCTCGTAATTTTTTTCATTCCTCTCTCTCAGATGGAGGGGTGCGGTCGCTATTACGAGATTTCAGACTCTAAAATCTCGTAATTTTTTCATTCCTCTCTCTCAGATGGAGGGGTGCGGTCGCTATTACGAGATTTCAGACTCTAAAATCTCGTAATTTTTTTCATTCCTCTCTCTCAGATGGAGGGGTGCGGTCGCTATTACGAGATTTTAGACTCTGAAATCTCGTAATTTTGTTCAAACCTCTCTCAGGTGCGGTCGCTATTACGAAGTTCGAAGTTCGAAGTGAAGTTCGGATTCACGACGATTCACGACGGATCCGCTTGCTGCCCACTACAATGCCTTGCGCATTTTAACAAGTTAGTCGATTGTCGATTGTCAAGCTCTGTAAGTGTAAATGAGTAGGGAGAAAGCAGATAATTACAAACCGTATCTTTCTTCTCTGCTTTCTTCTCAGCACAGCAGTTGATGATGCTCATTAAAGAAATATTTCTTTCTTCGTAGACAATTGTATTATTTCCAACATGAAACAATACCGATTTGCAGATGAAATCGACAAGAAAAACTAACTTGTTAAAATGCGCAAGGCATTGTACTGGGCAGCAAGCGGATCCATCGTGAATCGTCTTGAATCCGAACTTCAATTCGAACTTCGAACTTCGTAATATCGACCGCACCTGAGAGAGAGGTATGAACAAAATTACGAGATTTCAGAGTCTAAAATCTCGTAATAGCGACCGCACCGCTCCATCTGAGAGATAGAAATGAACAAAATTACGAGATTTTAGAGTCTGAAATCTCGTAATAGCGACCGCACCCCTCCATCTGAGAGAGAGAGAGAGGAATGAACAAAATTACGAGATTTTAGAGTCTGAAATCTCGTAATAGCGACCGCACCCCTCCATCTGAGAGAGAGAGAGGAATGAACAAAATTACAAGATTTTAGAGTCTGAAATCTCGTAATCTAGGATTTTCGGATCAAACATCAAACAACTACCTGCGAGTGGTATGTTTTCATAATTTTGAAATAAATAAAATTCCATTTGCAGAAAATTGGCAAACAAGTTGAAGCAAAGGAATTAAAAGCACGGGACAAATCATCGCTGGACGACTTCTAATCCAATCGAAGAAGTCAAGAAAGCGAAAAATAACTGAGAAAGAATAATAATATACGATAAAATTTTATTCATGAATATTAGTCGAAGAAGCATTGAAAAGGTCAAACATACAGAACACACAGAAAAAAAACAACTTTTAAAAAATGGGGATAAAATGGGGATACAATACGAAAAAGAAATAACATTAAGAAAGTGAATTATAATAAGAAAAAAATTAAATCAGCTTCAAATTACGAAAGAAATACAAATAAAATAAAATGAAATAATAAGAGATAAAATGTGTTTTCCCATTACATAAAATTAGGGACATTTGCTTACTTTTTGAAAAGATCGAAAAGTCTGTATATAGAGGTTGGGCACGTATGAGTTTGGCCAAACTCACTCTGCGTCTCGGACAAATTAGTTTGACCCGTTTTATATATTAAACAACGATAAGGAACACAAACACAATTAACAGATGAAAATTCTACTTTCTATAGGCAACAACATACAGTGCGCGACATAATGATAGGACACCCCTAAAATTTTGAGATTTTTTTTCGCCCGAATAGTGAATGGAAATCAAAAGAGGTATATTCCATTTGTATCACTGTCTTGCATAACTAAAGTAGCCAACGTATGAGGAAATTCAATTTCGCAGTCAACGAGAGAATAATGATTTTTCTAAATTTGACCGTGACATAATGATAGGACACCCTGATTTTTTCATGAGTTACTATTTTTTTCAAACTTCTGCATAACATCAACGGGTCAACAACAGGTTAGTAATCAATCTTATGGCCCTTCCTCGAGAATGGACCAAAGATGCGATTTGGCATCCTCCCATAGAGGGCAAAAATCACTTGAGGCTCGATGTCGCCCCCACTCCTTTTTGATGGCAGCCTTCAACTCGGCAACGGATGCATACTGTTTGGTGTTCTTGTGCACACGACTAACCAGGTCACCCCATATGTTCGTTTGCATCTGTGTTGCCCGTGGGGCATGGAAAAACTGCGATGTTCTTGACTGCGAACAATGGTTTTGAGGGGTTATGGTAAGGATGGAGGTGCTCTCTTTCTGGGAGATGTGGTGGCGGGCACGGCTCTTCACCATGAACGGAACGAGGGTAGTCTGGTGCATCACCTGATGCTAAGCATAGTCCATCCTGCTGGAGCGGAAGGAGATGGGCGATTTATCGAATTTTAAGTACGCGGCCCTGAACATGACTGAACTTCCTCCAGCTGACATTACGCGGTTCCTTGAGGAACTCACGTCAGAAGCAGTTATAGCCGTCCGGACTATTGGGTTGTACTTCTTCTCATCGGTGAATGCAATCAGAAACCGATATTTTTAAAATTTTTGAAAACAATTATCATGTATCATCATGGATCGCGTTCGTAAAATTCGACAAGCCGCTCATCTCCTTCCGCTCCAGCAGGATGGACTATGCGGAGTATCAGATGATGCACCAGACTACTTTCATTCCGTTCATGGTGAATAGCCGTGCCCGCAACCACATCCCCCAGAAAGAGAGCACCTCCATCCTTACCATAACCCCTCAAAACCATTGTTTTTTCCATGCCCCACGGGCAACACAGATGCAAATCACATGAAGAACATATGGGGTGACCTGGTTAGTCGTGTGCACAAGAACACCAAACAGTATGCATCCGTTGCCGAGTTGAAGGCTGTCATCAAAAAGGAGTGGGGGCGACATCGAGCCTCAAGTGATTTTTGTCCTCTATGGGAGGATGCCCAATCGCATCTTTGGTCCATTCTCGAGGAAGGGCCATAAGATTGATTACTAACCTGTTGTTGACCCGTTGATGTTATGCAGAAATTTGAAAAAAAATAGTAAATCGTGAAAGAAATCAGGGTGTCCTATCATTATGTCACGGTCAAATTTCGAAAAATCATTATTTTCTCGTTGACTGCGAAATTGAATTTCCTCATACGTTGGCTACTTTAGTTATGCAAGACAGGGATACAAATGGTATATACCTCTTTTGATTTCCATTCACTATTCGGGCGAAATCTCAAAATTTTAGGGGTGTCCTATCATTATGTCGCGCACTGTAGTAAACAAGTAGTCTAAGAACCTAAAAGTCCAGTGAATCTATTGATATTTAGCATTGCCCTTTCATTTCTTTTTTAGTATGATTGCACTCGTTGCCAGCATTAGTAATAATAATGATTTCCAAGAATCACTTCCCAAAGAGAACTTTTAGGAAAAAATTTCCGAATAAAAAACTTCCTAAATCGCACTTTCTCAAAACCCATTATCCCGAAATGAATATTCCATCCTTCTCATTCCTAGTCATTTCCATTTTCACTACAACCTTTCTCATACGGTTTCTTTCGAGAATATAACTTTCAGAGTTAATTTACCGAGAAAAAAAGTTACAACTCCGGGTAGTACCATATCTTTACCTGAATCTGCGTATATTGCGTCCAAATTATTTCGAACGGATACACGAATCTAATCAGAGTTGTGATCGTTCCGAATAACATAAAGAAAGAAGCGAATAGTTGCAGATTGAGAGTCTGTGGAGTCAGAGCACATTTGAGTACATTAGCATGATTTTCAGTCAGATAAAGATAACGTTAAATGTGCACCCGAGCTCATTTCAAACTCTCTCCTCTGGCAACTCTAGTACTTGTGTCCAGAGCGGAGGGTTTTGAATTAGCTCGGGGTATGTCTTTAATTTAATATGTACCATAACTTGGTTCTCATCTATGGCCGTTCTGGCCACATTCGCACGTAGACAATGGAAATGCGAAAACTCACTTTTACAAACATTCTATGCATAGACAACGTAGCTTCGCTCAGGTGAATCTAGGGAATATGGAATTTTCACAGAGAAGAAAATAATTTCCTACATTTGCCTCGGCCAGCTTCGATAGAATTCGATAACGCATAATAAATGAGATGACATAAGGCACAGAACATAAAATGAGTACCAATGACATGGATAACTGAGTCACCAGATCTTCATCATTTAGAAGACCTACAATAGTGTAATGTTCCAACATATTTTTTCCGATTTATATATAAATAAGGTACACCCAGAGCTAATATTACAATAGGGAACGCTCAACTTTCTCGCAGACAAAAAAAGCGAGCGAGCGTTGTCAGAGCGTAGAGTTTCAAAATTATTTATTTATTTATCGTCACAATAAGGGCGCTTCATCAAGTATAAAATGTTCGAGTGCAAATAAATTATGTGAAATAACAAATAAATACCAAAATTATTATAAATGCATGCTTTTAATGTACTTCATAGTGTTTCTCATATTAATTTTTACATGTATTCAATTATCTTACATTTAATATCGTTCTTGTCCGTTTCATGTATAAATGGATTCCTTTGTATTTCTACGTCACCATTAGCAAAGGATTGTTGAATTCCGAAAAAGATCAACAGCTCCACACTCGCAATTGTCAGAACGGCAACAATAAGAAACTGAAATAGCCCAATCCTCATGTTATGCTAAACAAGAAGTTTACTCTTTTCGTAGGAGTTTCGTTACTGAGGATGTATAGTCGATATATAAAGGAAACACAGAAAAGAGTATCGCACATGCACACGGAGTACGCGAATAAGCCTGACAATAATTATGATTTTATAAAATTAATTGCCTTAACAATTTTGAGTCATAGATATGCTATGCTTGAAAGATTCTATAATATATGAGCGGGATCGCGAGAAAATCGACCGTTTCGGAAGGTCCGCGGACATAGAAAATTCGACCCCTGAAAAATTCAGATTAAGTACTTTGAACGATGCTCTATCAAACTGCGTTGGCCGAATTTGCATATCTGCTCTCATTTTCGAGTAGCGGTAGGTCAAAGTTGGCAGGTACGGTATTTTTGGCTCGAGTGTGCGTCAGAAAAATGATCATAACTTCGTTCAAAATAATGATAGACAATTTTTCAAAAAAAGCATCGAAAGAGGAGTTCTTGGGCAACATTTTCAAGTTGATGACGTCATTTGTCGACCATGCGCCGGTGCGGGGCGGTCGGTTTTAGGAAAAAGTGACGTAACTTTCCTAATCGGAAAAAGTTAACTTTTCTTCTATGCGCGTTTTGTTGCACCCATATGTGTCTAAAAATGACCCAAGTTTCAGAGGATTTGAGAAATGCAAACAAAAAAAGCGTTGATTTTAGTAACGCGACCTCGGACCTACCAAAGGAAAGAACGGCGTATTCCTTTATCAAGAAACAGCAAATCAACTTAAATGACTCAAAAACATCCGAAAAAGCATTACGAGCTCAAAATACCCATATATGACAGTTATTTGAAACACAAAATCACCGAGTTCCGAAAAATTTGAGAAAAAACCATATTTTGCGTTTCCACGTGGAAAAAACGTTTCAGTAATGTAAATTAATCTTTATAATATTTCTTATAATGTTTTTGAACATTTATGTTTTTGGAAGTGAAGGCCTACCTGCTCTTAGAGCCGAGATATCCGCCATCGAGATTACACGCGCGCGCCCCAACTCCGCGCGATGTATTGCCATAAAATGAACGTTTTCCAGCTCAGAATGACTCAAAACAACTTGTTTCATTATTCTTAGCACGAAAAAATTCCTTGGAACACGTTTTCTGTGTCTGTAAAAAATCAGTAAAAGATTTGGATCAAAAGGTCATTTTTAGACACATATGGGTGCAACAAAACGCGCATAGAAGAAAAGTTCACTTTTACCGATTAGGAAAGTTACGTCACTTTTTCCTAAAACCGACCGCCCCGCACCGGCGCATGGTCGATAAATGACGTCATCAACTGGAAAGTGTTGCCCAAGATCTCCTCTTTCGATGCTTTTTTTGAAAAATTGTCTATCATTATTTTGAACGAAGTTATGATCATTTTTCTGACGCACACTCGAGCCAAAAATACCGTACCTGCCAACTTTGACCTACCGCTACTCGAAAATGAGAGCAGATATGCAAATTAGGCCAACGCAGTTCGATAGAGCATCGTTCAAAGTACTTAATCTGAATTTTTCAGGGGGTCGAAATTGTCCGGGGGGTGGTCGAACCTCTGGCGATTCCTCTCATAGATCAACCCACTAAACGATTTCCAGCAGACTTGAACTCCAAGTACAGTGCACGGCCCATACAATATGATTAGAGCAGAGTGACCGTGAGAGATTACTCTGTAACACAATTAGTCGACGAACAAGGTTTATGTAGAGGACAAGGCTGACGCAGGGTTGTCTTGATCAGCGTCTATATTATTATTTTATCAACGTGCGTATGCACGAAACGAAACACATAAAAGTGACTAGTGAAAATTCATGAAATTTCAATGTGATATATTGGAGGGGGGTCAGGGTTTGACATCTCAGGGTGGAAAGGGGGATCTCTCATAGGATACAGTGGTCCCTCTCTTGGACGAAGACAGAGGGTGACAGTGCGAGTGAGCGAGGAGTGTGTGGTGGGCTAACCGTCTGGCTAACCTTGTACAGGCTCTCACACAAAATGGAAACAACAATTGTATTTTATAAATAAATAAATAAATAAATAAATTTTACGAATCGTTAAAGGTGGTGTCCGGCGAATATTTTCGTGAACAAACTGTGAAGACAGAAAGATAGCAATAGTTATTCTGTATTCCGTACATAAATTATTTTATGCTAATTGAGCGTATTGATCCCTAGAATCATGAATGAATCATGCTTTATGTACAGGCAAAGGCGCGAAATTTTGAAAATAGGAAAGTTCGGCAATAGGTTTCGAACTCGCGAGGTTACGCTAACTAGGGAGCACTTTTACCACTGCGCCATGGGATTGATGAATGACCATGCTAATTTCTTTCATATGATTTATCCCTTACATAACTAATATGTTAAGCATTTGCATAGACATTCGAGGGCCTCCATCTTTAAACGGGTAGTGACAGTCGTATTTTTGGCCTGTGGCGCTTCCTGCGAAAGTTTTCATCAGCATTTCGTGCTGATTTTTCGTCTATCATTATGACCAAAAGGAAAAAATATGTTCACGAGCCTTCCCAAAGTCATTCCATGAGTAGCAACAACCAATGTGTCGCACAATGAAACGGAGAACATGAGAATTGAATAATGGGTTGTTATCTTATCTTTTCTGAAAAAAATAAAAACCATTTAGCAATGCATAAATCATATTGCACATAATAACACATAATGCGGTGTTACATTTTCAAAACGTGTGCACGCCGTAACGACTGAGACGTTACGAAGACGTTACGGCGGAGGTTACGGCGTGCGCACTTTTTGAAAATGTAACACAGTATAATACAGAATACTAAATCCGCTGTTAAAGTTGTTTAAAATGTTTTTAGAATGTTGCAATACAAGCAGAAAATGTCTCACTTGAATGCCAATAGACATAGTAGGATGAGATTGGCAGTGATTCCGATGATACTTATGCACTCCGAGACGATAATGAACAGGGTCTCATAAACAGTCATGGGCAGTCTGACAATGAGTGAGAATGACAATGACAATGACAATGATAATGACAATCACAATGACAATGTCTTGTAAGTCTATCGAACCAACAATGAATTCACGGAAAGCGAGTTATTCGCGATTAGTTCACCAATACTGAATAAATGTAGTTGATATATGTTAATGATTGATACAAGGAGGGAGTCGAACCCCTATGTAGTGGTTAGAGGAATGCACTGGGTAAGTTGAGGTTCTACTCCCTCCTTTTGCCAATCACTTGGTGTGTTTTGTCAACCTTTATCAACTATGGACTAAGGAGCTGATCCAGCTTTGACTACAGTAGAATCAATGCAAACTGAATAAATATTTATGAGAAATATCGGGATGAAATCCTTGCAACTATAACTACATTACAGCAAGAAACCCGTTCCTCAATAACACACATCACCGAAAAAACATGAATATGCTCCACATATTAATGGAATATTATCATAAACAACATATAGGATGTGAGGAATGTTTCGACAACAATAGCGTCGGTGAAGTAGCGTCACAAGAGGATTCCATGGATGATCGAATCAGAAGCATATCATCTAATAATAATAATAATATTATAATAAGAATAATAAATAATGTGAACAGAGACAAAGCATGATTCATCACTTGACTTATCAGTATAAAGCTAACAATAATGATGTTTTTATATAATAAAAACAAGAATGCTTCTCTTGATGTCTCTAAATATTTATTTTCTTGATAACAAAATTTTTAATAATGATTATTCAACTTAAAAAAAAGAATATGTATAAGAATATTTTATTATGCAAATGCATAACGAAAATTAAATAATGAGTAATATTATGACTTTATTCCATCAAGTTTTCATAAATATATTCATAAAATTGTTAGAGTCAAAGGAACGGAGGGGAGATACATAGATTACAGTCGCGTATAAGCAATTTCGGTTTTGCGGAGTTACATTGCGAGACGGCCAAGTGTTATTTGCCTTTTAATTGTTTTTTCTCATTAATGAATATTTTATTTCAGTTTCTTTAGTCATTTTTTTCAACTTTTCATAACGGAAACTCATAATTAAGACTTTGAGAATCGAAAAATATTCAGCACCAACAGAAATAAATGATGAGCGCAAATGAGCGCCGCAGCGCGCCGCAGTGGCACTCGTTCACAAAAGGATATCGGGCTGTGCTGTATAAGAATATTTTATTGAGCAAATGCATAACGACAATTAATAAATAGTGAGAAAAACATAATGGCTTTATTCCATCAAGTATTTATTCATGAATATATTACAGGCGGAGGGGAGATATGCAGATTACATTCGCGTATGAGCAATTTCGGTTTTGCGAGACGGACGCATGGGAGGGAATTCGCCAAGATATTGTGCGTATAAAATGTACTTGCATAAGAAGATGACAAATGGTGCTAACGAACGGAAGTCATGATCGAGAGGCGATCGAGATGTAGCCTTCTACATCTCGCCCCGCCTCTCGATTGTCTCTCCGCTGCCTCTCTCTAACCCGGCTGACCTTCGCCGCGCGCTATATTATATATAAAAGAGATCGGCATAGTTTCTGAACCATGCAAAACAAGAAAGTCTCTTATGGGAGTGGTTGGCTACTCTCGTACCAAATAAACAAGTGTATTTTATACGGTCAATATTAGATACTTTTCTTACAATTAGGGATGAGAATGCATCGACATAGCCCTGACCCGACTGAACGAATCCCGATCTCTCCTTACTTTTATTGCGCGTAGAATATATCTGACAAAATCTTGATTATGGCACTCACAAATGTTCCGCTAATTTTGTGAAAATACTGACACACGGAAAATTTTTCGAAAAGCGATTGAATAAAGATCCAAACCGACCTTCTGTATGGTTTGATCACATACAAGCTCACAATTGGATTCAAAAAGTGACAAATCAACGCAATCTGAAATTTTCAAAGCCTAATAATACAAGCATTCTCTAAAAATAGGTGCACAGTAATAGTTTTTTTTTTCCTGTAAAGTGCAGAGTTTTGTTCAGAGCGATGATAAAGGGTGAATATCTTTACCTGAATCTGCGTATATTGCGTCCAAATTATTTCGAAAGGATAAACGAATCTAATAAGAGTTGTAATCGTTCCGAAGAACATAAAGAAAGATGCGAATAGTTGCAGATTGAGAGTCTGTGGAGACAGATATATAAAAATAATTTTATAGACACACCACGAGCTCATTTCAAACTCTCTCCAGCGACAACCTCTAGTAGGAATCATAATATCAATAATCACTAATCAGAAATGTTCAATAAATAAATAAAGACTTGAAGTAGATTAATATCAATAATTCCTATTAAATATATTGATATTTTTTTCAAACAAGCAGTGGATTTTCTATTATTCTTTAATTGTCTAAACGAGGTGGTAAAAACTCACTTTCACAAACATTTTATGCATTGATAACGTAGCTTCGCTCAAGTGAATCTAGGGTGTACGGAATTTGCATAGAGAATAAAATATTTTCTTACATTTTCCTCGGACAGCTTTGATTGAATTCGATAACGCATAATAAACGAGATGACATAAGGTACAGAGCATAAAATGAATACCAATGACATGGACAGCTGAGTTATCAGATCCTCCGCATTAAGAAGACCTACAATGGTTCAATCTTATTCTTTTCCGATACAAAGATAATAATATGTATTTTGCCGTTCTAGCGCGCCTTTTCGACCACCTTCAATTTTCGCAATTTTAAGCCATTTTAAGGCTTATTTTCATTGCTTTTGTGTCTTAACTCTTCAAAAATGTGTCATTTTCAACAATTTTCAAAAATCGGGAAATGGTCGAAAAGTGCGTTATAAAAAATATGATCGAAATCCAGTGGTCGAAAGGGTCGAAATATTGCGTTAACATTTTGAATAAAAATAATATTAAATAAATGACGAAGCTAGCAAAAGACCTGAAACCATTAACAAATATAGATCTCCTTGCTTTGGTAAATTATTAGAAATCAAGAATTTCAGAGGAATCTTTATGAGAGACACTTTACTAACACAAGGAATTAAAGAAATAGAAGTAGGTATTGTCAATCTATATTCTTTAGATGGTCGAGGTACTCATTCGGTATATTACTCCAAGAGTAACAAGAAGATTTATTTTTTTGATTCCTTCGGTTTAGATCCTCCATTAGAACTTCAAGAGTATTTGAAAGCCTCAAAAGAGGAAAATAAAAAAATCAGTCATCGAGTTGTCAACATTTCAAATACAAGAGTTCAATACATATCATTGTGGTTATTACTATTTGCTACTTCTGAAACTACTAGAATATTCAACTTTCCGGGATATTATTCTTTCTCTTCTTCACTAAAGTGAACGCTTGCAGATTCTTTAGGATCTCTTTTGAAAGGGGATTAAATCCATAAGCATTTGTATCATATGAATTAGGAATGATAATTCGTTTGAAATGTAGTAATTTTGCTGCAGTATCTTCATTGTCAAACACAACTTTCTCCTGTTCTTGATGTGCCAAAATCCGCATAAGCCAACAATAATTTTGAACTTTCCAATTGTGCCGACAAATCAATAGCCAAATAAGCAGATGCTTTTCGGTCATTTCTGTCCGGATTTGTATCGTTGACAACATTACAATGGGATAGAGAATTAACCCAATATTTAGGTGCAGTGTGCTTCCTCTTGAACACTTCCTTATTTCTTCTACATTTGGAGCATGAAGAGGTGTAGTATTAGTCAACTGTGGAGAAGCCGTTGAAGAATGCTTCGTAGTCTCAACAACTGTAGTATCCACACCCATAGGAACAGATCCTCTCATTGCCACTGAAATTAACACATAGAAATATGCAAAGAAAAGTTGAGTCGCAGAACGAAAAATTTTCACGTCGAAAGAGTGAAGATATTCTCTTCTTTTCTCTTATAACCAAGAACACACTCTTGAAATGGCACCTTCGAGAAGGTTTAGGGTGTGACCACTCTCTCTTTCTCCATCAGTTCTTTCCTTCACTAGGCACTTCAAGGAAGCTTGCTTTCGCTGAATGTCTTTCAGATCCTTTGGTGTGACGTACAAAGGTCACTCCTTTCCTTTAAGGTCCTTTGCCTGCTCGACGTTTAGGTGTGACCACTTTCCCTTCTCTCTTCTTTTGTCTGGCCACCTTCTTTTCTCTTCCTCACTCTGACCGAGCACAGTCACACATTTGCCCCAGTTGAACTAGACGCACGCGACGCGACACGCAAACGCGTTGGGCTAGAGTGGAAAGGTGATGAGAGTGACGCGCAAGCAGAGACGCAGAGGAAGGAGAGAACCACGAGTGAAAAATTACCTTATGCCTTCATGGAAAAAAAATAAAACTGATGTAATTCTCTTGAACATGAGTTTCAGACAAAACGTTCAACATGAAAGTTGTTCTACTCGACGAGCTCTTAAATATGAGTGTAAACATGAGGGGTTTTAAAAACAAAAATATTTCCGGGTCATCTTCAGGTTCATTTATCTCAAAACACGGGTCGATCGATTTTATTATTTTATTATCTTTTTCGATGCGGAATTTTTTGCTCTATAAAATTGGGCTGCCGTTTTTAGTTTTAAAATTTTAATTCAATTTAAAGTTTTTTGATTAGGTTAAAAAATCAGTTTGCGATCGGATATCTGGCCCATCCTATTGCGAGTTTTTGTTGTATAGGCATATATGTAAATATGCGACACTAACATTGGACCTAGGTCGCTCCATTTTTTTTTGGTAAAAATTGAATTTTGAAATGTCGAGAACCCGCCACGTCTGTGTTTCATGGAATCAGCCCTAATGTATACCCATTTTGTGATGGGGGCTCATGGAGGTATCCACAAAAAAAATTTGAGCCAAATCGGTGAGGTCGATGTCCGGCACTTCCTTTAATCTCACTGAGCCGGTGTCTGAAAATCATCATCAGAATACATGTAATATGTCATTCTGCCAAATACATTCAATTTTTAATTAAATAATTATAATATTAATAAAAATAATTTAAAAAATATAATTTTAATGCTAGGAATAAAAATTACGCTCCAACACAACCACCCAACTCGAAAGAACTACAGTATACCAGCGGGACGCCCATGAAGGCATAAGGTAATTTTTCACGCGTGAGAGAACCTACCAACATCGCATTCTTCCATTAACTTTTATGAATACAAAGACTTTCCTTTCTTCTGTAGTTTGCCTTGATTTCGTGATTTCCCATCTATGATAATCATTGTTTTTTTTTCAGTACCACAACAATGGAAAGAAGTTTGATTCTCACTCTACACGATCAAGGCGGAGTATCCCATTGTCAGAAACCAGTAACATTTCCTGACGAGGTTTTTTTAAACAATTCTATTCTAACTAATTTGAATGTTTTGTTTTAGACGACAATTATACAGCTCAGCAAGGCGATTAACTCCTTTTGGAGTATCCATGAAAATTATCAAGAACTCTATCACAAAGGGAAACAGATAATTTCGCTTAAATCTACGCTTCGAGAACATGATTTCAAAGATGACGATGTGATTGTGGTCGTAAGTGTTTTTATTATTATTTTTGTTTATTTTGAACCACTAAGCCGAAATTGTATTAAAATAAACTTTAATGTGAATAATTTCAGAAGCACACTGCACTTAAATATTGGGTTAATTTTCTATCCCATTGTAATGTTGTAAACGATACAAATGCGGACAGAAATGACCGAAAAGCATCTGCTTATTTGGCTATTGATTTGTCGGCACAATTAGAAAGTTCAAAATTTTTGTTGGCATATCCGAATTTTGGCACAACGTGGGTGCAAAAGCGTGGCCAAGCGATGAGGTTTGTTAATATCTATTTAAATTTTAGAAACTTTCTTAAAATAAAAATAAATATTAAAAGGTATGCAAGATACCTTATTTTTTATACTATATTTTCTATTTTTATTAACAGGCTAAAAACAAACTTAACAGGCCAAAAATTAACAGGCTAAAACAAACTTAATTTAGCTATTTTATTATTACAAGTTTGTCAAATTTTAATTTAATTTTTAATCTATTTAATTTACACATTTTTTATTAAAAAACTAGTAGATTGTAGAAAGAGTTTTAAGACGTTTTAAATTTCAGATTAATCGATCGACTTCTGCCCGCCTTTAAAGAGAGTGCGAAAGCATTTTTTGCCAGTTTAGATCCTGAATCGACTGTCGAATTTGAACCTAAAACTGTTGGAATCATGTCGGGAACAATAGCAAAAGTTATGAATGGAGATACTCTGACACGCTACTATTTGAAAACATATCATCGATCTGGGACAGCTAAAGTCATAAGCACTTCAGATCGATTCCCACCAAATTTGATCGAAACCTTTGTTTATCGATTTCTGAACTACATTGATTCTGGACCAATTGTATATTTCCCCTATTACTCAAAGTCAATCTACATTTATTTTATCATGACTAAACAAGTTGATGGTTTTCATGATTTGGAAGAGGTCAACGACGCAGAATTGCAGATCAAAATTGTCGTCGAGGTAATTTTATTTAAAATTCAAAAATATATATCCTAATAAAACTCATTTTAGGCCTACATACTCCGGCTGATTCTTGGAATTACTGATCTGTACAGTGGAAATTTTGGTGTTGACAAGAGAAATGTATTATCAATAATTGATTTTTGTCCACCTCAAGGCGATAATTTCCTTCAACGTGACATCATAAATGATTTCAAGAACGGGAACAAATTAGATCAATTTGATGTCAATGAAATCCTGCGGAAAATCGGACCAGAAAAAAGAATTGAAATAGCAAAAGTTGCGTTAGATCGTTGGATAGGAATAAGAGCTGTGACGTCCAACCTTATTGATGAAGAGAAAGCATTTTTGAGAAAGCATGGTATCAAATTCGATAATGGTACTGGCGATGTTGAAAAATATATCGAAGACATCAAAGCAAACTTTGAGACATTACGCTCAGGTTTGAAATAAACATGTTTGTGTAATAAGATATTTTTGTTGCACACGAATATCTTTTCAACGTGACGAATATATTTTTAATAAACTATTATAAGGTTTCTGATAATGTTAATGTTGACATATATTATTGATCTAAAGAATATTTAAAATACAGACTGAGAATGTTATATATACATTATTTTTCATTCTAACATTTTTATATAATTAAAGCGCAATATTTCGACCATTTCGACCACTGGATTTCGACCATATTTTTTTTATAACGCACCTTTCGACCATTTCCTCATTTTTGAAAATTGTTGAAAATGACACATTTTTGAAGAGTTAAGACACAAAATCAATGAAAATAAGCCTTAAAATGGTTTAAAATTGCGAAAATTGAAGGTGGTCGAAAAGGTGCGCCAGAAAAAAGTACATATTATTAAAGATGGACTCCCGCGAATATTTGCCTGAATAAACTGTGAAGACAGATAGTAAAATTTGTAGCTTGTTGATCGTTAGAATCGTGAATGAATCATGCTTGCAATCGCAGGGTAATTCGCGCTTTTTGAAAATATGACAGTTCGGCAATATGCTTCGAACCAGTGATAATGCGTCAGTCAGAAGCGTCTTGTCAGAAGTTTTACCCTGCCACATCTGTTTTCAAGGAACCAGCCCAAATGAATACCCATTTTGTGATGGGGGCCCATGGGGGTATCCATAAAAAAATTTTGGGCAAAAAATCCTGATTTGCAAAATTTAATTGAAGAAAATGCTGATTCACTAGACTTGATTATTAAAGGTATAGATACATTAAGAATAGATAATGTTTATAAAAAAGGTTTGAAACAACTTTTCATAGCTCTAGAGAAGACTCATGTTGCAAAAGAAACCTATAAATAGTCGAACTTCAAGAAACAAGATACTATAGAACTCCTACTGGAAAGAGAAAAACAGTACAAATCAATTATTGCTAAACAAGCTGAAAAACATAGTGATAAAAGTGGAATTGAAGAGATGGATAGAATGTTTTCGAGTATTATGATAAAACCTGAGAAAAATAAGCAAGCTTCCTAGAAGCGTAAGAAGTGTTATAAGATATCAAAATCGAAGATTTCTAGGATTCTTCAGAATACATAAAAATACTTTAAACACTTTCTGAAATTTCCATCTTCCATGGGACTAGATTTATCAATTGTTAAAAAATTATACTTCTTACTTCAAATTTCTCTCTTTATTTCGAAAAATTCTTCTTTTTTTTATTTCTGAACAATGATCCATGTATATGTGATCGAGATTCATCTTATCTTGTGGGAATATTATGAAGAAGTTAGCATTTTCTCGAATAGTATTCTTTGGGAGCTTTATATGATTCTGAGAAATGTAAAAACAATCAACTCCTGAGTGTCTTCCTCTAATTTTTAATTTAATTTATCATACATCAATAAGATGCGACAACATTTGAAATAACAGATGAAAAGAGCTTGTGGGATAGATAGAAATTATCGGGAGAGGGGGAGGGTAAAGGGGAGGATGGGAAGTGCAGCTCAGAAAAGACTCTGTATCAAAGATCAAACGGCGATCAATGACAGGTTAGGTTGGCAAGGCCTAGCGGTGGAGAGGTCCGCAATGATTCAATATATATCGGATTGAATCGAGAGAGTCTAGAATGAGGGCACTAAAGAGGGGTAATTGTGATTCCTAATTTCTCAATAAGATCTTGGGAGGAAAGCAATTTAGCTTTGATAACGGAAGTGGTACATGCTATGGTGGATGAATCAATAATACAATATAATTTAATCAGAAAACGAGCAACTCTAATAGAGAAAGATGATCTAAGATTTTCTCGTCTAGCGAGAGGAATATGGAAAGCAAAGCAAGATACACGACCAAATGTGGGTTTAAATACAAAGAAATGACTAGCTGGCAAATCTATTTGACAACGAAGGATCTTAAGAGCATAAATAATATCTATTACTGTTCTTCTGTGGTACAGAGTTGGGAGAGAATACAAGGACAATCTAGCGGGGTATGAGGGTGGGAAACGAGGGAAACCAACAATACGATTACAGCGGTAAAATAAAAGACGAGTAAAAAGATGTGATATATTTTCTAATTTACGAACAAGACCTTTGGACGATGGGGACCACACAGGGGAAGCATATTCAACTATGGGAAGAATATAACATTTAAAAGCATGAATATACACATCGGGTTTGGTACAAGAGATCGAGCGGAATAGTAAATATACTAATGACGTGGCTTTCTTAGAGATAATAGAAATGTGTGATAGTATAATATCGTTCTATTTTATTTTGTTTTTCTAGTAAAAGATCATCAAATATTATTAGAGTCTTTTTATTAGCATCTAAAGTTGAAGGATCTGGAATATCTTATATTTTGTCTGAAGTGAAAACATTAATGATTCTTTGGGGATTTTCCTTTTCTTCAATTATGAAGTCTTGCTTTTTGAAACTCTCTAATTTCTTTTTTACTTAATCCTTCACTAAGACCATTAATTAATGCTTGATAACAAGGTTGAAATAAAGTACTAGAGAAAATATACAAATTATTGTAGTCAAGGTAATCAATGCGATTGGGAGAATCGAGAAGCAAATTCATTAGTAAATTAGTCTTTCCACATCCACTTTTACCAATAATACAACCTCTTATACTTTGAGGAAGTAATGGATTATTATTTCTTTCTGGATAATAATTTTTCACTGAATAATCATTGAAGTCGCTTTTAGAAGAACTCATCTTTCAAACTATTTAAAACGCGTTATCCATAAGAGCGGCGGGGGTGTGGCACAATGTTTCAAAATCATCCTAGGCGACTCATATTTGATGGTTGGAGTCCCTAGGGGCGGCATACACTTCAGCCAAAAATTTGACCCAAATTATCGATTTTTGATCTACCAAAAGTCGAAAAATCAAAGTGTGATTTCTATGGCATGTTGTATACCATTCGATAGAGGATCCAAAGTTATATAAGTATACCAAGTTTCATAAGTTTTCATAACTTCATGTTCGAGAAATATCCGATTTTCCGATTTTGGACTAGGTTTTTTTGTTTCGATCTCATGGCTTACTATGTTACTATCATTTCCAGTCTCTGGATTTTTGATATGTTGTGTAAAAATGGATGCGCTATCCAAATATCATACTTATCTGGACCAGCTACAAACCGCCCATAGTGATATCATGCGACGAATGCCTTACTTTTAGCGCCCGAACGCCGACGCAGGTTCGAATCCTGTCACAGACATAAGTTTTAGCAAATTTTTTTCGCCTCAAATTTGACTTTAAATTATGTTTTCATGTGTTTTATCGTCTTTTCACTAATTTATTGTACGAAATGATCAAAGACATTACAAGAAATACTAAAAAATCTTATAACTGATACAGTATCGGAAAAAGTCATTCGACGAACGAAAAAAAAAGGTTTTTCGTCAGTGATATTTCTTTAAAAATGCTTTTTTGTTGTTATTATCTGCTTAAAGAAGACAAATATACATTGAAATTCGTTAAACATCTCGGTTTTCGCAAAATGTTTGAAAAGTTGTAGACAAAGATCAAAGAACAAAGTTCAGCAATAAAGTAAAAACATTTGTGAGCATCTCTAACATATATAGGAGCTGTAAAAATAAGAGAATTCATCAAAAAAGGCGCAGGGAGGAGAACTGCTAGGGAGAGAAAGCGCAAGTTTAAGCGTACGCGCTGTAACCGAGTAGAGCTCAACAGAACGTGTGTTGTCGGTCTGAAAGGAATCTGAACAAAACCAAAATAAGGGAAATAAATATATGATACATTACAAAGCTACCTGATGAGAAGCCATAATTTTAAGAGACCTGCGCTTTGAACGATAGGATCTCAAAATCATTCCTTCCAAAAAAAGATGTTTTTCATGCCCTGCGAGCGAATGAAGAGCTTTGACTACCACAATCTGTGGATAAACTAGTAGGGCGCGATTAAGCTCTAAGAGGGTTTTCTTTTGCGTCAAATATGTAAGATGGATGAGAAAAATCAGCAAAAGAGAATAGACATGAAAGGATTGTAACCAGAGAAATTTGAGTTAAAAGTTGGTTGGATTCTTTGAAGAGTTGCGTACATTGACACAAAATATCTGCCTAACTGCTTTCCTGAATCAAATGTTACAAAAAAATGAAAAAAGCGTCCCATGACTTTTTTGTCGATACTCAATTAGTTCTACGATTTCTGATAATGTTTATGGTTATTTCGTACAATAAATTAGTGTAAACACGGCAAAACAGATGAAACTATAATTAAAAGTCACAACAGTTTTTACTCTATTGCTGATCATTGTACTTTGATCTTTGCGAAAACCGAGATGTTTAACGAGTTTCAATGTATATTTGTCTTCTTTTAAAGGGAGCGTAACCTCACTCAATGGTCTCTTCGACGCTCAATGCATCTCGTTGTTAGAGAACAGAGAAATAGTGTGCGCAATGAAGAGGCCATTGAGAGAGGTGATGCTCCCTTAAACAGATAATAGCAACAAAAATCATTTTTTAAAGAAGGGGACCCACGAGATTTGGTTAGCGCTATTGTCATGAAGAACGTTGGACATAGGAAGTGGCATCATGATCTCTATTGGATTTGCGCGATTAAGGGCGTAGAGCGTGTGGCTCAGTGGTTATTACTCAGCGCTTGTAACCGCACCACGCGTGTTCGATTTCCGTTTGCAATTTTCTATGTATTCATCCTTCAAATTCAAAAACTCGCGCCTTTCCCTGGAGGATCAATGAACTTTAAGCTCGTATTACGACATTCCGGGGCATCTAAAATTTTAGAGAAAATTGTTTTTGTATTCAGGGAGATGTGATCTATAGTTCTGCCTGGCCAGTTTAGTCACGAAAAAACTCGAGGGTCCCCTTCTTTAAAGAAATATCAGTGACGAAAAACCTTTTTTTTCGTACGTCGAAAGACTTTTTCCGATACTGTATCAGTTATAAGATTTCTTAAAATATTTCTGGTATTGTATGTGCTCATTTCGTACAATAAATTAGTGAAAAGACGATAAAACACATGAAAATATAGTTTAAAGTCAAATTTGAAGCGAAAAAAATTTGCAAAAATTTATGTCTGTGACAGGATTCGAACCTGCGTCGGCGTTCGGGCGTTAAAAGTAAGGCATTCGTCGCATGATATCACTATGGGCGGTTTGTAGCTGGTCCAGATAAGTATGATATTTGGATAGCGCATCCATTTTTACACAACATATCAAAAATCCAGAGACTGGAAATGATAGTAACATAGTAAGCCATGAGATCGAAACAAAAAAACCTAGTCCAAAATCGGAAAATCGGATATTTCTCGAACATGAAGTTATGAAAACTTATGAAACTTGGTATACTTATATAACTTTGGATCCTCTATCGAATGGTATACTACATGCCATGGAAATCACACTTTGATTTTTCGACTTTTGGTAGATCAAAAATCGATAATTTGGGTCAAATTTTTGGCTGAAGTGTATGCCGCCCCTAGGGACTCCAACCATCAAATATGAGTCGCCTAGGATGATTTTGAAACATTGTGCCATGCCCCCACGACAGCCCCTCCGCTGTAAGGGAGAATGCGTTTTAAAACCTTGAAAAATTATAAGTGTAATTAAATTACACCTTTCGCTAAGTTCAAGTTAAAAAAGTTTAAAAGCAAACCGAAAAAAAAATAAAAAAATGACTACACTGAAAAGCATCTTTCTTCACATGACCAAAGAAGAACAAACTTTTCACTTCGAGTTTCCTGAACGTATTAAACGTGGTGTCCCACGAATATTTTCGTGAATAAACTGTGAAGACAGGATGGTAGCAAAAGTCATATAAGTCACCACATACTATTTCTTTTATAATGATTCTGCGTATTGATTGGCATAATCACGATTGAAAGAAGTTCAATAGTGCAGGGAATGGAGAAAAAGAGATGGGAAGGGGCCTAATGAGAGGGCAAAGGTTGAGTGCCGGTCGCAAACTGAACATAAATACACTTTTTACTTACAGTATATGAATGAGGGGGCTCATTCCCATCGTGGTAGGAGCCAATCATTCTTTTCGTGTGTCCCCATCTTTAAGGAACAACCAAACCTTGTTGTTAGGATAAATGGGATGATTCTTAAAGGGAGCGTAACCTCTCTCAATGGTCTCTTCGACGCGCAATGCTGTCTCGTTGTTTGAGAACAGAGAAATAGTGTGCGCAATGAAGAGACCATTGAGAGAGGTAACGCTCCCTTTAAAAGTGAACAAAAAGATTATAACTGTGAACTAATGAGATGTAGTCTGATTGAAAATAATTATGTCGATCAATTTCCAAGTTATGTTATTTGTAAGTTTGGATTCAAGAAAAATGGTGAAGTACACTTTGAACCACATAATTTAATATATCATAAAGTTAGTTACAATCTAGACAGTATTTATCTTAATCTTGGGGATTGTAATCCAAATGATCTAATTGATCTTCATATTGAATTACAGTACAGCCCGGTCGTGTTTTGTACACATTCTGCGCTGCGCTCCGCTGCGGGGCGCATTTGGACGAATCATTTAATTCCTTTGCGTATGAATATTTTTGAATTCTCAAAGTCGTAATCATGAGTTTCCGTGATGAAAAGTTCTTTTAATGACTAAAGAAACTGAAACAAAATTTTTATTAATGAGAAAAAACAATTAAAAGGCAAATCACACTGGTCCGAAAATGATGGGTACTGTAAATTTTAAAATAGGTCTTACGGCGATCGTGCGATCGATACGCAATATTACAGTATACCTTTCCAGTAAATTAATAGTGATCATTTTCGGACCAGTGTGATTTGCCTTTTAATTGTTTTTTCTCATTAATAAAAATTTTGTTTCAGTTTCTTTGGTCATTAAAAGAACTTTTTATCACGGAAACTCATGATTAAGACTTTGAGAATTCAAAAATATTCATACGCAAAGGAAATAAATGATGCGTCCAAATGCGCCCCGCAGCGGCGCGCAGCGCAGAATGTGTACAAAACACGACCGGGCTGTACTGTACACTTAAGATCTAAATGTTGATAATTCAGATCCTCTTAAAACCGGATCCTTCAATAGGCACTGATCCTACTGATTTTCCACTTTTTAAGGCTCTAAGAAAAACTGCATTCTTTTTATTCAATCCTTCGGATTTAGGAATCTTTCAGTCAGTCAATCATTCGGATATATTAGTATTCAATTTCTCACTTTTGGATTCTTTGGTATTCTTTGGTAGCCTTGAAGTAGCAAAAACATTTTTTAAGAGACCGGCTCGGTAAGACTCGAGCATTTTGACCCCCTGGCGGACATTCGCCAAGACTTTCGATCTGGCCCTCAATACTTTCATCATACACACTTTCCGGGGGGAGACCGACGAAAGTAATAGTGAAAATGCACTTCGGCTCAAACCCGGCTCACATATGTTTCATAAAATAAAAAATTGAAAATTCATAACTTTTCAATCTTGATAGCTAGGACTTTTATTTTTATTGGTGAATAACATGTCATTCACTCTTATAAACACAACTGAGCAGTAATTTCATGTCGTTCTGAATATGTTTTTTCGTGTCTGATTTTCGCATTTTTCGTATTCTATCCTCGTTGAAGAGAGACGGCAGGTAATGACATAGGGCATATTGTAGCCCTGACAATTCTGTACATAGTGGTCACATTCCCTTGGAAATCCAAGTTTTCAGAGTCATCGAGAATTGCAACCTAATGTGAGATATATGTAAATTGCAAAAATCGTTAATTAAATTTCTTGAAATTCGCAAGAGTAAGAGATAGCTTTATTATGTCATTTTACTCGTAGTATTGCGCGTACATAGGAAAAAATATACAAATAGACTCGGACTACATTTTTAAAAAAATGAGAAAAATAATTATTTTATTTTTATTTTTTCAACTCCCACATTCAGTCGACCGTAATTGCAAGTTGATTCATAGGGCGGATGGTGGCTGATGCATGTGTGTTTGCAGAAACGACTACAACGTGAAGAATCGTCGTTTCGCAGATCTCGAATTTTTTTTTTGTTTATCAAACTTGAATATTTATATGTTTCTTTCATATAAATCGGTTGGTAGGTAGTGTACTGCATCCAAAGCTGTACCATTTTTATCAGTAGGAGTGTACGCTATTGGACTAATGTAACCATCAGGAATCGCAAATTGATTTTTTTTCAGTCGGACCATGATTTTCAACCATGACCCGTGGATCATGGTTGAGAATGACTGAGGTCGAAAAGTTCATGATGATCCCAGGCTAAATACTATGTGACATTATATCAACAGTGGGCCAACTTTTATTTTTATGGATACCATAGCTCGAATTACCGTAATAGTAATGCACGCACCTGAATTTTCCGAGAATTTCACCACATTATTATAGGATACTGTAGCTAGATTACGGTAATTCGAGTTATGGTATCCATAAAAATAAAAGTTGGTCCATTGTTGATATAATGCCAAATGGTATTTGGTCTAAGATCATCATGAATTTTTCGACCTCAGCCATTCTCAACCATGAACCCGGGGTCATGGTTGAGAATCATGGGTCGACTGAAAAAAAAATCAATTTGCGATTCCTGCCGATTACGGTAGTACAATAGCGTACACTTCTACTGATAACAAAGGTACAACTTTGGTTGCAGTACGCCACCTTCCAACTGATTTATATGAAAGAAACATCCTCTTCCTCTTACTCTTGCGAATTTCAAGAAATTTAATTTTCGATTTTTGCAATTTGCATATATCTCACATTCGGTTGCAATTCTCGATGACTCTGAAAACTTGGATTTCCAAGGGAATGTGACCACTATGAAGACGAAAGCACGACATGATATTCACCAATAAAAAGAAATAAAAGCCCTAGCTATCAAGATTGAAAAGTTATGAATTTTTTCAATTTTTTTATTTTATGCGACATATGTGAGCCGGGTTTGAGCCTAAGGGTATTTTCACTATAGCTTTCATCGGTCTCCCCCCGGTATGTGTCTATGATGAAAGCATTGAGGATCAGATCGAAAGTCTTGGCGAATGTCCGGACCATGCTCGAGTATTACCGAGCCGGTCTCTTAAATGAGTCATTTTCCTCCTTCACTTACCTTTTCATTGACTTCGACTATTTTTTCTTCAATTTTAATGTCAACTAATTCTATTTTATCTTTCTCTTTTGGACTTATGATAATGAAACTCCTGTCATAGGAAGAAGCTTTGCTTATGCTATTTAAAGAATCATCAGAATTGAAAAATCTCATTTCTGATTTCACAAAAGAGTAATAAAGTAAAGTAATAATATTTAATAAGTACAAAAAATTTGATTTTTAATTTTCTATTAAAAAATCCTTCTGACTTAAAGATGGATGTCTATGGAAATGTATAACATATCTATTATGCAAGGGACAACTTATATGCAAGAAATTAGCACGACCATTCATCAATCCCACAGCGCAGTGGTAAAAGTGCTCACTAGTAAGCGTAACGTCACGGGTTCGACACCTATTGCTGAACTTTCCTATTTTCAAAATTTCGCGCCTTTGTCTGTACATCAAGCATGGATTCATTCATGATTCTAACGATCAATAAGCTGAATTAGCATAAACTAATTTATGTAAGGTATACAGAATAACTTTTGCTATCTTTCTGTCTTCACAGTTTGTTCACGAAAATATTGCCCGGACACCACCTTTAAAAAAGGTTTTAGGAGAAAGGGCCATCCAAATAAATCTACCTATAAATATGTAAAAAGAGAGTAACACCAATAGTTACATAAATCCTCCAAATTCTTATGTAATACTTCTCAAATATGCTCTCAACTTCATCTAATATTTCATGAGGAATCATACCATCTTGACTATTTGAGTGTAATTGAATGCTAGTATCAGCTTTTTCTCGAATCTCATTAATTAATTCTTCCTCGATATTAGTTTTTGTATCCATTAGAATACAGTCGCGCCGGAAAGTCAGTGCCAACTTTTTGTTTTTGCTATATTTTTTTAACCAAGCGTGCTATGGGGCCGCTTTCGCGAGTTTTTATGGGAAATTTATCGAGGAATCCGGCCCTGATATTGCCGACTGATGAAAATTTCTGATTATTGCGTGATGATGACGCAATCGAAGTCCACTTTTTTGAATAATCATAACTCCGAGGAAAACTTTTTTTCCAGCCAACCGTTCTTCTATAAGTTTGAGATCTACGCGTCGGCTACCCAGAAAAAAATTTTTAGGTTGCTGCGATTTTTTTCAACCGCAGCGGCCTTGCTGCAAAATGGCGGCTGCAAACTCAGATCTCAGCTACAAGACATGCTAGAGACTCGTTCTTGTGATCAAAATGATCCTTATGATGTCCCAAAGAATCCCTGTCACTTTTTCAGATGACCTCACTTTGAGGGCCTACAATTATGAGAGTGATTTTTCCAAAAATGTGGTTCTTGTGCTAAAATATGCCAAATCCATCCCAGAAGCCATCCTCACACTTTGGTGAAAACAACTTGCTTCGCATCTTCACGGCAAACGATAATCGAGCATGCACTCGTTTCGGAGGCGCACGTCCAGGGGAGGGGAGAGAGGGGAGGGGCGCGCGCACTCACAGTGAGTGTGTGCAGGAAAAACTGATGTGGCAAGATGGGTTCTCCCAAGCTTGCAGACGTATTCTATGATGGTTTCGGCACATTTTAGCACAAGAACCAAAATTTTAGAAAAATCACTGTCATAATTGTATGCCCTTAAAGTGAGGTCATCTGAAAAAAGTGACTTTTTGGTGTACTTTTTTTGTGTCCTAGTGATTTTTCTAAATTTTTTCAATTCTTGTTCTAAAATGTATTCTTTTCAATTAAAAAAAAATCACTAGGCCAGCATAAAGTACTCCAAAAAGTCACTTTTTTCAGATGACCTCGCTTTGAGGGCATGCAATTATGACAGTGATTTTTCTAAAATCTGCGGTTGAAAAAAATCGCAGCATCCTAAAAAAATTTTTCTGGGTAGCCGACGCGTAGATCTCAAACTTATAGAAGAACGGTTGGCTGGAAAAAAATTTTCCTCGGAGTTATGATTTTTCAAAAAAGTGGACTTCGATTGCGTCATCATTACGCAATAATGAGAAATTTTCATGAGTCGGCAATATCAGGGCCGGATTCCTCGATAAATTTCCCATAAAAACTCGCGAAAGCGGCCCCATAGCACGCTTGGTTAAAAAAATATAGCAAAAACAAAAAGTTGGCACTGACTTTCCGGCGCGACTGTATGTTCATGAAAGATTACTTTATCATCTAAGAAATTGAGATCAAAATCATCAAAGCTCTTGATATTCACAATCTCTTCGCTTATAGGAAGTTTATGCGCTCCTAAAGAGCTGGAAATAATTCCTTGTGAGTAATACCAAATCTTATCTCCAAGGGATCGTATATGTCCTTGAGTAAGAGCTAAACTTCCTTCTATTCCAAAATGAGTCAGATCTATAAATTCAATCTCTTCATCTCCTAAAGATTTACAAAATGTTACTTCTATAACATCTTCACTTACTAGTTGAACTCTTATCGCTGAATGATTTAGTTGTTTTTGAATATATCTTCTAGGATTTTCTTTTATGAGAGTCTCAAGAAGAGAACTATGTTCATTAAAGATATTACACATTACTTCATTTGTATGACGCAGCAAATTATTAGATTTGTTCTCTAAGTATTGAAATTCTCCAGCAACTTGAAAATCTGAGTAAACTTGGCTTTTGGTCCTTTGAGATTTTCTATTTTCAAATTCTTCGAGAGCATATTTAGCAAATTTAGTAATGTATTTATCATAACTTGGAAAGTTATCACAAGCTTCTTTTTGTTTTTCAAAATCAGACAGTTCTTCACCTTTAGAGTGAATAAATTCAGAATAACTTGGGATCAGTAAACAATCGTTTTTAATCTTTGAGTATTCTTCATAAGTGGGTAATGGAAAAGGTTCTTCTAAACTTTGATTCGTAGATCTTTTGACTCTTTTAGTAGTATCAATCCTCTGGATTTCAGAATCTTTGATTTTATTTGAATACACAGAAGTAGTAGTAGTATTAGGAACAGTATTCAATAATCGTTGTCTTTCTAATTTTTCCTTCTTTCTTTTCTCGAATTCAAGATATTGCTTCATTTTTTTCTTCTCTTCTCTTCTCAAATTCTTTACGATCAGCTTCGTATTTATCTCTTGTTTCTTTGTCTTTTTGATTTTGAATTTCTTGTTGTCGTTTATAATATTCTTCTCTTTCTTTTTGATTCTTCTGAGGATTCATCAATCCTTCGGGTCTAGGAATCTCTGATTTTATACTCATTTCTTGTAGACTTGGCGCTCTTGTAGGAGCTTGTGATGCTTGAAGAGCTTGTGGAATAGGAAGTTTTTGATTATTCCGATTTTGATATAACTCCCTGCAAATCATTCTTCAATAACTATTAGATCAAGATTACAATCTCTGATAATTTTATTTCCTTTAAGGTCTAGAGCAATTTGATTTTGACTATTAATCCAAAGTCCATTATTATAAACTCCATCTAGTTTTCCAATAGAAATATATTGACAGTTCTGATCTTTATTGACATCCCAAATCATAATTTCATTAATCTTTCCAGGTTGACAAGAACCATCCTGATATTTACACTCCGACATATCAACTAAAACATTGCTTGGTCTACTTTGATTGAAGTGTGAATAGACCTTTGTCTCACTAATTACACAATTCTCCTTGTAATATCTTTTGCTTGTAAAGAAACTAGTAAATCGATTTGGATAATCTTCATTCACTTTATTATTTGTACTATATATTCCTTCTTTACCTTTCCCTAAACTTCCATATTCACATTTCTTATTTGCAATCCATTCTCTACATTCTGCAATACTAATAGAATGATGATTCCACAATGTTCTATAGACTGTGAAAGCCAAAACGACCGCTCAACATAGAAACTCTCTCAAATGCAATCGTCTTTCGCTTGTCTGGCTATGGAAACAAAATGGCTTGAACCAGAATACTGTGATTCAATTCCTTTTCTACTAGATGCTCATATCCTGAAAAATCTGTATACATTGATACTTCACTTACTAATTTCTTACACAATTTAGCTTCACTTGAGTATTCAATTATGTTCGGTTTATGAGCCCGTTTGCGTAAGAGTCGGACAATCAGCAACAGGATACCGTACAGCAAAAACCATAATTTTTGAGATAATAACATTTTTGAGTTCCTCTCGATATGTTAGAATAATAGGCAAGCCCTCGTGATATGCATATTTTTTTGAGGTCGGTATGGAGCTCCAAAGATGGCCCTTTTTCAGAGTTTTTCGACTATAACTGGAGATCCGTTGAAGGAAACAGAAAAGTCACAAGAGCAACCCTTGCTCAATTTGTATGAGGATCATAATCATGATTAGGGTAATATAAAAAAGACGTAAAGTCGAGAGATACAAATATTATTTTAATTCAACCAAAAATGTAAGAGCGGAGACGAATAGGGCGCGTGGATGCGGTCATGATAGACTTGCAAAATAATTTATGTGAGAAAAACCCTCCCGCAAAGCAAGTTATGATTTATTTTGTGTGGGGGTCGACTTAAAAATTCGCGAGGTATCCACACAACAAATCCCGATGGGTTCGTTAACTCATCTATCAAATATCTCGTCAGCGGCCTGTGTAGTGTAGTGGATAAGGTCTGCATTCAGTTTTGGCTGTCATGGGTTCGATCCCCCTTGCGGCACTTTTCTTTTGCTGATTTTGTTGCCGTAGAAAGATTGGCATGTTTTACTGTTATTAGGAAATCGGTAAATAAAACACACTTTATTTTATCCGCAAGTGTGAACTTTAACGATTCCCTTTGCGGCACTTGTCTTTTGCTGATTTTGTAGTTGTCAAAATCAAACGTTCAAGCTTGTTTGTCAGTGTAGATCACTATCGATTTACTTTATTCCCTCTTTGATCCTTGCTGGCGCTCTCTCTTATGTCTCTCTTATGGAGATGACGTCAACAAAATCGTCTTTGTTTCACTCCTTTTGTTGTTAAAGTTCACACTTGAGGATAAAATAAAATGTGCTCTATTTACCGATTTCCTAATCGGTAAAAAACATGTCAATCTTTCTACGGCAACAAAATCAGCAAAAGAAAAGTGCCGCAAGGGGGATCGAACCCATGACAGCCAAAAGTGAATGCAGACACCTTATCCACTACACTACACAGGCCGCTGATTTGATATTTGATAGATGAGTTAACGAACCCATCGGGATTTGTTGTGTGAAGACCTCGCGAATTTTAAATCGACCTCCACAAAAAATAAATCATAACTTGCTTTGCGGGAGGTTTTTTCTCACAAAAATTTTTTTGTAAGTCTATCATGACCGCATCCATGCGCCCTATTCGTCTCCGCTCTTACATTTTTGGTTGAATTAAAATAATATTTGTATCTCTCGACTAACACGTCTTTTTTATATTACCCTAACCATGATTATGATCCTCATACAAATTGAGCAAGGGTTGCTCTTGTGACTTTTCTGTTTCCTTCAACGGATCTCCAGTTATAGTCGAAAAACTCTGAAAAAGGGCCATCTTTGGAGCTCCATACCGAGCTCAAAAAAATTTGCATACCACGAGGGTTTGCCTATTATTCTAACATATCGAGAGGAACTCAAAAATGTTATTATCTCAAAAATTATTTTTTTTGCTGTACCGGAGCCTGTCCGACTCTTACGCAAACGGGCTCTTATATACTTCATAACTTACTACTTTTGATTGACTATTTAACTGTCTATGATAATTGCATTTGTGTAATTTCGGTAATTTAAAGTATTGTACTGGTGCATTAGAAGTACAAATGATAGCAGCTAAAATATCATAATGAGTAAATATAAAGAAAAAGTAGAATTGCAATATAATAGATTCATTTATCAAAAGATAGAATCGAAGATTCCTAGAACCAAAGGATTGATTGTATTTAACTTAGAAAAAATTTGTTCTAATTAAATTGAAAAGTCTAAAATGGCCGAAGCTGTTGATTGAATCCTGCTTGTTGATAGTCCAATTGTTCAGGATACTTCTATTCAAAAAGAGAATCTTGTTAGTATATTTCCTTCTAGTGGATCTAGTTTGAATCAACATGGAGAAATAAATTTTATAATTGAAACCAGTGATCAATACCTCCTTCTTCATAAATCTTACATTTATTTAGAAGCCTCATTGACTAAATTAGACTCTACGGCTTTGAGCGACACAGATGAAGTATCATTAACAAACAATCTCGTCAATTTGAAAGTTACACTCACAGCGAAATGACTTAGATAGTGAATGTCTCACTAGATTGTCTCGGAAAAAATTGGTCATCATTGCGGTGTGTCTCACATGTAAGACAGTTAATGACTCAAAGTCGTTATGAGACAATCAGTGTCTCACGGTGTCTGGCTAATGAGACAAGAGTTGCGCGCCTCCCTCTTGTATAGACATTGAGTTCTGTTCTGTGTTACTTCATGTCCAGGTAGCGCAGTGGGTAGGGTGCTTGACTAGAGTGCGGTAGCATGTTCCCGTGCTGGCTCGATACCCACTCCGAGCAAAATTTTTTGCCAATATACGCTTACTCTTACTCTAGTTAAAAGAGTAGGCGAGTCTCTCATATATGAGACACCAACAGTTCACGGTGAGTGTATAATATTCCTAATGATAATAGAGAATTTACATGGAAACTTGTAACAAAATATGATAAGATAAAATACATAGTCATAGCATTTCAGACTTCTAGAGAAAACAATTATCTGAATGCC
Source organism: Parapristionchus giblindavisi (assembly GCA_943737045.1). NCBI lineage: Eukaryota > Metazoa > Nematoda > Chromadorea > Rhabditida > Diplogasteridae > Parapristionchus > Parapristionchus giblindavisi. Next base: position 337,797 of record CALSFV010000297.1, on the reverse strand, counting down.
GCAAAATTGATAATTGTGGGCTAGAAAAAATTTATGTTGAATTGAATAGTGAAAGATATCCATACGAATGTCTGAAGTTTGACTTTGATAAAGTTCAACAATACAATTTTGCTAAAGAATTCAGAAATAGTTATTATGAAAGTATCAAGGATTATATATTTATGGAAGAAGATGTTTATTATTATTACTATCCTATTTTAGTATTCGATGTATCAAACAGAATGATAGAATTATTGCATCTCGACCTGATGTTACAATAAAAGCTTCCTTTAATAAAAACATCGCTCAAAGTACTAAATGTTATTGACTCATTCTTTCAGAGAATATAGTTGAAATTAAAGATAATAGAGTTAAGGTTGTTAGCATCTAAATTCACAGATGAATCCGGAGGAGAACCTCTAAGATGCTCTTGATTATTTCTAATAATTGAGTCAGTGTATGAATTCACAAAAACTTCTAGGAAGCTTTGCTTTCGCTGAATCCGTAGGAGACCCTTAAAATACACTTATATTATTTTCAATAATTATTTAAGTCTTCATATCAGATACAGGAATCCAGGAATTAAACTTTTCCGGATATCCATACCACTTAACTAGTAGCTGATTTACACCTTTTCTTGTTCTGCGTTTTATCAATTGTACTCCTGCAGGACTCATGAGTAACATTATTATATAGTGTTATGTTGGATTGGCATATTTCCATATGCAATTAGATCTGCATATAATGCCTCCACTCTTTGTCTATGACAAAGAATGTCTGGACTATCCATTCATTCTGGTTAGTCGCTCGTATGACTAGCAGTCACTTCGCCCATTCTTCTCTCTACTCGTATCAAGATCTTTAATAGAATACATAATTGGTTCGCCTATTAGAATTTCACAAATCTTGAATTGTTCAGTACTCCAATAGATATCCTTTATCAAATATAGTTTTATATTTAGTAATTCTAACAGTGTCACCTACTTTGAATTTTGGAGTTATTTGAGTCTTTTTTTCTTTTCTTGGTGGAAATAAGTTATTGTAAACTATTGTTTCATTTTCTATTTTTAAAGCCTTTGTTGGAGTCATTTTTATTGAGGTGTGATAATGATTATTATATCCTAATACAAGATCATCAAGGATATCAATCCATTTGTGATTTCCTTGATGAGTAAACATTTTCCACATCTTTTCTTTCAAAGTTCGAGTATGGTTATATTTTATAAATAGCAGTATGGTTATATTTTATAAATACTAACACAATGCAACAACTTTGTTAGTCTATTTGGTAGGAATTTGTATAACCTTTAAAGGTGGAGTCCCTCGAATATTTTCGTAAAGAAACTGTCAAGACAGAAAGGTAGCAAAAGTTATTCTACCTACCGTACACTATTTATTTTATGATGATTCGGCTTATTGATCGCTAGAAACATGAATGAACCATCAGGCCCCGTGCAGGGAAAGGCGCGCTTTTTGAAAATTGAGGAAATTCGGCAATAGGATTTGAACTTGCGACAAATGGGTAACGACTCTGAACGTTTACCACTGCGCTATGGGATAGATGAGTGGTTGTGCTAACTTATCGCATATCACTTAGCATTTGCGCAAGAGATAAGTGAGGGATCTGCATGAACATTCGCGAGTCTCCATCTTTAATTCCTTTATTTCTTCTTTCTTGCTCTTAGAGCTTCGAGAACCTGTTCTTTTTCATCTGTCTCATCACGTTGACGCTTACGAATATTACTGCCAGTATTTTTACGATCATCTTTTACCTGAAAAAAAATCAATCACTTATGAAATAGTTAAGACATCGGCTCAGTGAGATTCCAGGAAGTGCTGGACATCGACCTCACCGATTTGGCCCAAAAATAATTTAAAAAATATAATAATTATAATAAAAATATAATTTTAATGCTAGGAATACATATTACGCTCCAACACAACCACCCAAGTCGAAAAAACTACACTATACCAGCGGGACGCCCATGAAGGCATAAGGTAATTTTTCACTCGTGAGAGAACCTACCAACATCGTATTCTTCCATTAACTTTTATGAATACAAAGACTTTCCTTTCTTCTGTAGTTTGCCTTGATTTCGTGATTTCCCATCTATGATAATCATTGTTTTTTTTTCAGTTCCACAACAATGGAAAGAAGTTTGATTCTCGCACTTCACGATCATGGCGGAGTATGCCACTGTCAGAAACCGGTAACATTCTCTGATGAGGTTTTTTAACAATTCTATTCTAACTAATTTGAATGTTTTGTTTTAGACGACAATTATACAGCTCAGCAAGGCGATTAACTCCTTTTGGAGTATCCATGAAAACTATCAAGAACTCTATCACAAAGGGAAACAGATAATTTCGCTTAAATCTACGCTTCGAGAACTTGATTTCAAAGAAAACGATGTGATAGTGGTGGTAAGTGTTTTTATTATTATTTTTGTTTATTTTGAACCACTAAGCCAAAATTGTATTAAAATAAACTTTAATGTGAATAATTTCAGAAGCACACTGCAGTTAAATATTGGGTTAATTTTCTATCCCATTGTAATGTTGTAAACGATACAAATGCGGACAGAAATGATCGAAAAGCATCTGCTTATTTGGCTATTGATTTGTCGGCACAATTAGAAAGTTCAAAATTTTTGTTGGCATATCCGACTTTTGGCACAACGTGGGTGCAAAAGCGTGGCCAAGCCATGAGGTTTGTTAATATCTATTTAAATTTTAGAAACTTTCTTAAAATAAAACTAAATATTAAAAGGTATGCAAGATACCTCATTTTTTATATTATATTTTCTATTTTTATTAACAGGCTAAAAACAAACTTAAATTTAGCTATTTTATTATTACAAGTTTGTCAAATTTTAATTTAATTTTTTTTTATTAAATAAACTAGTAGATTGTAGAAAGAGTTTTAAGACGTTTTAAATTTCAGATTGATCGATCGACTTCTGCCCGCCTTTAAAGAAAGTGCGAAAGCATTTTTTGCCAGTTTAGATCCTGAATCGACTGTCGAATTTGAACCTAAAACTGTTGGAATCATGTCGGGAACAATAGCAAAAGTTATGAATGGAGATTCACTGACACGCTACTACTTGAAAACATATCATCGATCTGGGACAGCTAAAGTCATAAGCACTTCAGATCGATTCCCACCAAATTTGATCGAAACCTTTGTTTATCGATTTCTGAACTACATTGATTCTGGACCAATTGTATATTTCCCCTATTACTCAAAGTCAATCTACATTTATTTTATCATGACTAAACAAGTTGATGGTTTTCATGATTTGGAAGAGGTCAACGACGCAGAATTGCAGATCAAAATTGTCGTCGAGGTAATTTTATTTAAAATTCAAAAATATATATCCTAATAAAACTCATTTTAGGCCTACATACTCCGGTTGATTCTTTGGAATTACAGATCTGAACAGTGGAAATTTTGGTGTTGATAAGAGAAATGTATTATCAATAATTGATTTTTGTCCACCTCAAGGCGATAATTTCCTTCAACGTGATATAACAAATGATTTCAAGAACGGGAACAAAATAGATCAATTTCATGTCAATGAAATCCTGCGGAAAATCGGACCAGAAAAAAGAATTGAAATAGCAAAAGTTGCGTTAGATCGTTGGATAGGAATAAGAACTGTGACGTCCAACCTTATTCATGAAGAGAAATCATTTTTGAGAAAGCATGGTATCAAATTCGATAATGGTACTGGCGATGTTGAAAAATATATCGAAGACATCAAAGCAAACTTTGAGACATTACGCTCAGGTTTGCAATAAACATGTTTGTGAAATAAGATATTTTTGTTGCACACATCTTTTTAACATGACGAATATATTTTTAATAAACTATTATAAGGTTTCTGATAATGTTAATGTTGAGATATAATATTGATCTAAAGAATGTTTAAAATACAGACTGAGAATGTTATATATACATTATTTTTCATTCTAACATTATTATATAATTAAAGCGCAATATTTCGACCATTTCGACCACTGGATTTCGACCATATTTTTTTATAACGCACCTTTCGACCATTTCCTCATTTTTGAAAATTGTTGAAAATGTCACATTTTTGAAGAGTTAAGACACAAAATCAATGAAACTAAGCCTTAAAGGTGGAGACCCGCGAATGAGAATGCAAATCTCTTATATCTCGCTTATGCAAGTGTCTAGTGATATGCAAGAAGATAGGGAGACTACCCATTGTCCCCTTAGCGTAGTGGTAAAACTTCTAACTAGAAAGCGCATGGTCGCGGGTTCGAATCCTATTGCCGAACCTTCTTATTTTCAAAAAGCACGCCTTTGCCTGAGTTTGATAGCATGATTCATTCATGATTCTAGCGATCAATATGCTGAATTAGCATAAAATAAATAGTGTACGGTATGTAGAATAACTTTTGCTATCATTCTGTCTTCACAGTTTGTTCACGAAAATATTCGCGGGAGTCCACCTTTAAAATGGTTTAAAATTGCGAAAATTGAAGGTGGTCGAAAAGGTGCGCCAGAAAAAAGTACATATTATTAAAGATGGACTCCCGCGAATATTTGCGTGAATAAACTGTGAAGACAGATAGTAAAATTTGTAGCTTATTGATCGTTAGAATCGTGAATGAATCATGCCTGCAATCGCAGGCTAATTCGCGCTTTTTGAAAATATGACAGTTCGACAATATGCTTCGAACCAGTGATAATGCATCAGTCAGAAGCGTCTAGTCAGAAGTGTTACCACTACTCTAACAATAAGGGGTTGTTGAGTGGTCTTTTGCATGTCACCTGAGACTTGCCTAACATGGGAATGATGTGAACTCACATTTCCCGATTTTCACGAAAGTTGCAGGGAATACTAACTCGAATACGCTGATTCCAAATCTGCATTAAACCTGCGAAATGTTTTTCTGAAGCGAGTTATAGCCCGGAAAAAGCGATTTTATTAACTTTTCAAGCCATTTTTTCAGCTGATTTTCCCATTCGATGTGAATTTTATCACTATTCTCTTCTCTTATATTCTGTAAGCGAAATGTATTAGGTTTGCATGAACATTCGCGAAAATCCACCTTTAATGTACTCTATGGTGTTTCTCATATTTTTTAACTGTTATTCAATTATCATACATTTAATATCGTTCTTCTCCGTTCCGTGCATAAATGGATTTCTTTTTATTTCTATTTCACCATTAGCAAGGGATTGGTGAATTCCGAAAAAGATTAAAAGTTCCGCACTTGCAATCGAGATAACGGTAACAATAAGAAACTGAAATAAGCCCAATCCTCTTCTTTTACTGAATAAGAAGTTACTCTTTTCGTTGGAGTTTCGTTTTTTTTTTTTTTTTTTTTTTTTTTTTTTTTTTTTTTTTTTGGAGTTACACTATACCGCTGAGTCGCAGTGTTAGCGCCTCCAATCTATTGGCTGAGAGGGCCTATCCTGGTCTGAAGGACCAGTGGCCATGGCCTACGATCAAACTGTGCTTGGAGCTCACAGTGGAGGATTTAGCTCGTGGTTTTTTTACACCACTTCCGAAATTTCTTAACCCCCTCGGTATTGGGTGGTATTTCGTTGCCGAGAATATATAGTCGATATATGAAAGAAACACAGAAAAGAGTATCGCCCAAGCATACGGTGTACGCGAATAAGCCTGACAGTTATTTTAATTTAAAAAAATCATGGCCTTTCTTATTCCTAGATATGTATGATGCGGTTGAAAGAATCAATGTTTCAACCCACTAAACAATTTCCAGCAAACTTGAAGTCCAAGTTGAGTGCATGGACCATAAAAAATGATTAAAGCAGAGTGACCGTGAGAGATTACTCTGCAAGACTATTAGTAGGGGTATTGATGATAAGGCTTCTAGGGAGATTATATCAATGTACTTTATTATCAGCCTACTCTGGTATTTTCAAACTAGTAGTTTACTTCTATTTCCCACTAGCCGTAGACTTGCAAGTCTACGGCTAGTTAAACGTAAGTTTACTAGAAGTGGTGTAAAATACTGTAATGCATTTCGTCAAATGTTCTTTCACTTGTAGTAAACTAATAGTATACTGCTAGTCTGTGACGTCACATAAGTAAACTACTAGTTTGGAAATATCAGCCTAATTTCAAAATTTGGCTAATGCACGTTTATAGAGCAGCAAATGACAGAATGAATAAAAATGTTGAAATGATTATACGACGATCTAAAAAATATTATGTTTACGAGCCTGCCCAAAGTCATTCCATGAGTGGCAACAACCAATGTGTCGCACAACGAAACAGAGAACATAAGAATTGAATAATGGGTTGTTATCTTATCTTTTCTGAAATCAAATAACATCATTTAGCAATGCTTCAATAATATTGTACATAATACAATATAATACATAATACTAAATCAGCTGTTGAAGTTCTTTAAAATATTTCTTTAAATGTGATAATACAAGCAGAACTGACTCACTTGAATGCCAATAGACCTAGTAGGATAAGATTGGCAGTGATTCCGATGAAGCTTATGCATTCAGAGACGATAATAAACAAGGTCTCATACGCAGCAGTCATGGATACTATGACAATGAATGACAATTGCAATGACAATGACAATGATAACGATAATGACAATGACAATGACAATCACTTCACTTTTCTGTATCAATTATGTTTCAAGGAGCTGATCCAGCTCTGACTAGGGTAGAATCAATGCAAACTGAATAAATATTAATGAGAAATATTGGTACATCTACAAGCTACTACATCATAATTAGGATTCACTTCCTCGGGAACACACATCACCGAAAAAAAAACATGGATATGCTACACATATTAGTGGAATAATGATATAAACAGCATGTAAGGATGTGAGCAATGTCTCGGCAACATGCCGTCGGAGAAGTAGTGTCACAAGAGGATTCTACGGATGATCGCATCTGTTTGGTATTCATGAGCGTTGGAAAACCGTTAACCGACAAACTTGGCAACCGTAGGCGGAGGAGTTTGTCTACAATCGTCCACTTAAGTTGGGACGTCACATTTTCGGCAAATTCTGTGTTAGCATGGGCCTCTGAAGCATATCATCAAATCATATTGCGGAGATCAAACATGATTCATCATTAGGCTTATTATTACAAAGATCTATATAATATGAGAAAACAATATTATTTCTACTTCGATTGTTTTCCTTGAAACTACCTCTCACAATCGATTTATTTGATTGCCAGATCTTTAGTATGTAGCACAAACCAAAAATGGGATACTTCTGAGTTAATTTGAAGCTCTTCGCCCTGGCAACGCTCTCTAATACTATTATATCACTTGTACTGTGCTGAACCTGACCTTCTAGAGAGACATCAAGATATTAGGTAAAAAATGAGAGGCAGTTCCAAATGGGTATGAAAAATACGAAGACATGTTTCCATGAAAACGACTCGAACGTTTCCACGGAACAACGCATATTGGGTTCATATAAAATTCTCGATCTCCTTATTCACATAATGAGGAAATTTATACTTAATTTTTCGTAATTCGAACAAAAAAATGGCAAACTCGCCAAAGAGCTAAAAAAATACACTTTCATACAGTTATCAACAATTTATCAATCATATACACTTATTTACCGCTCGTTTGATTCTTCCATCGCTCTTTGCACTGAACCCGTTCTTGTTTATAGCGAGCTCCTTGCTCTGCAATCGTATCGGGGGTATAGCTCAGGGGTAGAGCGCTCGCTTTGCATGCGAGAAGTCTGGGGTTCGATTCCCCATACCTCCAGAAAACTTTTGCACGTTTTACCAGTATCGGAAGAAGACAATGTGGATCATCCTCTGGAATCTGGACAATCTAAAACAAATCAATTGCTTTATCAAATTAACATAAATGTGAAAAGAACGGGTAGGTTGCAAAGCTTGCTTCGCTTGAGTAACTCTGTTATTTTGCCACTTAAAGTCTACTTAAACTACGTCACAGACTTTAAGTAGACTTTAAGTAAACTTTAAGTGAAAGAACATTTAACGAAATGCATTACAGTATACCACACCACTTTAAGTAGACTTACGTCTCACTTTAAGTTTACTTAAAGTCTACTTAAAGTGGGAAAGTTTAAGTAGACTTTAAGTGGCAAAATACCAGAGAATGTAGATCGATAAGAGACCGATTCTCAAGTTCAATCAATTATTTTAAAATCATCTCGGCTCAAAAGTTAACAACAGAAAAGCGGAGAAAACTTTCATCGTTGAACGTATCACACTTTTTTCTCCTTTTGGTGACTTTTGAACATCAAATTAACATTGACAAGTAGAACTTACAAGGGAATAACGGGCACTACTTCAGAATAGGGTACCAGTACACCGATCAAGTCCAAAAAGACATGAAAAATGAAATTAAGACAAAGGAAAGGACGTTTATATTAGGTAATTATACTATTATTTTGGACTGGTACCCTATTCTGAAGTAGTGCCGGAATAACGACCGCTCTGAACATTTTGAAGAACGAAGTGAAAGAAATATTATGTATTTTTTTTTTTTTTTTTTTTGGAGTTACACGTTACCGCTGAGTCGCAGTGTTAGCGCCTCCAATCTATTGGCTGAGAGGGCCTATCCTGGTCTGAAGGACCAGTGGCCATGGCCTATGATCAAACTGTGCTTGGAGCTCACAGTGGAGGATTTAGATCGTGGTTTTGACACCACTTCCGACATTTCTTAACCCCCTCGGTATTGGGTGGATCTTGCAGGGCGGGGGATCGAACTCGTATGTATTAGAGATACTGGCATTTAAAATGTTTCTTACAATCATGCTCTAAATATAATTTTGCATACCTTACCTAATTGTTGGCTTCACGCATAGACAGTGGTTTATAAAATATTGAATTAGCAGCTGTCAAAGTTGGCTATTTTATTAGCAAGGATTAAAATTTATTTAGGAATTGAGGGTAGTATTTGTGCTACAGTCTTGCGATTAGAGAAAACTGAATCGTAAACACACAAACACACGTGCTCACTCGTTGTCTCTGTCGAAAAGAGTTTTGCCAGAGCAGTGAGTAAAATTAGCATGATCTGTACCTTTAATTGTAGATTTCCACCTATTTCGCCATCAAATTCCACCTATTTCGCCATCCCCAACTCCCCCTGATGGTTCGTAAAAAAATAGTGGAAAACCGAAATCGGCGACTTTGCCCAGTTAATTTGAATTCGCGCGCGCAAAGAGGTGCGGGAATTCAAATTCCGACTTTCCGTCAACGATTTTTAGCAGTTAAAATGGGAATTCAACTTCCTGGTCGCTAAAAAAATTTAAATCCGCGAAAATTCACCGTCGGAAAGTCGGAATTTGAATTCCCGCACCTCTTTGCGCGCGCACGAATTCAAATTTCATGTTTCCATTTCGACTTTCCGGGTTCTTTTTTTAACGGGTGGAAAGTCGCCGATTTCCGTTTTCTACTATTTTTTAACGAGCCATTACCTACAAGTCGAAGTACTTAATCTTTAGTTATCTATCCCGGTGTTTCCATTATGATCCAACCAGTCACATGGATCTGAACGGTCCCCTTCCCGTTCTGAGGCCTCGTCCACCTCACTCGTTCTGAGGCCTCGTCCACCTCACTCGTACCGTCAAATAACCCCTGTCACTTTCCCCAAGTCCTTTCTATTATTACTATTATTTTTCTTATCGCCTCTGTATTTGCTGTCGCACCTGTCACGGGTGTATCAAATAAATAAATAAATAAATAAATAAATGAGCACTGTCATCTAGTATATCATTTATATAATTATTACTATTTATTTCTTATCAAGTTTCATTTATTTACAACACGAGTGCTCTAGTGTGCATTGAATTCCAATTCTCGCACTTAGCTTCGCTTACAATGTTGCTTCCAACTGTCTTCCGAAAGAGGTCGATCCATATTGTGGGGATATGTCTAATCAAGTGTGTTTTCATAAACATGTTACTGTGTGATCAACGAACATTTCAAAGAGAAAGTGACGAGAGATAAATCTAGCGTTTTACACTTTTTGAAATATCTTTATGAAATATGGTAAATGATCAAAAATAAAATAGGTTATTAGGTACTTAAAGGGAGCGTAACCTCTCTCAATAGCCTCTTCATTGAGCGCACTATTTCTCTGTTCTCTAACAACGAGAGAGCGTAGAGCGTTGCAGAGACCATTGACAAAAGTGTCAGCCCCATTAATGAGAATGCATCGACATAGCCCTGACACGAGTGAAAGAATCATGGTCTCCTTTCGTTACTCTGATTACGCGTAGAATATATCTGACAAAATCATGATTACGACGCCCCCAAATAATACGTTCAATGCGCACTCCGAGCTAAATTGGCACTGTACGCTCTGGCCACATTCTATCGCTTTCTGTGTCTGCGAGATAATATTGCGACAATGCGTGGAGTAAAATTAGCTTGGAGTGTGCCTTTATATTTGTGTAAATACTAGCTCCCCTACACCAAAAAAAATTCCTTATATGTAAGAAAATATTCCGAAAACATTTCGAATATTCTCCTTCTGACGATAAGGAGATTTTTTTTCTACACTTTAATGAATATTAATCCAAACCGACCTTCTATATGGTTTGATCACATACAAGCTCACAAATGGATTCAAAAAGTGACAAATCAAAGCAATCTGCAATTTCAAAGCGTAATAATACGAGCTTTCTCAAAAATATATGCATATTGTATACGATTTTTAGCAAGAAAACTTTAGATCAGTTTTTCAGTGTAGTTTTGTTCAGAGTGATAATAAAGGGTGAATATGTTAACCTGAATCTGCGTATATTGCGTCCAAATTATTTCGAAAGGATAAACGAATCTAATCAGAGTTGTCATCGTTCCGAAGAACATAAAGAAAGTTGCGAATAGTTGCAGATTGAGAGTCTGTATAGACAGGTAGTTTAAAATAATTCTAAAGGCACGCCACGAGCTTATTTGAAACTCCCTCCTCTGATATTATGCTCTAGCTCTGGTATTTTGCCACTTAAAGTCTACTTAAACTTTCCCACTTTAAGTAGACTTTAAGTAAACTTAAAGTGAGACGTAAGTCTACTTAAAGTGGTGTGGTATACTGTAATGCATTTCGTTCTTTCACTTAAAGTTTACTTAAAGTCTACTTAAAGTCTGTGACGTAGTTTAAGTAGACTTTAAGTGGCAAAATACCAGAGAGTAGACAAAGAAAGCGATTTTGTTTTTGTATATGGCCGTTCTGGCCACATTCTCTCGTAGACAATGGAAATGCCAGATCAAGTGAGAGTTTGTAGAGATATCTGTCCCCCTGTTTACTCCATGCTCCATTACCTCACATGAATATGAACTGCCCCCCTTCCCGCCTCGTCCACCTCACTGATACTGTATGGTAAAACTCACCTTCACAAACATTTTATGCATGGACAACGTAGCTTCGCTGAGGTGAATCTATGAAACATGGAATTTGCATAAAGAAGAACATATTTTCTTACATTTTCCTCGTCCAGCTTTGACAGAATTCGATAACGCATAATGAACGAGATGACATAAGGTGCAGAGCATAAAATGAATACCATTGACATTGACAACTGAGTTACCAGATCCTCCGCATTAAGAAGACCTACAATAATTTAATGTTCAATCATGTTCTTTTCCGATGCAAAAGTGCAGACAAGCGAATATTTTCGTGAATAAACTGCAAAAGATGGTTAAATTTATTTTACATACCATACGCTATTTATTTTATGCAAAATCAGATTATTGATCGATACAATCGTGAAAGAATCATGCTTGCTATCGCTCGCAAATGCTCACTTTTTGAAAATAGGAAAGTTCGGTAATATCATTCGAATCAGTGACCATGCGTCACTCAGAAGTGTTAGTCTAGTCTGAAGTGTTACCACTGCGCTAACAATATGGGATTGTTGAGTGGTCACTCATCTTTTTTGTATATTGCTTGACATGAAATGCAAGTGTTTTGGATGAACATTCGGACTCCACCTTTAATGTACTTAGTGTTGATCATATTATTGTTTATGCTAATCAATTAATTATCTTACATTTAACATCGTTCTTGCCCGTTCCATGCATAAATGGATTCCTTTTTATCTCTACGTCACCATTAACCAGGGATTGTTGAATTCCGAAAAGTACCAGAAGTTCCACAGTTGCAATCGACATAACGGCAACAATAAGAAACTGAAATAGGCCAATTCTCATGTTTTACCGAACAGGAAGTTTACTCTTTTCGTTGGAGTTTCGTTGCTGAGGATATAAAGCCGATATGTAAATGAAACACAGAAAAGAGTATCACCCATGCACACAGTGTACGCGAATAAGCCTGAAAATAATTTAAATTAAAAACATTAATATTCCTATATTTTGAGTCCTAGATGACTAGATCGATGACTCATCTGACTTAAGTCTGATATGATAAATGAATTTGAGTTTGAGTCCTAGATATGATATGGTTAAAAGAAATCAATGTGTCAACCCACTAAACGATTTCCAGCAGACTTGAAGTCCAAGTTGAGTGCATGGCCCATAAAATATAATTAGAGCAGAATGACCGTGAGAGATTACTCTGCAAGACAATTAGTTGACAAACGGGGTCTTGATGATACGGCTGATGCTGCATTACCATGTTGCTTTTAGGTGGCAGATCACATCAAATCTACCTTTATTATCAGCCTAATTGCAAAAATTGGCTGCTGCACGTTTACAACGCAGCAAATGACAGAATGCAGGAAAATGTTGAAATTAGTATACGACGGACGGAAAAAAATATGTTTACGAGCCTGCCCAAAGTCATTCCATGAGTCGCAACAACCAATGTGTCGCACAACGAAACAGAGAACATGAGAATTGAATAATGGGTTGTGATCTTATCTTTTCTGAAAAAAAACACCATTTAGCAATACATAAATCACATTGTTTACAATATAATACATAGATAATACTAATCAGCTGATATACTTTTCTTAAATTGTTAAAATGATACGGTACAAGCAGAAGTTGTCTTACTTGAATGCCAATAAACATAGTAGGATGAGATTGGCAGTGATTCCGATGATACTTATGCACTCAGATAAGATAATGAACAGGGTCTCATACGTGGTCATGGGTAGTCTGAGAATGAGTGAAAATGACAATGACAATGATTTGGATTAAGACTATAGAACCGACAATGAACACACTGAACGCGATTTATTCACGATTAATTTTACAGTTAATAATATTAATGATGGGCTTTGGTTAAGTACAGGTATGAATTAAGTACAATGGTATGAATATATTGTGAACTACTACTGATTAAATGTAGTTGATATAATGATTGACACAAGCAGGTAGTCCAACCGATGACATCTATGCAGTGGTTGGAACGATACACTGGGTCAACCTGTCTCAACTATGTTTCAAGGAGCTGATCCAGCTATGACTAGAGTAGAATCAATGCAAAGTGAACAAATATTTATGAGAAATATTGGTACAAGATCCGTGAAGCTACAAACTGCTACATTATAATTAGGATTCCGTTCCTAAAGAACAGACATCACCAAAAAAGCATGAATATGCTACACATATTAACGGCGTAATATTATACGCAACGTGCAAGGATATGTGCGACAACAATAGTGTCGGTGAAGTAGCGTCACCAGAGGATTTTATGGCTGATCGCATCTGAAGCCTATCATCAAATAATAATAGTAATAATATGTTAATAATAAATAATGTTAACGGATGCAAAACATGATTCATCATTTTAATAATTATAATGATCTACGGTTGTTTTTGTATATCACGTTAGTTCAATCATAAGAGAGTATGTACAATAATCCGGGAAATAAGAATTATTACACCATAAATAATTATGTAAGAAATATATGGTATGGTCTATGCATACGGCGCCTATAAATAGTAGGTGTATTCAAATAGCGATCACCGGACTGGAAAAATGATCAGCGCGTAAGTTCGAAATAGCATGAGTAGAGAAATGAAGCGAGGGTGATCGAAGCGTGGCGCATTGGTAAGATGGCCGCCTCTCCTCCCAAAGGGTACGGGTTCGAATCCCGACCGGAGTTTTCACTTCATCACTTATTGTACACTCTGAACTAACGTGATATGAGAAACAAACAATGCTTGACAGTTGGAATAAACTATCCACTGAATTAGTTCTCTCCCCACAAATAACTTTCCGTGCAGGGTTATCAAATCTCCTCCTAATCTCATCATTAAAGTTTCTCTAATTTGTCCCTGAACCCCTTCTTTTGAAAACTGCCACCGAGCCCAATCCGAAATCGCGTATAAGCGACGGAAATCCATCTTCCCTCTTCCCTCTGTTATTAATGTGATTATGAACATTTATATTTGATGGAATAAATAAATAAATAAATAAATAAATAAGGAACAACTATTATACATAGACTTCTGATCACAGTATTCTGGTCCAAGCCATTTTTCTTCGAAAGCAAGACAAAGGAGAGACCATTGTATTCGAGAGAATTTGTATGTTGAGCGGTCGTTCTTGCTTTGAAAGTCATGAGAACGCTGTGTGATGTTGTGCTAATGTTGTATTATGTATAATGTTGTGTTCATTGAACTGGCTATGATTTAAATTAATGAAGATTCGTTAAATAATGTTATTTTTAAAAAAGACAAAATAAAGAGTGTGCCTTATGTCTAACAAGATCGTTCACTTTTGTGACTACATCGGCCATGTGCGGCCATGTACAGAAAAAAATAATTTTCCTCCTTTTTTATTGATAGTTGTTAGGCAGGCCTAACTGAGTGCGAAAACAACATTTTGAAATTTTGTTTTTCGTAATTTGCATAATTATGCAATTTTTTTACCGTCAACTTCAAATGAGTGTAACTCGCTTCGTTATTGAGCAACCGTGTCAATTTTTTTTTCATTCGGGCCCAAATGACCTCCTCTACAAATAACTCAACTAAGGATATGGTCGGAAATGTTGTTCTTCATGTGTTATTGTATGAAAACTGTTTTTTTGCATACAAATTGCGATTTTTCTACAAAATGCGTTATTTGTAGAGGAGGTCATTTGGGCCCGAATGAAAAAAAAATTGACACGGTTGCTCAAAAACGAAGCTAGTTACACTCATTTGAAGTTGACGGTAAAAAAAATGCATAATTATGCAAATTACGAAAAACAAAATTTCAAAATGTTGCTTTCGCACTCAGTTAGGCCTGCCTAACAACTATCAATAAAAAAGGAGGAAAATTATTTTTTTCTGTGCAAAAAGGTTTTTATTTTCATACACTTTTACAGGAGATCCGTGTTATATAGAATATAGCGCGCGGCGAAGATCAGCCGGGTTAGAGAGAGGCAGCGGAGAGACAATCGAGAGGCGGGGCGAGATGTAGAAGGCTACATCTCGCTCGCCTCTCGATTGTGACTTCCGTTCGTTGGCACCATTTGTAATTTTCTTATGTAAGTACATTTTATACGCACAATAACTAGAATTTCTGCATAACACAATATACATGCACAATAACACGTGGACTTTGTCTATTGAATATGAGACACTGGCAATCCTTCTCATTCAATGCAGTCGTCGCAAGCGGTCTCTTCGCGCGACAGAGAGAGGTTCGTAGATGCAGTGATAGCAACGCACTAGCTCTTTTATTGTCCGTATAAAATGTGCTTGCATAATTGCATTGCTTCTGCTGTTAAATAGAGGAAGAACTATCGATTAACTCCCCACTCTTTCCTGGTTTCCTTCCTCGTTCTCTCTGATCTACCTACTCTCTCACTAGTGCTCTCTCTCTCTCTCTCTCTAAAGATAGAAATTCATTGTGGCAGTGGTTGGCTACTCTCGTACCAAATTTACAAGTGTATTTTATACGGTCAATATCCTTTTCGCATTTCAATAAAGATCTAACAAACCTTGAAAAATTGCTTTCAAAGGGCAATTAGCAGAAGCTTAATTTCGTCTTTATCGATCGATTCAGGAATGAACTCTTCTCGGCGATTATGGTAACAGCTGGGATAGGCTTAGCAAGGTTGGAACTTTTCCAATTTTATCGGATGCCAAAATCCTTTTTGTTCAGTGTCGTGCTCTCCATGGTTCCGTCTATGGCGATCTTCGCGATACCGGCTTGTGGAGCATTGATGGAATGGTTGAATGCATGCGGGGATAAGCTCTCTCCGAGGTACTTTTGCACCAACGAATAATTTTAATTTAACTTTTTTGAACATGATAATACATGATATTATATTTAACGATACGACGAAAGAGTTGTTATGGCAATGTGAATTCATTTACTAGAGGATCAATACACTAGCTTGGCTCTACCCTTATCCCACCGCAAAAGACCTTGTGAAACTGTTAGAATGGGACTGAACAGTCATGGAAATTACTACAGTCTTTTAGGAATCATTTTAAATTACGACGAGAAATAGATTGGCGGCTGTGTGTCACAAATTAAATCGAATTAAAAGGCGAATTATTTACTTAAAGGGCTATAAGACGTGCCATAGAGGCTGCAGCCGCGCAAGAGGAGTTGAGGTGAAGAACCAGTACCAATAATGCGATTCGCAAACATTTTCCGCCCATGTCTCACCACGTCTATCAATTTCAGAAGAGTACTGCTGTACACATGTCCCGCCGACTCGCCAATAGCAGAATTGATAACGTATGCTTTTAATGCATTCTAGTATTATTTTTATGTTATTGCATAATGATAATAATAATGTATGCAAAGTGGCCCAAAACAGGTGTATCCACAAAATCTATCTATTCGTCGTCTATTCTATTCTAAGAATATTCATTGCCATTCAAGAACACGTTCACGTGTGAAACTCGATTCGAATAGCCAAATAACTCGCATCATGACTCGTATTTTATTCAGTGCAAATCAACACTCCGATTGCGTACATTCGCCAATCGAAGCTCGAACGTGCATATCTTCGAGGTAATCATGCGATAAACCTTCCATTATACAACCAAAATAAGAAGGAAACTTTTTATAAACTTCAATGGCAGACTTTACTCTCCGCTCTGGCAAGGCTCTCTTGTAGACAAAGTGAACGAGAAAACATCGCCAGAGCGGAGAGTTTACATTTTGCTCGGGTGTGATTTTATAAACCATGGTTCGGTGGATTTTTCCCTCCAAGAAAGCAGGAGGATTATTTCAGAAGTATCCTCTCTTCGCTCATCGAATCGGTCGTGTCACCAATAACGCGCACAGCCGTTACTAGGTATTTGCCAAATGACTGTCTTTGTCAATTATCCAACCTTTCTAGATCACCGGGACATTCCACAGTTGCTCTATCACCAGCACTGTCAGAGAAAACTGCCGTTTCAGCTAGGTAACCATTAGATCAGAACTAGATTTGCTCATATGGCTACTGCAAAATCCAATTTCAGAAGCCCTCGCACTCCCCTTCAACACAAAGTGACGTCGCCTTTAACAGCCACAGCAATATCAAAAAGGTACCGTTTTCAAATTAAAGAAATAAAATAAATATAATATTCTATCACAACAGATCACAACAGAACAATAGCGATCTCCCGCAAGAAAACTGGGCTAACGAACACGCGACAACGCCAAAGTCGGTTTCGATCGAAGTTTGTCGCAAATTACAATTGAATTCAGGGCAGTAACGAGTTCCCTACGCTCAGCGACGATTGCTAATATTGATTCGTCTAAAGTTTGGGATAGTATCAGAACCGCGAGTGCTACATCTCCTGGAGTGACGTCAGTGATTCAATTTTGTTTATTTTCTTATTTTGTTTATTTTCTTATTTTGTTTATTTTAAGAAATCTGCTTGGGCCTGCATATTTTCCCACTTTTTTCAAATGATGACGGCGATATTCATTTGCATATTTGATATTTTGTTTCGAAAATAGAATATTGACTTCAGTCCCGAGCCGAAGACTCTAGTGCTCTCGATGAAGTCACCGATGACTACTAATTCATCACCAATGACTAATATCTCACCGATGGTGGTGAGAAGAGCGTCGCATATGACTTCGACCAGGTACATCTAATCACTCTTCTCGTACTCTTGCAAGGCTTCAATTAAATGCACTCCCAGAGATCATTTGAAAATCGCCGTTTTAGCAATGTTGTCCCGCTTTCATTGTCTGCGAGAGAACGTTGCCAGAGCGGAGAGTAGCGCTGTGTGCAACTTTTAATGACTCTTGAATATAATAAATTCCCAAGTAGTATTCAATTGCAGTGAGCGGCCTCGTCGTCGTTCGCGAACAAAGAATCGTAAAAGTAGAGAGAAGATTATCGATTAATCATCGATTGACTATCGATTGACCATCATACGTCTCTCTAATCGATAATACATTTATTACTCATGATCTACCGTTAGCATAATAACTGATAATCGATTAATCGAAAAAATTAATCATAAATCATTCGTCATCATTAGGGTACGTATTCATTGTGCGGATGGCATGATAGTGTTATGCTTACAATTAGCTATGTCTTAGTTTGTGAAGAATTGGGTCATCTAGTTTATCGGTCAGACGCGTTTCGGATATGCAACCCTTCAAATACACATTGCACATCATTTGGGGCGCACCAAGGTATCTATTATATTGATGGGGAAAATCATTGGGATACATTATTCCCATCGGTGCAAGATTTCCACGAATATGTCTGAATCAGTTTTCGCACGAACAACAACAGAGGCGAATTCAAGGAAACGAGAGTATGCTGATTAATTTCGGCAAAGTACGATACTTTATCACGCTCGCACATACAGTATCGGTCAAAAGTATTCGGACGAAATTTTGCAATGTCATAACTTTTGACTCAGATGAGCAATCGGATTCATCTTTTGGCAGGATACTATAGTAGTAGTGGGCATTATGTCCTACTCCCGTTGTTATGATTCGTCGTCGTACTATTGTGTAATGATCCTGGAACCCCTGTGTACTTACTCAGCGATAATTATTTCCTCGGCCGTATTTTTCTGAGACCTGTTTTTATTAGTGTATGAACAATATAAGAGGGGTTAGGATAAGCCCACCGGAAAATATTGAGTTGGCTCTTTTTTCTGCCATTTTTTACGGCTGCAAATGTGGCGAATGCTCGTGCCATATTTTACGTGTGTATTATTGGCAGATTGATAAAAATAATTTATCTCCAAATTTGAACAGTGAAAATATGGCGGAGAAAAGATCATTATAAATGGCATAATTGACGGATGAAAATATGGCTAGAGGTAAGTTGACAAATATTACGGGTGAAATATTGGCTATAAGGTGATGGCGTCTACATTTTGAAATGTGGCAAATAATCAAGCTGCATAAATGGCATGACATGGGCATGCCAGAAAATCACATGTAAAAGTTGGCAATAAAGTTTGAAAACAGTTATGCCAGAATTGCAAGTGTAAAATTTGTCGGAATGAGGGCAACCAAAAATGATCGGTGCAAAATTGGCAGGTCGCAGAAACAAAGTTGTTGTCAGATCTGACAGTGTAAAATATGGTTCGCCATTTTTTACAGTGTAAAATATGGTTCGCCATTTTTTACAGTGTAAAATATGGTTCGCCATTTTTTACAGTGTAAAATATGGTTCGCCATTTTTTACGGTGTAAAATATGGTTCGCCATTTTTTACAGTGTAAAATATGGCTCGCCATTTTTTACAGCGTAAAATATGGTTCGCCATTTTTTACAGTGTAAAATATGGCTCGCCATTTTTTACAGCGTAAAATATGGTTCGCCATTTTTTACAGTGTAAAATATGGTTCGCCATTTTTTACAGTGTAAAATATGGTTCGCCATTTTTTACAGTGTAAAATATGGTTAGCCATTTTTTACAGTGTAAAATATGGTTCGCCATTTTTTACAGTGTAAAATATGGTTCGCCATTTTTTACAGTGTAAAATATGGTTCGCCATTTTTTACAGTGTAAAATATGGTTCGCCATTTTTTACAGTGTAAAATATGGTTCGCCATTTTTTACAGTGTAAAATATGGTTCGCCATTTTTTACAGTGTAAAATATGGCTCGCCATTTTTTACAGCGTAAAATATGGTTCGCCATTTTTTACAGTGTAAAATATGGCTCGCCATTTTTTACAGCGTAAAATATGGTTCGCCATTTTTTACAGTGTAAAATATGGCTCGCCATTTTTTACAGCGTAAAATATGGTTCGCCATTTTTTACAGTGTAAAATATGGCTCGCCATTTTTTACAGCGTAAAATATGGTTCGCCATTTTTTACAGTGTAAAATATGGTTCGCCATTTTTTACAGTGTAAAATATGGCTCGCCATTTTTTACAGCGTAAAATATGGTTCGCCATTTTTTACAGCGTAAAATATGGTTCGCCATTTTTTACAGTGTAAAATATGGTTCGCCATTTTTTACAGTGTGAAATATGGTTCGCCATTTTTTACAGTGTAAAATATGGTTCGCCATTTTTTACAGTGTAAAATATGGTTCGCCATTTTTTACAGTGTAAAATATGGTTCGCCATTTTTTACAGTGTAAAATATGGTTCGCCATTTTTTACAGTGTAAAATATGGTTCGCCATTTTTTACAGTGTAAAATATGGTTCGCCATTTTTTACAGTGTAAAATATGGCTCGCCATTTTTTACAGCGTAAAATATGGTTCGCCATTTTTTACAGTGTAAAATA
The DNA here is from genome assembly GCA_943737045.1 of Parapristionchus giblindavisi. Classification (NCBI taxonomy): domain Eukaryota; kingdom Metazoa; phylum Nematoda; class Chromadorea; order Rhabditida; family Diplogasteridae; genus Parapristionchus; species Parapristionchus giblindavisi. The sequence continues at coordinate 317,227 of CALSFV010000297.1, read as the reverse complement.
TGGCTCGCCATTTTTTACAGCGTAAAATATGGTTCGCCATTTTTTACAGTGTAAAATATGGTTCGCCATTTTTTACAGTGTAAAATATGGTTCGCCATTTTTTACAGTGTAAAATATGGCTCGCCATTTTTTACAGCGTAAAATATGGTTCGCCATTTTTTACAGTGTAAAATATGGCTCGCCATTTTTTACAGCGTAAAATATGGTTCGCCATTTTTTACAGTGTAAAATATGGTTCGCCATTTTTTACAGTGTAAAATATGGCTCGCCATTTTTTACAGCGTAAAATATGGTTCGCCATTTTTTACAGCGTAAAATATGGTTCGCCATTTTTTACAGTGTAAAATATGGTTCGCCATTTTTTACAGTGTGAAATATGGTTCGCCATTTTTTACAGTGTAAAATATGGTTCGCCATTTTTTACAGTGTAAAATATGGTTCGCCATTTTTTACAGTGTAAAATATGGTTCGCCATTTTTTACAGTGTAAAATATGGTTCGCCATTTTTTACAGTGTAAAATATGGTTCGCCATTTTTTACAGTGTAAAATATGGTTCGCCATTTTTTACAGTGTAAAATATGGTTCGCCATTTTTTACAGTGTAAAATATGGTTCGCCATTTTTTACAGTGTAAAATATGGCTCGCCATTTTTTACAGCGTAAAATATGGTTCGCCATTTTTTACAGTGTAAAATATGGCTCGCCATTTTTTACAGTGTAAAATATGGTTCGCCATTTTTTACAGTGTAAAATATGGTTCGCCATTTTTTACAGTGTAAAATATGGTTCGCCATTTTTTACAGTGTAAAATATGGTTCGCCATTTTTTACAGTGTAAAATATGGTTCGCCATTTTTTACAGTGTAAAATATGGTTCGCCATTTTTTACAGTGTAAAATATGGTTCGCCATTTTTTACGGTGTAAAATATGGTTCGCCATTTTTTACAGTGTAAAATATGGCTCGCCATTTTTTACAGCGTAAAATATGGCTCGCCATTTTTTACAGTGTAAAATATGGCTCGCCATTTTTTACAGCGTAAAATATGGTTCGCCATTTTTTACAGTGTAAAATATGGTTCGCCATTTTTTACAGTGTAAAATATGGTTCGCCATTTTTTACAGTGTAAAATATGGTTAGCCATTTTTTACAGTGTAAAATATGGTTAGCCATTTTTTACAGTGTAAAATATGGTTAGCCATTTTTTACAGTGTAAAATATGGCTCGCCAGACTAAAACAATTAATGGGGTATATGGCTAAACAAGAAAAAAACAAGTGATCCGATTAGGAGGGATGGAAATGGGGGAGTGGGATAATACAATGATACACATAATAATACAAAATAATACAGTGCTATAATAGTACACATAATACAAGATCGGAGCGAAAGGATACGTTGCCGTCCTCGACCAACTGGAATTAAATAAATCAATAATTTTAATTCTCAAGCGTAACTGTGATCCGATTTAACTGCCGTAAGAATTGTTTAATCATTTCAAAAAGCACCAGTAATTAATTAATTGTTGTTCAGGTGTGAACTAAACATCGGAAAGATTCCTACAGTAAGCTTTAATTCGTAAACATACAAGACCAAGTACTCTTTGTACGACTCCTACAGTATTCTCTAAAGATCAAAGATCATAGACCCTCGCACACCTTGTCTCCCTTGGCCTTCTTGAAACTACAATATCGGCGTAAAGTCATGGGACGCTTTTTCATTTTTTTATAACTTTTGATCCAGGAAAGCAATCAAGCTGATCTTTTGAGTCAATATAGAGAATTTATCAAGGAATATTTCCATGATGTGTTTGTGTAATTAACTTAGTTAATTTTTGTGTAGTGATGACGCTACCGAAGTACACTTTTTTTGAAAATTGCCATTTCTTTAGTGAAAAGCCCTGTTCTTCGGGAACACTGTGAGAGTGCAGACCCCCACTAGAGCTGTACAGTCAAACAATCGGGAATGGCTCTGACTCCGATTTCAAGCTGTGGCAGTGTTACAACTTTGACCTCCAAAATTTATAACTCGGCTTCTAGATGTGATAACGATCCCTTCTAAGCGCCAAAATGATGCTAGTGGCGAGTGATGTTTATCCCCGTAATATGGTAGTCATAGTTCATCATTAGCCCTCAGAGCTCAAAAAATTTTTTTGTTGGAAGGACTGATTTTGAGACCCTACCGTTCAGAGGGCAGGTCTTCTAAAATTATAGTTTCAGCGCATGCAGCTTTGCAATGTATCATATATTTATTTCCCTTATTTTGGTTTGCTTCCGATTCCTTGCAGACCCGTAGCAAAAGTTGTGCTGAGGTCTACTCGGTGTCAGCGTGAAAAGATCAAAATACAAAGATCAAAAATCAAAGTTCAGCAATAGTGTAAAAACTTTTGTGGACATCTCTAACAAGCATAGGTGCTTTGAAAATAAGATTTTTTATCAATAGAGGCCCAGGGACCAGAGCAGTGAGAGAGAAAGCGCAAGAGCGCGCTCCGAGTAGACCTCAGCATAACTTTTGCTACGGGTCTGCAAGGAATCGGAACCAAACCAAAATAAGGAAATAAATATATGATACATTGCAAAGCTGCATGCGCTGAAACCATAATTTTAGAAGACCTGCCCTCTGAACGGTAGGGTCTCATAATCAGTCCTTCCAGCAACAAAATTTTTGAGCCTGAGGGCTAATGATGAACTATGACTACCATATTCCGGGGATAAACATCACTCGCCACTAGCATAATTTTGGCGCTTAGAAGTGATCGTTATCACATCTAGAAGCCGAGTTATAAATTTTGGAGGTCAAAGTTGTAACCCTGCCACAGCTTGAAATCGGAGTCAGAGCCATTCCCGATTGTTTGACTGTACAGCTCTAGTGGGGGTCTGCACTCTCACAGTGTTCCCGAAGAACAGGGCTTTTCACTAAAGAAATGGCAATTTTCAAAAAAAGTGTACTTCGGTAGCGTCATCACTACACAAAAATTAACTAAGTTAATTACCATAGGTGGGCGCGTGAAAACGAATATTTTTGCGCACAGCCTTGCCTTCCCATGGGGGACTTGCGCATAGCCTTGCCTCGCAAAAATCGGACAATTTCCAGTCGAATTCGTCAAAAAATAGCCATGCGCACAGCCTTGCCTAGCCCTTCCCCGGTTTGCGCACAGCCTTTCCCCCAGCGTGCCCACCTATGGTTAATTACACAAACACATCATGGAAATATTCCTTGATAAATTCTCTATATTGACTCAAAAGATCAGCTTGATTGCTTTCCTGGATCAAAAGTCATAAAAAAAAATGAAAAAGCGTCCCATGACTTTACGCCGATATTGTAGGTAAATGGAACCGAAAAGCGCACCGTACACTCTCGACCACCAGACTAATACTAATGAAATAATAATAATAATAATACTAATACTAATAATAATAATAATAATAATAATAATAATAATAATAATAATAATAATAATAATAAGCACGCCCCTTGCACACTCACCTTGGCCACCGAGAACACGAGTACATTCCGCGCGGCGAGATCCCAGTGGATGAGACGCTGCGATTCGAGGTACGCCATGCCTCGGGCGATCTGCAACGAGAACCAATCTCTCCTGACGATATTATTGTTTAATATTTAAAAAAAAACATAAACCTAACCTAGGCTTAGATCGTCTATCCTCTTTCCCCATTTATTCCACACAATAACTGCGATAAATCTTTTCCCAGAAAAAACCACAGCATTTATATATTTCATCAAAATATAGATAGAAATTATGCGAATGATTTTTCGATTTTTCGTTTAGCAACACGACAAAATAATAGGTTGTTAATGGGAATCGTCACCGATCATTGGCTATATGGAAATGACTGATATGAAATGAGTGAAACATAAATCCGCATGAACAAGAATCTCGCCCAACTCACAGATAAAAAAAATCTCTTACAAGATGTTTTTCTTCTATGAAATTGACTGTTTACTATTACAACGGAGGTGTGTAAGTACGAGCGCATATCATAGATCGAAAAGCACGCTACAAACAACGAAGGCTGACCGCATTTTGAGCCAAAAAAACCCGAAAAAGTGAAAAACAAGACCGCATTTGGAAGTTTTTTTTTGAATACCAGACCGCAATTGAGCCGAAAAGTCATGAAAACTCAAAAACCTGACCGCATATTCCTAGATGGGTCTCAAGACTCAAAACTGACCGCACCGGCAAAAAGTGCCCATCCACATTATGGGCGAGCGAAAATGTTTGCATCTCAGCTCCCAGATGAGCTAGAGACTCGTTCTTGGGATCAAAATGATCCTTATGATGTCCCAAATAAACACTGAAAGTTTGGTCTTGGTCGGACCACAATTGTCTTCAGTACACTAAATAGCCATTTTTTCCGATGACCTAACTTTGAGGGCATACAATTACCAGAGTGATTTTTCTAAAAATCTGGTTCTTGTGTTAAAATGTGCCAAAACCATCCCAGAAGTCATCCACATACTTTGGTGAAAGCAGCCTGCTTCGCATCTTCACGGCAAACGATACGCGAGCATGCACTCGTTTCGGAGGCGCACGTCCAGTGGAGGGGAGGGAGGGGAGGGGTGCGCGCACGCACAGTGAGAGCGTGCGGGAAAGACTGATGGGGCACCGAGGGGTTGCAAGATGGGTTCTCCCAAGCTTGTAGACGTATTCTGTGATAGTTTTGGCACATTTCAGCACAACAACCAAAATTTTTAAAAAATCACTCCCATAATTGTATACCATCAAAGGACACCAAAAAGTGCAAGCTCAGATCTCATCTCCCAGACATGCTAGAGACTCGTTCTTGGGATCAAAATGATCCTTATGATGTCCCAAATACACCCTAAAAGTTTGGTCTTGATCGGACCACAATTGCTTTCAGTACACCAAAAAGTAACTTTTTCACATGACCTCACTTTGACGGCATACAATTATGGGAGTGATTTTTTCTAAAATTTTGGTTCTTGTGCTGAAATGTGCCAAAACATTTTAGCACAAGAACCAAATTTTTAGAAAAATCACTCTGGTAATTGTATGCACTCAAAGTTAGGTTATCGGAAAAAATGGCTATTTGGTGTACTGAAGGCAATTGTTGTCCGACCAAGACCAAACTTTCAGTGTTTATTTGGGACATCATAAGGATTATTTTGATCCCAAGAACGAGTCTCTAGCTCATCTGGGAGCTGAGATATGAGTTTGCAGCCGCCATATTGCAGCATGGCCGCCGCGGTTGAAAAAAATCGCAGCAACCTAAAAAATTTTTCGGAGTAGCCGACGCGTAGATCTCAAACTTATAGAAGAACGGTAGGCTGGAAAAAAATTTTCCGCGGAGTTATGATTTTCCAAAAAAGTGGACTTCGATTGCGTCATCATTACGCAATAATGAGAAATTTTCATGAGTCAGCAATATCAGGGCCGGATTCCTCGATAAATTTCCCATAAGAACTCGCGAGAGCGACCCCATAGCACGCCTGGTTCACAAAATATAGCAAAAACAAAAAGTTGGCACTGACTTTCCGGCGCTACTGTACATGGAAATTTGATTAATTGGTGCAGGGAAATTACTCAAGATATGCAAAATCAGAAGGAATGGGACAGACCATGTGAATACATTTGACAACGTTTGCATACTCTCGCATACAAAAGTTGTTAAATGTGACGATTATTACCACCATTGTAACGTCGTGGTCCCCACGAGTTAAACGCGTATAGTGACAAACGTTATTCTCAATTAAACGGATTTAACGGATCCGATACATTTCGATTTAACGGCCAACCCTGGCACGTAATGTTAGGCTACTTCATGGTTTTGCAGTGTTCAATAACAAAACAACCGTACACAACCTTATACATCTCACTCCTTCTCATTATATTTAACGGAATAAATAAATAATAAACAACCTTGCACAGGGTGATGTCCTCCAGCGGGCTGGCGTGCTGGTGCTGCGAGTGGTCACCGCGCTCATCTGATCTGAACGCATTTAAATAAATAAATAAATAATAAAAATGAATATGGTTATTACGGGAAGCATCAAGTATCAATCACGATAATACAAAACAACGTAATCATTCGTCAAAGGATTAACCAAAAACTTGCTACCACATACTCAAAATACGATCGTTTTTTTTGAATGGGCCGTTATCGGCAGAAGTGCCAGAATGTCTAGAAAATAGAACGAAAACAAGATACGCACTCTTTTAGCGACCATTTCCTGCATAAACGCTTCAAGGTCGTTGTTCGATCCTCTTCCATCATGACCGGCCATGGCTACTAGAACAAATAACATAGAAAAGTTAGAAAATGCAACAATAATTAATCAATTAAAACGGAAAAATCAAAATATAATTCGAGAGCATTTTACATTCGTCAGTTAGTGATAACAATGGTGTACTTCATATTGTATTCAAAAACATCAAACTTTAATCCTAAAGCACAGTCGTGAGTCACGGTCGTAGTTTCGAACTGACGAATGTAAAATGCTCTCGAATTATATTTTGATTTTTCCGTTTTAATTGATTAATTATTGTTGCATTTTCTAACTTTTCTATGTTATTTGTTCTAGTAGCCATGGCCGGTCATGATGGAAGAGGATCGAGCGACGACCTTGAAGCGTTTATGCAGGAAATGGTCGCTAAAAGAGTGCGTATCTTGTTTTCGTTCTATTTTCTAGACATTCTGGCACTTCTGCCGATAACGGCCCATTCAAAAAAAACGATCGTATTTTGAGTATGTGGTAGCAAGTTTTTGGTTAATCCTTTGACGAATGATTACGTTGTTTTGTATTATCGTGATTGATACTTGATGCTTCCCGTAATAACCATATTCATTTTTATTATTTATTTATTTATTTAAATGCGTTCAGATCAGATGAGCGCGGTGACCACTCGCAGCACCAGCACGCCAGCCCGCTGGAGGACATCACCCTGTGCAAGGTTGTTTATTATTTATTTATTCCGTTAAATATAATGAGAAGGAGTGAGATGTATAAGGTTGTGTACGGTTGTTTTGTTATTGAACACTGCAAAATCATGAAGTAGCCTAACATTACGTGCCAGGGTTGGCCGTTAAATCGAAATGTATCGGATCCGTTAAATCCGTTTAATTGAGAATAACGTTTGTCACTATACGCGTTTAACTCGTGGGGACCACGACGTTACAATGGTGGTAATAATCGTCACATTTAACAACTTTTGTATGCGAGAGTATGGAAACGTTGTCTAATGTACAGTGCGCGACATAATTATAAGACACCCCTAAAATTTTGGGATTCTGGACGAATCGTGAATGGAAATCGAAAGATGTATAAACCATTTGTATCCTTGGATAACTAAGGTAGCCCACGTATGAGGGAATTCCATTTCCCGGTCAACGATAAAATAATTATTTTCCGAAATTTTACCGCGACATAATTATAAGACACCCTGAATTTTTTTCATGAATTGCTAGTTTTTAAAAACTTCTGAATAACAGCAACAGGGCAACAATAGGTTAATAATCGATGTTATGGCCCATTCTCGAGATTAGGCCAAAGGTGCGATTGGGCATGCTTCCATGGAGGGCAAAAAACAATTGCCGCTCCATGTCGTCCCACTCCGTTTTGATGAAAGCCTTCAATTCGGCAACGGGTGTATACTGTTTGTTGTTCTTATACACACGACGAACCATGATGCCCCATATGTTCTACATATGGTTTATATCGGGGGAACCCGTCGGGCATGGGAGAAAAGGGATGTTCTTGACTGCGAACAATGATTTCGAGAGGTGTTGGCATGAATGGATGCACTGTCTTTCTTCGAGACCAGATGGTGCACACGGTTCTTGTTCATGAACAGAACAAGGGTAGTCTGGTGCATCACGTGATACTCCGGGTAGTCCATCCTGCTGGAGCTGAAGGAGATGGGTGGCATGTCAAATTTTAGGAACCCGCCCCAGTACGGTACATCATATTTTTTTCAAAAATTTTCAAATTATCGGTTTCTGATTGCATTAACTGATAAGAACAAGTTCAGCCCTTATATTCCTGACGGATATAACTGCTTCTGACATGATTTTCTCAACGATCCGCGTTATTTCAGCTGGAGGAACTTCGGTCATGTTCTGGGCGCGTTCCTAAAATTTGACATGCCGCCCATCTCCTTCAGCTCCAGCAGGATGGACTATCCGGAGTATCACGTGATGCACCAGACTACCCTTGTTCTGTTCATGAATAAGAACCGTGTGCACCATCTGGTCTCGAAGAAAGACAGTGCATCCATTCATGCCAACACCCCTCGAAATCATTGTTCGCAGTCAAGAACATCCCTTTTCTCCCATGCCCGACGGGTTCCCCCGATATAAACCACATGTAGAACATATGGGGCATCATGGTTCGTCGTGTGTATAAGAACAACAAACAGTATACACCCGTTGCCGAATTGAAGGCTTTCATCAAAACGGAGTGGGACGACATGGAGCGGCAATTGTTTTTTGCCCTCCATGGAAGCATGCCCAATCTCACCTTTGGCCTAATCTCGAGAATGGGCCATAACATCGATTATTAACCTATTATTGCCCTGTTGCTGTTATTCAGAAGTTTAAAAAAATAGCTATTCATGAAAAAAATCAGGGTGTCTTATAATTATGTCGCGGTAAAATTTCGGAAAATAATTATTTTCTCGTTGACCGGGAAATGGAATTCTCTCATACGTGGGCTACCTTAGTTATCCAAGGAGGGGATGCAAATGGTTTATACATCTTTCGATTTCCATTCACCATTCGGCCAGAATCCCAAAATTTTAGGGGTGTCTTATAATTATGTCGCGCACTGTATTCACATGGTCTGTCCCATTCCTTCTGATTTTGCATATCTTGAGTAATTTCCCTGCACCAATTAATCAAATTTCCATGTACAGGAGAGTTGTACTTCGTGGTTGAGAGTCCGCACAACATGAGGAGATCCTTTCCATCGAATTTTAGCCTACTGTATTTGACAATGGTTTCTCTCCCTTTAACGCTAAATCCCAACCCTGTTTCGGGCCAAACAAACAAGTGTTTTTTAACGGTCAAAATTATTATTTATATAGTTAAAACGCGCTCTCTGTAATGTGGTGTTACATTTTCAAAACGGGCGCACGGCGTGCGCACGTTTCAAAATGTAACACCACATAGAAAAATGCACGGCGTGCATTTCTTACGTTCGCACGCCGTGCGCACGTTTTGAAAATGTAACACCACATAAGGGCGGAGGGGGGAGGGCACCAAGTTTCAAAATCATCTTAGACCATTCATATTTGGTGGTTAGAGTCCCTAGGGGTGGGATACACTTCAGCCAAAAAATTGGCCCGAATTATCGATTTTTGATCTACCAAAAGTGAAAAAATGAAATTGATTTTTTCCAATCGTGTCATATTTCATTTGAAAGAGCGTTGAAAGTTATATAAAACTGACAAATTTCAGAAGATTTCGTTCATTGGTTTTTGAGAAAATTACGATTTTGCGAAAAAATGTCAGATTTTCATCCTTTCGTTAAGTAGCAGACCACTTTCCAGAAATCTCTTATTCCTGCCCTTGTTGATATCTTGTGTAAAAATAGATGAGCTATCCGAATAAAACAGTCATTTTAAAAATCTGCGTTCCGGAATATGACATATTGACAAAAAAATAGCGTATTTTAGCGTTACAATCGTCGACGCGTGTTCGATTCCGGCCAGGGGACAAAATTTTTGCAAACTTTTTTTAGTTCAGTTTTGGCTTCTAATCATCTTTTTTCGATGTTTAGGACTGTTCTAATTGGTTTTGAGATCGATCAATATTTAAAATGCAATGCTCTGAATGTGGAAGTTTCTATTTTTCAGCATGTTTATCAAATGATACATTTGGGACATCATGAGTTGGGTCACATACATCGTCATTTGATTACATCTTTCAGAATTAAAATTGAATAATTCTCGAATTCAATTGTTTTGTCCATGTTAAATATTTCGTTCATATTGTTTCTGATGGAAGTTACCATTAGATCTTCATCAGATATCAAGACCTCATCATCAATTGCATCAACTGCTTCTTGTCCAATTCGTTCAACAAATTCCTCCATTCTTTATCGAAATGTAGTTCATCTCTATCCACATCGATTGTAGAACGTTTCGGTCTAATTCCTTCCTTTTTGTCTTTTTTTTGTCAATGTTAACGGATGCCATGGCTCTTGCTGTCTTTATGCGCCTATAATATGAACTGACTTGGCGAGCACTTAATCTTTCCTCCGGCGAAAAGATCCTCGATCCATCACGGTTTAGCACTTCTCGCATTCTTTTCTCGCCATCTTCAGGACACTTGGTTCCCTTATTGATTCCCTCATCGAATAACGTGATAACAAAATTCTTATGTTTTTTCTGTGTTTCGATTTGCCAATTTCTTCGTCTTGAGCGCATATCCTTGCGCAACAATCTTGGAGACGTGCTCATTTGCTTAATTCACTTCGGCGATTGCATCTTCCAGCTCAGAGATGCTTATTTTTCTTTTTTTTTGTTCTCTAACAACGAGAAAGCATTGCGCGTAGAAGAGACCATTGAGTGAGGCTACTCTCCCTTTAACACCAACAACTTAAAAGGATACCCTCCTAGAAGGCTATAGGCAAGTCAGGAGTTGTAAGAGTTCCATCAAGCAATTGCTTACGAAGTATTGAGCGAGGACTTCGTGGGTTATCTCTAATGTTTTTCTGAATTCTTTTTCAAGATTCAAAAGGATAAAGTGTAGCGGCTTTGACTCTGAAGAACGTCTTCAATAGCTGATCAGATGAAAATGAACGAAGAATTTTTTAATATAGAAGTACCTCGTGTATGGATCCTCAGCACGCCCAGAATACTCTGTAATTTAGTTGCTACCGGAAAAACAACAACTGAAATAACTAGAAGTTATGTGATTTATTATTAATGCCAATTGGAACAGTCCTAAACATCGAAAAAAAGATGATTAGAAGCCAAAACTGAACTAAAAAAAGTTTGCAAAAATTTTGTCCCCTGGCCGGAATCGAACCCGCGTCGACGATTGTAACGCTAAAATACGCTAGTTTTTTGTCAATATGTCATATTCCGGAACGCAGATTTTTAAAATGACTGTTTTATTCGGATAGCTCATCTATTTTTACACAAGATAGCAACAAGGGCAGGAATAAGAGATTTCTGGAAAGTGGTCTGCTACTTAACGAAAGGATGAAAATCTGACATTTTTTCGCAAAATCGTAATTTTCTCAAAAAACCAATGAACGAAATCTTCTGAAATTTGTCAGTTTTATATAACTTTCAACGCTCTTTCGAATGAAATGACACGATTGGAAAAAAATCAATTTCATTTTTTCAATTTTGGTAGATCAAAAATCGATAATTCGGGTCAATTTTTGGCTGAAGTGTATCGCACGGTGGGATTCCCACCCCTAGGGACTCTAACCACCAAATATAAATGGTCTAGGATGATTTTGAAACTTTGTGCCCTCCCCCTGTCGCTACCCCTCCGCTGTTAGGGAGAGTGTGTTTTAACTAACTAATTATAATAAACAAACAAACAAACCAAACAAACAAGTGTTTTTTTAACGGCCAAAATTATTATTTATATAGTTAACTAACTAATTATACACTACTCACTTTGATCTTAGCCAAAAGCCAATGAAGCGATAGAGAAGTATTATAAGTGTAGCGACTGATTATATCATGTTCATACGTGGACAGCCTTGTCTTCGCTGGAAATTAAAATCGGGTGGGTCGGTCACAAAAATTTCATTATTGCATGAATCGTTCACATTTTTGTGTGAATTGTGGCTAATTCGATGGGTCAGGCAGCCGGATGGGTCTTGTTGCTCGCGATACTGTTGTATACGTATCATCATGTTCTTTTTCCCTTTAAATTATCACTTGTCTCGTTATACCTCGGGCGTAGATAAATTAAATTAGATATCACTCTGAGTGCATCTCAGTTCTTGTAATGTGAGGTGTAGATAATATTTTAAAATACATTTTAAGGAGCTGGGCAGGGGCGAATTCGGCATGGTCCGCATGGCCTACTGTACGGAGGGCGCGAATCCCAAAGATCAGATGAAGGTTGGTGTTATTGATTGATTATCGATTGATTTATGCATACGTGGGTACGAGCCATACATGTGCAGGGTACCTAGAGCTCGATTTTACAGGAAGCCTTCACTTTTTTTTTTCAAGAATTTCACCTAAACGTAATTTTTTACAGGGGACATTCCACAAATTTTCGAAAAGCCTTAATTTTACAGGGGGCACCCCAATGTAGGCGCCCATGTATGGTACGAGCTAGAATATTCTTGACGGCAGGCTTGCACATCAAGCTAATTTTACTCTCCTCATTGGCATTACTCTCTCGCAGACAAAGAAAACGAGAGAGTGTGGCCTGAGCGGAGAATTCCAAAGAAGCTGGGGTGTCGCTTTAAGAACTTCGCCCTCTAGAAGGGTGTTATGTTCAATCACGTATTTCATGCCGTATATTGCTTTGCTGTGGTTTCTTTGACAGAAATCGAAATATAGGTCGAATGACACCTGAGTATCCATGAGTATGTGTAGAATGACTTTGGTCCTGCCTCTAGTTGGGGCCTTAGCGTGTTATAAATATATGGTCTTTGATCTCTGATCTTTGGTATCTTGATCTTTGTTCTCTTAATTTTTGATCTCTTGCCAGGTCGCAGTGAGGTGTGTCTCGTCCAAGAAGCTGCCCGACAATCCCTCATCGGTCCTATCCGAGGCCGCGATCATGCATCGAATGCACCACGACGACGTCGTCCGACTCTATGGTGTCGTCCTCGACACCCGACAGATCATGATTGTGAGTGATCTTTGATCTTTGGGAGTACGGTAGGTTAGAGTTCCGCTACACGTGACAGATCACGATTGCGAGCAAACATTTTCGCTCGCCCATAATGTGGATGGGCACTTTTTGCCGGTGCGGTCAGTTTTGAGTCTTGAGACCCATCTAGGAATATGCGGTCAGGTTTTTGAGTTTTCATGACTTTTCGGCTCAATTGCGGTCTGGTATTCAAAAAAAAACTTCCAAATGCGGTCTTGTTTTTCACTTTTTCGGGTTTTTTTGGCTCAAAATGCGGTCAGCCTTCGTTGTTTGTAGCGTGCTTTTCGATCTATGATATGCGCTCGTACTTACACACCTCCGTTGTAATAGTAAACAGTCAATTTCATAGAAGAAAAACATCTTGTAAGAGATTTTTTTTATCTGTGAGTTGGGCGAGATTCTTGTTCATGCGGATTTATGTTTCACTCATTTCATATCAGTCATTTCCATATAGCCAATGATCGGTGACGATTCCCATTAACAACCTATTATTTTGTCGTGTTGCTAAACGAAAAATCGAAAAATCATTCGCATAATTTCTATCTATATTTTGATGAAATATATAAATGCTGTGGTTTTTTCTGGGAAAAGATTTATCGCAGTTATTGTGTGGAATAAATGGGGAAAGAGGATAGACGATCTAAGCCTAGGTTAGGTTTATGTTTTTTTTTAAATATTAAACAATAATATCGTCAGGAGAGATTGGTTCTCGTTGCAGATCGCCCGAGGCATGGCGTACCTCGAATCGCAGCGTCTCATCCACTGGGATCTCGCCGCGCGGAATGTACTCGTGTTCTCGGTGGCCAAGGTGAGTGTGCAAGGGGCGTGCTTATTATTATTATTATTATTATTATTATTATTATTATTATTATTAGTATTAGTATTATTATTATTATTATTTCATTAGTATTAGTCTGGTGGTCGAGAGTGTACGGTGCGCTTTTCGGTTCCATTTACCTACAATATCGGCGTAAAGTCATGGGACGCTTTTTCATTTTTTTTTATGACTTTTGATCCAGGAAAGCAATCAAGCTGATCTTTTGAGTCAATATAGAGAATTTATCAAGGAATATTTCCATGATGTGTTTGTGTAATTAACCATAGGTGGGCACGCTGGGGGAAAGGCTGTGCGCAAACCGGGGAAGGGCTAGGCAAGGCTGTGCGCATGGCTATTTTTTGACGAATTCGACTGGAAATTGTCCGATTTTTGCGAGGCAGGTCTTCTAAAATTATGGTTTCAGCGCATGCAGCTTTGCACCGACGCAGGTTCGAATCCGGGCACAGACATGAATTTTTGCAAATTTTTTTCCGGCTCAAATGTGGCTTTAAATTATAGTTTCATGTGTTTTACCTCGTTTTCATTAATGTATTGTACGAAATAACCATCAACATTATCAGAAATACTAAAAAATCGTATAACTGATATAGCATCGAAAAAAGTCATGGGACGGACGAAAATTACGGTTTTTCGACAGTGTCATTTCCTTAAAATACAATATTTGCTATTTTCTGATAAAAGAAGATAAATCTACACTTTAACTCTTCAAATCTCGGTTCTCGTAAATTGTTTGAAAAATTGTTGACAAAGATCAAAGATCAAAGTACAAAGATCAGAGACCAAAGTTCAATAATAAAGTAAAAAACTATTGCTGAACTTTTGTCTCTGATTCTTGCGAATATTTTCAACATATATCGGAGCCTTGAAAACAAGAGATTTCATCGTAGGGACGAGAGAACCTCGAGCGAGAGAAAAAATCGTGCAGATACAGTATCGGCAAAAAGTCATGGGGCGAATTTTCACTTTTTTACGAATTTTGATTCAGGAAAACAATCGCTCGGGAAAAAAACAATCGGAAAACAATAGCTCATCTTTTGAGTCAATGTAAGCAGCTCATCAAAGAATACAACCATTATTCTTTGGTTAAATTTGTTCACTGTTGCGTAATGATGACACAATCGAAGTACACTTTTTAAACATCTATAGTTTCTTAGTGAAAAATGCTGTTGTTCTGAAACATTATTAGAGTGGAGGACTCCACTAGGATTGCAAAAGTAAAAAAAATCGGAATGTCTCTGACTCCGATTTCAAGCTCTAGCGGGCCTGCAATTTGTTTTCCCCAAAATTTAAAACTCTTCTTCTAGATGCGCTAACGAACTGTTCTAAGTACCAGCATTATGCTAGAATCTAGTGATGTTTATATTCAGGTTATGGTAGTCATAGCTCTTCATTCGCCCTCAGGACATAAAAAAACATTTTTGGAAGGTATTCTAAAATTATGGTTCTTCCGCAAACAGTTTTGCAAAATATGAAATAATGATTTCGCTGAGTTTGATTTGGTTATGATTACTTTCAGACTAGCAGCAAACTAAAAATCGTTATTTTCGACCCGTCCCATGACTTTGCCGATACTATACCTGTTATACGATTTTTTGTATTTCTGATAATGTTAATGGTTATTTTGCACAACAAAATGGTAAGAACACGATAAAACAGATGAAAATATAATTTAAAGTTAAATTTGGGCCGAAAAAAAAGTTGCAAAAATTCATGTCAGTGCCCGGATTCGAACCTGCGTCGGCGATCGGGCGTTAACTTCGCATGATATCACTATGAATGGCACCGAGTTGGTCCAAATAAGTGTGATATTCGGATAGCCCATCCATTTTTACATAACATACCAAAAATCCAGCCCCTGGAAATAATGGTAACATAGTAAGCCATGAGATCAAACAAAAAAATCAGGTCAAAAAATTGGAAAATCGGATATTTCTCGAACACGAAGTTATGAAAACTTCTGAAACTTGGCATTCTTATATAACCTTTGATCCTCTATCGAATGGTATATAACATGTCTTGGAAATCACAATTCGATTTTTCGACTTTTCGTAGATCAAAAATCGATAATTCGGATCAATTTTTTGGCTGAAGTGTATCCCGCCCCTAGGGACTCCAACCATTAAATATGAGTCACCTGGGATGATTTTGAAACATTGTGCCATGCCCCCGCTACGGCCCCTCCGCTGTAAGGGAGAATGCGTTTTAAAGCTTACTGTAGGAATCTTTCCGATGTTTAGTTCACACCTGAACAACAATTAATTAATTACTGGTGCTTTTTGAAATGATTAAACAATTCTTACGGCAGTTAAATCGGATCACAGTTACGCTTGCGAATTAAAATTATTGATTTATTTAATTCCAGTTGGTCGAGGACGGCAACGTATCCATTCGCTCCGATCTTGTATTATGTGTACTATTATAGCACTGTATTATTTTGTATTATTATGTGTATCATTGTATTATCCCACTCCCCCATTTCCATCCCTCCTAATCGGATCACTTGTTTTTTTCTTGTTTAGCCATATACCCCATTAATTGTTTTAGTCTGATATATTTTACACTGTAAAAAATGGCGAGCCATATTTTACACTGTAAAAAATGGCGAGCCATATTTTACACTGTAAAAAATGGCGAGCCATATTTTACACTGTAAAAAATGGCGAGCCATATTTTACACTGTAAAAAATGGCGAGCCATATTTTAAACTGTAAAAAATGGCGAGCCATATTTTACACTGTAAAAAATGGCGAACCATATTTTACACTGTAAAAAATGGCGAACCATATTTTACACTGTAAAAAATGGCGAACCACATTTTACACTGTAAAAAATGGCGAACCATATTTTACACTGTAAAAAATGGCGAACCATATTTCACACTGTAAAAAATGGCGAACCATATTTTACACTGTAAAAAATGGCGAACCATATTTTACAGTGTAAAAAATGGCGAACCATATTTTACACTGTAAAAAATGGCGAACCATATTTTACACTGTAAAAAATGGCGAACCATATTTTACACTGTAAAAAATGGCGAACCATATTTTACACTGTAAAAAATGGCGAACCATATTTTACAGTGTAAAAAATGGCGGACCATATTTTACAGTGTAAAAAATGGCGGACCATATTTTACAGTGTAAAAAATGGCGGACCATATTTTACACTGTAAAAAATGGCGGACCATATTTTACACTGTAAAAAATGGCGGACCATATTTTACACTGTAAAAAATGGCGGACCATATTTTACACTGTAAAAAATGGCGAACCATATTTTACACTGTAAAAAATGGCGAACCATATTTTACACTGTAAAAAATGGCGAACCATATTTTACACTGTAAAAAATGGCGAAACATATTTTACACTGTAAAAAATGGCGAACCATATTTTACACTGTAAAAAATGGCGAACCATATTTTACACTGTAAAAAATGGCGAACCATATTTTACACTGTAAAAAATGGCGAACCATATTTTACACTGTAAAAAATGGCGAACCATATTTTACACTGTAAAAAATGGCGAACCATATTTTACACTGTAAAAAATGGCGAACCATATTTTACACTGTAAAAAATGGCGAACCATATTTTACACTGTAAAAAATGGCGAACCATATTTTACACTGTAAAAAATGGCGAGCCATATTTTAAACTGTAAAAAATGGCGAGCCATATTTTACACTGTAAAAAATGGCGAACCATATTTTACACTGTAAAAAATGGCGAACCATATTTTACACTGTAAAAAATGGCGAACCACATTTTACACTGTAAAAAATGGCGAACCATATTTTACACTGTAAAAAATGGCGAACCATATTTCACACTGTAAAAAATGGCGAACCATATTTTACACTGTAAAAAATGGCGAACCATATTTTACAGTGTAAAAAATGGCGAACCATATTTTACACTGTAAAAAATGGCGAACCATATTTTACACTGTAAAAAATGGCGAACCATATTTTACACTGTAAAAAATGGCGAACCATATTTTACACTGTAAAAAATGGCGAACCATATTTTACAGTGTAAAAAATGGCGGACCATATTTTACAGTGTAAAAAATGGCGGACCATATTTTACACTGTAAAAAATGGCGGACCATATAAGAAGGGTAAAGATAAGCAGTTGTTGTAATATTGACTTGGCACTTTTTCTGCCACATTAGACGACGTCAAATGTGGCAAATTTTTGTGCCATATTTTACGTGTGAATTATTGGCATTTTTATAAAAATATTTTATCTCCAAATTTGAACAGTGAAAATATGGCAGAGAAGCCTAATTAGAAATGGCACAATTGACGAATGAAAATTTGGCAATTACAATCGTGGAGTAAGGTCGACATATATTACGCAAGAATTAATGGCATTTTTCTACATTTTCAAATGTGACAAATAATCGAGGAGCATAAATGGCATGCCAGAAAATCACTTGTAAAAAGTGGCAACAAATATTGGAAATATTTTTGCCAGAATTGCAAGTGTCATATATGTCAGCATTCGACGTGGCACAAATGATCGGTGCAAAATTGGCATTTTCTTTTTCGATTTTTCTTGCCAGATTTGACACTGGCGAAATAGGCAAAAAGTTCATGCCGAATCCGACATAATATACACTTTCAATTCTGGCATGCCATATTTGACGCCGTCAAATATGAGTCAGATTTGACGCTGTAAAAAATGGCATGCCATATTTGACGGCGTAAAATTTGACCCATATTCGACGGCGTAAAATATGGCATGCCATTTTTTACACCGTCAAATCTGACCCATATTTTACGCCGTCAAATCTGACCCATATTTGACGGCGTCAAATATGGCATGCCATTTTTTACAGCGTCAAATATGGCATGCCATTTTTTACAGCGTCAAATATGGCATGCCATATTTGACGGCGTAAAATTTGACCCATATTCGACGGCGTCAAATATGGCATGCCATTTTTTACACCGTCAAATCTGACCCATATTTTACGCCGTCAAATCTGACCCATATTTGACGGCGTCAAATATGGCATGCCATTTTTTACAGCGTCAAATATGGCATGCCATTTTTTACAGCGTCAAATATGGCATGCCATTTTTTACAGCGTCAAATCTGACCCATATTTTACACCGTCAAATCTGACCCATATTTGACGGCGTCAAATATGGCATGCCATTATTGACGGCGTCAAATATGACAAATACAAATACGTTTCAAAATCGATAGCAATAAATCAACATAAACAGAGGTAACAGGAAACTATACAAATTAGTAATTATCGTGGACAAGAGATAAACGATTATTGTAAGTGTTAGTCTTCTAAATGATGATATGGTAAGTACATTAATACATAAAAATGAATAATGGATTATTCTACGAATTATAGGAGATGAAAAACAACAAGGGAAACAATATTCTTCCTTTAAGCAAAATAAAAAAAACAAAACGAGAAGGAGAATAAACTTAAAGTTTAGCACGTTGTCATCCTTTTCACTTTTATTGATTAATCCGTCCACAACAAGGTTCATCTTCTTTATAGTACTCAACAAGAGTGAGAGATGATGTCGTTTGATTGGCGAATCCTGCAAGTGAACATCTTATGAGTGTGATCATGCGAGTGCATACAGTGTAGGCAACAACTCTCCGGCCACTTTTACATTTTTTTATAACTTTTGATCCAGGAAAGCAATCAAGCTTATCTTTTCAGTCAATGTACAGAATTTATTAAGGAATACAACCATGATGTGTTGGTGATATTACATTAGTTCATTATTGCGCAGTGATGACGCAATCGAATTAGTGATGACGCAAATTTGACCCCCAAAATTTATAACTCAGCTTCTAGATGTGCTAACGACCCGCTCTAAGTGCTGAAATGATGCTAGTGGCGAGTAATGTTTATCCCCAGATTACGGTAGTCAAAGGTCGATATTTGCCCTCACGGCATAAAATAATTTTTTTGAAGAAGGACTGAATTTTAGACCCTACCGTTCAGAAGGCGGGTCTTTTAAAATTATGGTTCATGCGCAAGCAGCTTTGCAATGTATCATATATTTATTTGCCTTATTTTGGTTTAGTTCCGATTCCTTTCAGACCCGTAGCAAAAGTTATGCTGAGGTCTACTCGGTTTCAGCGATCAAAGATCAAAATCCAAAGATCAAAGATCGAAGTTCAGCAATAGTGTAAAAACTTTTGTGAACATCTCTAACATGCATTGGTGCTTTGCAAATAAGAGATTTCATCAATAGAAGCCCAGGGATGAGAGCAGTAAGAGAGAAAGCACAATAGCGCGCACCGAGTAAACCTCAGCATAACTTTTGCTACGGGTCTGAAAGGAATCGGAACTAAACCAAAATAAGGGAAATAAATATACAGTGTAGCCAAAAAGTCATGGGACACTTTTTCAACTTTTTATAACTTTTGATCCAGGAAAGCAATCAAGCTGATCTTTTGAGTCAATGTACAGAATTTATCAAGGGATACAACTATGATGTGTTGGTGTAATTAAATTAGTTCACTGTTGCATAGTAATGATTCTATAGAAATATATTTATTTATTTATTTATTAAATATACTTTTTTGAAAAATTACATTTCTTTGGTGAAAGGCACTGTTATTCTGAAACACTGTGAGAGTGTAGACAGATACTAGGGCTGCACAGTCAAACAATCCGGAATGGCTCTGACTCCGATTTCGAGCTGTAGCTTTGTTGCAAATTTGACCCCCAAAATTTATAACTCAGCTTCTAGATGTGCTAACGACCCGCTCTAAGTGCTGAAATGATGCTAGTGGCGAGTAATGTTTATCCCCAGATTACGGTAGTCAAAGGTCGATATTTGCCCTCAGGGCATAAAATAATTTTTTTGAAGAAGGACTGAATTTGAGACCCTACCGTTCAGAGGGCGGGTCTTCTAAAAATATGGTTTCTGCGCAAGTAGCTTTACAATGTATCATATATTTATTTCCCTTATTTTGGTTTGGTTCCGATCCCTTTCAGACCCGTAGCAAAAGTTATTCTGAGGTCTACTCGGTGCGCGCTCTTGTGCTTTCTCTCTCACTTCTCTCGTTCCCGGTCCTCAATTGATGAAATCTTTTATTTTCAAAGCACCTATGCATGCTAGAGATGTTCACAAAAGTTTTTATACTATTGCTGAACTTCAATCTTTGATCTTTGCATTTTGATCTTTGATCGCTGAAACCGAGTAGACCTCAGCATAACTTTAGCTACGGGTCTAAAAGGAATCGGAACTAAACCAAAATAAGGGAAATAAATATATGATACATTACAAAGCTGCTTGCGCAGTAACCATATTTTTGAAGACCCGCCCTCTGAACGGTAGGGTCTCAAATTCAGTCCTTCTTCAAAAAAATTATTTTATGCAATGAGGGCAAATGTCGACCTTTGACTACCGTAATCTGGGGATATACATTACTCGCCACTAGCACCATTTCAGCACTTAGAGCGGGTCGTTAGCACATCTAGAAGCTGAGTTATAAATTTTTGGGGGTCAAATTTGCAACAAAGCTACAGCTCGAAATCGGAGTCAGAGCCACTCCGGATTGTTTGACTGTGCAGCCCTAGTATCTGTCTACACTCTCACAGTGTTTCAGAAGAACAGTGCCTTTCACCAAAGAAATGTAATTTTTCAAAAAAGTGTATTTCGATAGAATCATTACTATGCAACAGTGAACTAATTTAATTATACCAACACATCATGGTTGTATCCCTTGATAAATTCTGTACATTGACTAAAAAGATCAGCTTGATTGTTTTCCTGGATCAAAAGTTATAAAAAGTTGAAAAAGTGTCCCATGACTTTTTGGCTACACTGTATGATACATAGCAAAGCTGCTTGCGCTGGAACCATAATTATAGAAGACCTGCCCTCTGAACGGTAGTGTCTCAAAATCGGTCATCCCAACAAAAAAAATTATTTTATGCCCAAGGGCAAATGACGAGCTATGACTACCGTAATCTGAGGATAAACATTTCTCGCTGCTAGCATCATTTCAGCACTTAGAACGGGTCGCTATCATATCTAGAAGCTGAGTTATAAATTTTGGGGGTCAAAGTTGCGACCCTGCTAAAGCTTGAAATCGGAATCGAAGCCATTCCGGATTATGTGACTGTGCAGCCCTAGTGGGTCTCACAATGTTTCAGAAGAACAGGGCTTTTCACAAAAGTAATAAATTTTTCAAAAAAGTGTGCTTCGATTGCATCATCACCACGCAACAGTGAATTAATGTAATATCACCAACACATCATGGTTGTATTCCTTAATAAATTCTGTATATTGACTGAAAAGATCAGCTTGATTGCTTTCCTGGATCAAAAGTTATAAAAAAATGTAAAAGTGGCCGGAGACTTGTTGCCTACACTGTACATCTTCTAAATACATGGCTCGAAAAACTTAGCAAAAATTGTGACTGATAGAGGTGCAAGAACCTGTTGTTTTCTGGTGGTAGCATGGAGAAATTGAATGCGCTATGGAGGAAATTGTTTCATGATGGTTACATCAATTTTATATTCATCGGCTGCAATTGCTTCGCGTGTCAACTCATTTCCAGGATCGACCCACTATATATTGCATAAGAGTCGAACAATGGTCGGCACAGGCCAAAAATGTTGATACCCTCAAAACTTGTGTATAGGGGTTATAGACCTCGCTGATGAAGATGTGCATAGTAATTTTGGCCCCAGTGTTCCCGCAACGCCTGGGCGGGATTACGGCAAGATCACGTTTTCAAGCCGTTCTCGGTCCATGGATGTGCTAGAGGTATGAAAATTGAACTCCTGGGCCAGAATTCGATGGCGATGATGGCTGTCTACTTCATTTGTTTTGAAAATTTTCCAAAAGTTAGAAAACTGCAACTTTTGATGGAGACTAGCGAGTACGACAGTTCGAACCGGCATGACGAGATCATTCTAATGATTTATTTTGAGCCCTTATCTATGTTGAGAAAGGTTTCATAGTTTCTATATAGTGATCAGTAACCCTCCGAAACACCCTCTCAATTCCGCGCGCTCTCTCGTACTCTCGAGAGTGACGAGATAGTGTGCGGAAATGAGACAGTGCGAGGGAGCGCGCGCCAGATCACTATATCACCACTATGAAAGCTTTCTCAACGGATATAAGAGTTAAAAATATATCATTGGAATCCTCTCGTCACGCCGGATCGAACTGTCATACTCGCTAGGGCCGCAACCGTCTCCATCAAAAGTTCCAGTTTATGAATTTGGAATATTTTCAAAACAAACAAAGTAGACAGCAGTCATCGCCATCGAATTCTGCCCTAGGAGCCCAACTTTCATACCTCTAGCTCAACCATGGAAAGAGAACGGCTTGAAAACGTGATCTTTCCGTAATAAAAAATCCTGTGAGGGCTCCGAAAACATACCTTTTAGGTGCCCTCGGCGTTTTTTTTAAATATAATGGGTATAATTTCGAAATATGGGGGTCGTTTTGGAAAATTTGCTATTTTTCGCTTAAAAATCGACATTTTTAGCTTCGTTTTGCATCTAGTGAACCGAAAATGAGCCATATATAGAGGGGGGTCAATCCTCGCAAATGAATGCTAAGAAAATGTATGACGCTATTTAAAAATGCTTTTGCCGCTATGTCAGCCATCCGTGGTTGTTAAAACATTGTTATGTACTAAAAAATGCGGAAGATTAACCAACCAATTAGACCCTTGCTACATCCGAATCAGCAGCAGGCATCTCCATTGAACAGCTCTCTTGCACACTTAATCATAACAAATTATTTTCCATATACTCACTTTAATCTCTGTGAAATATGTGTCATATGTATTTATTATACAAATGTAGACATATGTGAACGACGACTACCGTATCCCGCATTTTTGCGAACCAGCTAAATCGATATTGATACCGTACCCAAGAATAGCGCATGCATATGCGAATGATCACCATATCAGCGGACAACAACCGGATACTAGAATAAAAATCGTTTACAATCAAAACCGCTACCGTAGTTACAGCCCCATACAGAAAAGTAGAAATAGAATATTTCACAGAACTCAGCAAAATAACAACGCAAAGTGGTGGTGGAACACGTCAGCTGCGGTGCTTGAGCGCCCCGTATACCACTAGATACAGTACCGTACAAAAGTATACCAAAAAAGTAAATTTTGCAGTGTAGCTTTGCTTGAACGCGACCAATCAGCCTAATTTTTTGATATGTTGTCCACACACAGGTTTTATCATCGTATTGTAGGGTAAAGAGCGACGTTTCTAAAAAATCAGAAAAAAATTAATGAATTTACTCATGTCAGCGATTTTCACGTTTTTTTGAACTACTTCATCTTACTTTTTGTACTTCTTTGCATTGTGTTGAACAACTGTTTTAGGTTTTCAGGAGATAGGTCGACTAAAGAACTATCAGTCTATCGGATTGACAAGCCATTGCTAGATGCCGAGCCATGAGCGGTCAACCTGGCTGAGCAGCACAAGACGAAGGTCGAGACCATTTCCTGCTCTGCGAATCGTCCTATTCAGTCGACAAGCTCTGGAAGGAATCCCCTGATGACGCCGAAGATCGACACAGCCATCACAAGAATCAGCAAGGTTGTCCCTCTAAAGTCAGAAATTAAAACATTCGGTTCAGTTTGTCGCAAAATTTTTTCTGCATTAAGGCTCTACAGATCTCGTGCGGAACCGTCAAAAAGCTACTGCGCACCGTTGGACACTTCGGGCAATGCCCCGTGGAAAATTCGATGATCTCGACGAAGAATCGGCAGAGGCAGTTTCAGTGGTCGCGCGCCCACCACCACTGGGCTCCACATAAGTGGAGTCAGGTGCTATTGTCCTACCAGAGCACGCTTCTGATGCTCGGAACAGACGGAATTGCCCATCTGAAGGGCCCTATGGGGTCAAGATTCGATGTAAAGTACCATGTTCCCACTATGAAGCATGGGGGTGGTTCCGTGATGGTGTCCAAGAGGGCGATATCTGCTCTCTGCGTATGGTTGAGGACATTATGAGTAAGGAGAAGTACATAGAGGTCCTGACG
Source organism: Parapristionchus giblindavisi (assembly GCA_943737045.1). NCBI lineage: Eukaryota > Metazoa > Nematoda > Chromadorea > Rhabditida > Diplogasteridae > Parapristionchus > Parapristionchus giblindavisi. The sequence goes on along the minus strand of CALSFV010000297.1, from coordinate 292,525 downwards.
AAGATGATGCTGACGTATGGGCGCTCGAACATAATTTGGGGCTGAGAATTCTAGGAATAAAACTGTCCGAAGCTAACTTTGCGAGCGCTTCATGACAGCGGATTTTCGGGAGTTAGCTTTGCTGATTCATGTAATAATTCTGTCGATCTTCGACATTGTCAGGGGACTATTCGACCGAATAGGACGATTCGCAGAGCAGGAAATGGTCTCGACCTTCATACGTGGGCGGGCATTGAAGCTGGAAATGAAAATCGGGGGGTCGGATGCAAAAATGGAGCATTTATACGTCATTTTGAGTGATTTTTTTTTTGAAAATCGGGGGGTCGGGTGTAAAAAATCGGGGGTGTTTTGCCGCTAGCGGCAGTGGTGCCCACGTATGTCGACCTTTGTCTTGTGCTGCTCAGCCAGGTCGACTGCTCATGGCTCGGCATCTAGCAATGGCCCATCAAATTTTTCTGATTTTTGTAGAAACGTCGCTGTTTACCCTACAATACGATGATATGACCTGTGTGTGCACAACATATAAAAAATAGGCTGATTAATCGCGTACAAACAAAGTTACACAGAAAAATGTACTCTTTGAGACAGAGAGACAAAATAAGACAGAGAGACAAAATCAGAAGAGAACAAAAGAAACAACAAAAACAAAGAGAAAGTTATGAACCTGTGTCATCGTCGTGCTCCTCCACGTCATCGAGTGAGGATGAGCTCGAGCCGCTCTTCATCGCATCTGGTCCGGAGAATGTAGAAGAGATCGACTGGATCCTGTCTGAAGAAGAATCTGATTGTTCTGAGTGTATAACAGATGTTGAATATGACAGTAACTGAACGATAAACACTTTCACTCAATGCTTATGGTTCACTTAACACGCAAATTGCCAATAGCGAAATGAATAATCAAATTTAATTCAATTTAAATCGAAAATTTCCAAGAAAAAATGCATGACGCGCGATAGTATCCGTAACCGTGAAATAGCAACAAAAAAGTGCGCGGCTGTATGATGCGCGGCATAACAAAATTAGACTCCGCCCCGCCTTTGTCCCGTCCGTGAAACGTTGTTCAAAGAACTGAATACATTCTTTTCTGTTATGATTAGTTTAAACTGTGAGGTTAATCGATTCTCATTCCAGCAGTAGTAAGATGACGAGGAGGAAAATAAACTGGACTTCTCATGCCCTGCCTTCAGTGTAAGAAGCCCAAACAAACCGGAGCTAACTCTGGAGTTGAAATCCTTGCATGATCACGAATACTACTATAATCATGCATGATTCGACATTCCATGCATGATCATGCATGGAATATCCATCGTTCGTGATCATGCATGGATCTTCCGTGATCATGCACGAATTTTCTGTGATCATGCATGGAATGACAGAATCCATGCATGATCACGGATAATCCATGCATGATTCGAGTATTTTCCATGCATGATCATGCCACTAATTGCACGAATTTTACTTGGATCATGCAAGGATTCAAACACCTGAGAACGTCTTCGCCGGTAAGCTGGCAATTAATAATTATAATCAATCCATTACAATCGATAAACTAGCTATGTTGGCATGGATCTGCACTGAACAACTGAACATCATATATCGAGTATTTTGCAATTGTATTTATGTGGTTTGACAGTCAATCTTTGAATCGATAGTTACAGTATATTTACTGAAGATTCGATATGCTCACTATTTTTACGGTTACGTGAATTTGCTTATATTCACGCTTACAGTAGATATACTGAAAATCGATTGTTTTCCTGTTCCAGGTGTGCGCAAGGCTTCGGTTCGGCCGCCCCTGATACGACCGTAGACGCCGATAGGGCCAACCACGGCAATGAAGTGTCATCATGATCAAGGTTTGTCCAATTATCGATAGGCTAAAGTGGAGCCAAAGTATTGATTATAATAGAAAAAAGATGACGAAAGGTTTACTATAGTTTGTAAAACTACCAAATAATAATTGATTACTGTTTTTTTCTCACTAGATGAAACTTACATCTTCGTCGTCAATTAGCTTTGGGCTTATTAAAGAGTAACCTTATTACAGTAATATTATTAATTATGCTGTCAGTATTCTACAGTAATCAATCGATATTGGAGTTTTATTGATCGATTACGCAGAATCGGCGGCGTTGGCTTCTCGGAAAGTAGAGGAGGACGAGGGACCAACCCGACTGCCGCCGAAGGGAAAATGAAGAAGAATACTAAGGTTTTTCTTTAATATATGGGGGCCTTAAAGCGTGAATGAAGACTCTAAGGATTGCTTGTTTCTTTTGTACCTTTACTCTCTATCACTTTTTAATGTGTAATTATCGGGCGAAAATGTGATGGTATTGAAACATGAATGATAGAGGTCATGGCCCATAGGTCGAAAAGTACGTTTCAAACTACGAAGCCTGGCCGCATTTGGGAATTTTGTTTGAAAATGAATCCACATTATGAAAATATTAGGTGATGACATAAATAACGCTCGTTTTTCAGTTTTCAAATAATTTATCACAAAATTTTATCAAAGCGTGATCGATTCCTGAAATATGCTCCATTCGCATGGATGACCTTCAGCTATCTACGGGTGAGTACGGCGGATGGGGACGGACGGTCCAGTCATAGCCCGTTAGCTCAGCCTTGGTCGTTCTTATGGTATGGGGTTGGGCGTTGTCATATTTGAAATATATCCGAATGTCCTTCCTTCGTGATTGTTCGAAGTGGAGTCTTAGTTTCAGCAGCTGGAGGGTGTAGACCTGTGCCGAGATAGTCATACCCTCAGGTAAGAGTTCCCATTACTCGACTACCCGTACTGGTCACCAGATGCACAGCATCCTTTTTTTGCGTAGAAAATCGGGTTTGGGTGCATCTGCTGGCTGTTCGTGTTCACCTACCCACTGTCTCCTTGGCTCTTCGTTATCCTTGAGCACTAACTTTTCATCACCGGTTATAACGTTGACCAGCTAAACCAGCTAATCAGGCCGTCGACGTAGAGTGAGAAGATTCTTTGTCACGTCCATTCAGCGATCCTTGTCGTAGTCGGCTACGACGTGAGGTAGACATGTTCCGTATATTCACTTATTGAAGGCGAGAATGTGAAGGCCATGTACCACAGTGCTCTAGTTGATCCCAAGTGTCATTCCAATATCGCTGGTATCGGGATACGGATCAGCCTCTTCCTTTTAGAGCAATCGCTCGAGATCCACTTCCACAGGGCGAAAAACTCATGTTTCTTGAATTTGACGACCCACTTTCTCATCGCTGTTACCTGAGGCACATGTGAGGGGTACACCTCTGCTAGGCGATGTTGGATGTCAAGGCGTTTGAAACGAGAGAGGACGAGGAACACAAGCACGCTGCGAATGTGAATTCTGTCGGGGACGAAATCGTGCGGCATACTCGATGGGAGGACACGCGGGAGCAGAATCGAAAACATCCACAAAATACTCGAGGGACCCCCTCTCTACTATAAACAGGATGGAGGCTGGTAATAACAACAGAGCAAGAACGAGGCGACTGAAGTCGAGACGAAAAAAACGAGCGTTATTTATGTCGTCACCTATATGTAACGTAGCTATTCGACCTATTAATTAATTAATGCGGGCCGATCAGCCTCTGTGCTTTCTCCAGCTATTTTTGGGGCTTTTGATCTGAAGTAGGGGAATGACAGTGCCAGGGTATTATTCTGTTTTTTTTCCAAAATTTAAAGTATTCTTGAAATACGCCACTCACTTAATGTTTGCTTTAAGTAAGCTACAAGTGAATGAATGTTTGTTGAATACATTACAGTACAGTACTGGCCAAAAAAGAAAGACATTTGGTTTTTTCGCCATAACTTTTTTCAAACTCAACCGATCGAGTCCAGATTTTCAGGGATAATTTTGAGAGTGTTGTTACGTGTCTTACACAAAAACCACCGCGGTTTAGCTATTCCGGCGAATTTTATTTCGATTTTATCAATAGTCACAAAAATGAAATTTTCGTTTTTTTCGAATTCTTCGATTTTTTCCACTTATTTTGCCATCAATGTGTGTTATATCAATTTAAAGCATGACACGGATTCTCGGGAGCAAGAATCTACCGAGATCCGAGCGAGAATCCATTCGTCTAGGACGTCAGATGGGGCTGTCACTGGCACTGTGTCACATCAGTTCCGAGTGACTGTTTCGACTACACTGAAGGTCATCAATACTTTAATCCGTGCTCAAACAATGAAGAAGGTTAATGTACGACCTCGCAAGACGACCACGACATTTGATCGTCTGATTACCTGCATCTCGAAGGAGAAACGGATGCCAACTACAATGGACATTAAGCGAGCCCTAGCGGAGTTTCGCTAAATTGAGGTGCCTTAAGCTTCTAAACTTGTCTGAAACCATGTTTGAAGGGAGGAAATGTGTCTCTAGAATATCGCCTTCTTCATAATTCTCTTCACATGTACCAGGGGACCAACCCCATCTTCAGAGAAACAACCCCACAACATCAACGATCCTCGTCCATGCTTCACGGTGGTCCGTTGGTACTTCACATCCAATCTAGTGCCAACTGGACGACAAACATGATATATTCCCACCGTATTAATCATCAGAAACTTGCTTTCGTCTGAGAATACGACCTAATTCTACTGTTAGGGGGTCCAATACAAGTGCTCTTTTGCCCATGTGATCCATGCTTTGCTATTCTTTTCGGAGATCAGCTGTTTCTTCATATGGCGACGTTCGAACAGACGCGACGCACGAAGGCGATGTTGTGCATTATTCATGGACACGTCAAAAATCTTTTCAGCCATGTTTGCAATCCTTAGCCACCTCAAATTAGCGAAACTCCACAAGTGCTCACTTGATGTCCATTGTAGTGAGCCTCAGATTCTCCTTCGAGATGCATGTAATCAGACGATCAAATGTCGTGGTCGTCTTGCGAGGTCGTACATTAACCTTCTTCATTTTTTGAGCACGGATTGAAGGTTTGATGACCTTCAGTGTAATCGAAACAGTCACTCGGAACTGATGTGACACAGTGCCATTGACAGCCCCATCTGACGTCCACGACGAATGTATTCTCGCTCGGATCTCGGTAGATTCTTGCTCCCGAGAATCTGTGTCGTGCTTTTAAATTGATATAACACTCATTGATGGCAAAAAAAGTGAAAAAAATCGAAGAATTCGAAAAAAACGAAAATTTCATTTTTGTGACTTTTGATAAAATCGAAATAAAATTCTCCGGAAGAGCTCAACCGCGGTGCTTTTTGTGTAAGACACGTAAAAACACTCTCAAAATTATACCTGAAAATCTGGACTCGATCGGTTCAGTTTGAAAAAAGTTATGGCGAAAAAACCAAATGTCATTATTTTTTTTGGCCAGTACTGTATATCACACCACTTTAATTGTAAGTGAGCTTACGACCGATCTTCACTTGTAGTCTACTTAACGTAAACGTTAATTGGCAGTTTATAAGCACACTTAAAGTTTGGAAAACCCCGAGGTGTAGTTCTAGAGAACACAAATATTATTACTACAATCGTCATATTGCAATCGTCATTCTATGTTATCGATTACTTTTGATCGTTACCTTGATCTGTTTACAGGGAACCGCTGGCGACCACCCAGAGCATCTTCCCAACGAATACTTCGATGGGAGTAGGATGAGGATACGGTATGAGATTTTATTGAATTATTTGTTAATGGAACACTAACTAGAGGGATGCATATTTTTAGTATTATTTCATAATTACAATGCTCATTTTAAAGGGAGAGTATTGCATACAAATATTGATTGAAAGCGCGATTGATATCCGATTAATTATGGTGACACAACTGAATATCTTTTTTCATAAAAATCGAGTTCCGTTCAAATATTTACCAGATAATCTTCAATCATCTTGGAATACAATAAAACAATCATTGCCCGATTCTGCCTCTTTTGGGCTTGATGACGTCCTTGAGACAGGAGGGATACTACTCTCTCACTGTACGCGAGTAGGTGGTGTTCATCTTCGACCACTCCTTCTCCAAGGATTTCTTCAGGGACTCCAGCTTTGGGTGGGGAGCAGTACAGTACTTATCCTCCAAGGTGCCCCAGGCTGAGTAGACTAGGGGCTGAGATCGGGCTAGGAGGCAGCCAATAACATAGGCGGGCGCGTGAAAACGAATTCTTTTTGCACACAGCCTTGCCTTCCCTTGCGGGGCCTTGCGCATAGCTTTGCCTCGCAAAAATTGGAACATTTCCACTCAAATATGCAAAGAAATGGCCATGCGCATAGCCTAGCCTTACAAATCCCCAGTTTGCGCACAGCCTTTCCCCCAGCGTGCCCACCTATTTCCAATAATATCCTCGAATGAATTCGGAAAGCTGTTTCTTTCACCACGCCTTAACGATCTTTGCCTTATAAACTGGCGTCCCATCCTGCTCGGAGGTCCACGAGCAGTTTCCGAAGTGGGAAAGGCTCCAGGTGAGCTTGACTATCTGCCCTAGGTATTCCTTGTTGATCTTGGAGCTAGATTTACAAAAAAACAGGCGTGTCTTTGCGGAGGCGAAAATCCCTGTCCAAACCATTAGTTTTTAAGGGTTTGGAGGTGGTATGGAAAATCCGACCATTGTAGTTAGCAGCCTGGGGGTCCGTAGTAAGCACTCCGTGATTCTGGGGGTTATAGGTGGCTTGCACGAATAACAGCTTCTCATCGGAGAACACGATCATGAGAGTCTGCCTAACCCGCGTACAGTGAGAGAGGTTGTACCCCTCAGGTCTCATGGACGTCATCGAACCCAATGGAGGCAGAATCAGGCAGTGATTGCTTTATTCTATTCCCAGACGTTTGAAGATTATTTGATATACATTTGAACGGAAGTCGATTGTTTTGATAAAAAAGATATTCCGTTTTTTACATAATTAATCCCCACCCTGTACACAGTGAAAGAGAAAATATGGACTGGATAGGAAGCGACTCATCTTCTATCCAATCGATGGTGGCAAATCGATAGTTGATTAGCATATGGAATAGGCTGTCTTCTGATCTGTCTCATATTAAAACCATTAAATGCCAAGAGATCATGAATATGTATAGAGAGGTTCCTTAGCAAACATCTATTTATTGATGGCCTAGTGGTCTACGGCGCGCTCAAACACCGTAGCTGACGTGTTCCACCACCACTTTGCGTTGTTGTTTTTGCTGTTTTCTATGAAATATTCTAGTTCTACTTTTCCGTATGGGGATCTCCCGCGAATTTGAACATAGAATTCTCCACGGGGGGGGGGGGACATCTGCTCGAGCTGTAAGTACGGTAGCTATGCGGTTTTGATTGTAAACGATTTTTATTCTGGTATCCCGTTGTTGTCCGCTGATATGGTGATCATTCGCATATGCATGCGCTATTCTTGGGTACGGTATCAATATCGATTTAGCTGGTTCGCAAAAATGCGGGATACGGTAGTCGTCGTTCACATTTGTCTACATTTGTATAATAAATGCATATGACACATATTTCACAGAGATTAAAGTGAGTATATGGAAAATAATTTGTTATGATTAAGTGTGCAAGAGAGCTGTTCAATGGAGATGCCTGCTGCTGATTCGGATGTAGCAAGGGTCTAATTGGTTGGTTAATCTTCCGCATTTTTTAGTACATAACAATGTTTTAACAACCACGGATGGCTGACATAGCGGCAAAAGCATTTTTAAATAGCGTCATACATTTTCTTAGCATTCATTTGCGAGGATTGACCCCCCTCTATATATGGCTCATTTTCGGTTCACTTGATGCAAACACGGCGGCGCAATGATAGTAACTAAGATGCTCTTGCCGGAGAAAAAAAAGTATCGCAAACTGAGTGATGATAAGCAGTAAAACATCTAGGTTCTCCCAGCGCGAAAGTTGACTACGGTATATCTGGGCGCTCGCCATACGAACGCTTCTGACTAGACCTATCATCGAGTTTTACGATTCGCGATACATGCCGAGATGGCTAAGTGGATAGAACTTTTGTGTAGCGATCCCATACGTGAGCACCACTGCCGGTAGCGGCAATACCCCTCCGCTTTTGGCACCTGACCACCCCCCCCCCCCCGAATTTTTCACAATGGGATGTATCACAGTGACACAAACTAAAGAAGGAAAAGAGAATCTGAAATGTACACGCTGTTTCAACGGTTGAGATTTTTCTACTTACTGTAAGATTTCACCCCCCCCCCCGATTTTCATTTCCAAAGGCAATGCCCGCCCACGTATGAGCGATCCGAACCTCGTACGTTCGAATCCCGCCCAGTGCAAATCAACTTTGCCGATTTTTCGTAATGCAAGAGGCTTCAAGCCAAAGTTAAATGTAGGGATTTCTCTTCATTGAACCGCCGTGGCAAAACGAAGCTAAAAATGTCGATTTGTAAGCGAAAATAGCATATTTTCAAAACCGACCCACAATATTTCGAAATTATACCCATTATATAAAAAAAACGGCGAGGGCACGGAAAAGGTATGTTTTCGGAGCCCTCACAGGATTTTTTTATATTGTAGGTTGATATTGTAATTTAAGAGGAAAAAATCGTTATTTTTCTCTTAAATTGTAATCTTTCGCATAAAAATGAGCCATATGAGGCCGTTTGTGTAAGAGTCAGGCAAATCTGGGGGAGGGTTGACACAGGCCAAAAATTTCGATGCCTTCAAAACTTGTGTATATGGGTTATCGACCCCCCTGATGAAAATGTGCATAGTCATTTTTGCCCCAATGGTCCCGCAACGCATGGGCGGTATTACGGTAAGATCACGTTTTCAATCCGTTCTCGGTCCATGGTTGAGCTAGAGGTATGAAAATTGTGCTCCTAGGGCAGAATTCGATGGCGATGACTGCTGTCTACTTTGTTTGTTTTGAAAATATTCCAAATTCATAAACTGGAACTTTTGATGGAGACGGTTGCGGCCCTAGCGAGTATGACAGTTCGATCCGGCGTGACGAGAGGATTCCAATGATATATTTTTAACTCTTATATCCGTTGAGAAAGCTTTCATAGTGGTGATATAGTGATCTGGCGCGCGCTCCCTCGCACTGTCTCATTTCCGCACACTATCTCGTCACTCTCGAGAGTACGAGAGAGCGCGCGGAATTGAGAGGGTGTTTCGGAGGGTTACTGATCACTATATAGAAACTATGAAACCTTTTTCAACGGAGATAAGGGCTCAAAATAAATCATTAGAATGATCTCGTCATGCCGGTTCGAACTGTCATACTCGCTAGTCTCCATCAAAAGTTGCAGTTTTCTAACTTTTGGAAAATTTTCAAAACAAATGAAGTAGACAGCCATCATCGCCATCGAATTCTGGCCCAGGAGTTCAATTTTCATACCTCTAGCACAGCCATGGACCGAGAACGGCTTGAAAACGTGATCTTGCCGTAATCCCGCCCAGGCGTTGCGGGACCACTGGGGCCAAAATTACTATGCACATCTTCATAAGCGAGGTCTATAACCCCTATACACAAGTTTTGAGGGTATCAACATTTTTGGCCTGTGCCGACCATTGTTCGACTCTTATGCAATATATAGTGGGTCGATCCTGGAAATGAGTTGACACGCGAAGCAATTGCAGCCGATGAATATAAAATTGTTGCATGGAGAAATTGAATGCGCTATGGAGGAAATTGTTTCATGATGGTTACAACAATTTTATATTCATCGGCTGCAATTGCTTCGCGTGTCAACTCATTTCCAGGATCGACCCACTATATAACCATCATGAAACAATTTCCTCCATAGCGCATTCAATTTCTCCATGCTACCACCAGAAAAACAACAGGTTCTTGCACCTCTATCAGTCACAATTTTTGCTAAGTTTTTCGAGCCATGTATTTAGAAGATGTATGCACTCGCATGACCACACTCATAAGATGTTCACTTGCAGGATTCGCCAATCAAACGACATCATCTCTCACTCTTGTTGAGTACTATAAAGAAGATGAACCTTGTTGTGGACGGATTAATCAATAAAAGTGAAAAGGATGACAACGTGCTAAACTTTTTATTCTCCTTCTCGTTTTTTTTTATTTTGCTTAAAGGAAGAATATTGTTTCCCTTGTTGTTTTTCATCTCCTATAATTCGTAGAATAATCCATTATTCATTTTTTATGTATTAATGTACTTACCATATCATCATTTAGAAGACTAACACTTACAATAATCGTTTATCTCTTGTCCACGATAATTACTAATTTGTATAGTTTCCTGTTACCTCTGTTTATGTTGATTTATTGCTATCGATTTTGAAACGTATTTGTATTTGTCATATTTGACGCCGTCAATAATGGCATGCCATATTTGACGCCGTCAAATATGGGTCAGATTTGACGGTGTAAAATATGGGTCAGATTTGACGCTGTAAAAAATGGCATGCCATATTTGACGTCGTAAAAAATGGCATGCCATATTTGACGCTGTAAAAAATGGCATGCCATATTTGACGCCGTCAAATATGGGTCAGATTTGACGGTGTAAAATATGGGTCAGATTTGACGCTGTAAAAAATGGCATGCCATATTTGACGTCGTAAAAAATGGCATGCCATATTTGACGCTGTAAAAAATGGCATGCCATATTTGACGCCGTCAAATATGGGTCAGATTTGACGGTGTAAAATATGGGTCAGATTTGACGCTGTAAAAAATGGCATGCCATATTTGACGGCGTAAAATATGGGTCAGATTTGACGGTGTAAAATATGGCATGCCATATTTGACGTCGTCGAATATGGGTCAAATTTTACGCCGTCAAATCTGTCCCATAATTGACGAGGTCAAATCTGGCATGCCAGAATTGAAAGTGTCTAATATGTCCGGTCTCAACGTTGCCATTTTTGCAACCGTCAAATATGGCAACAACTAAATTCGAAAAAAATGCCATTTTTTCACATAGCATTTTTGTCTTAGCAAACGAGTGACTAATATGACACTTGCAATTCTGGCATTTCATCTCCCTTGCTATCCTGCCATTTTTGCTCCTCTCCATTGTGGTTCAAATTATTTCTGCCTAATTTTACGAAGTCATTTATGGCATTTATGTCGTTAAATTATCTGCCAAATTTGCACCTTGATTTTATGGCTAATTTTTTGTTGTCACAATTGCCAAATTATCACGTTGCAAATTTGGCTCTCTCCATTTTTTCCAGTTGTTTCTCTGTCAGAAGTTATATGTACATATAATAAAGCGTCAAATTTGGCATTTCTCCGGCTCTTCACATCTGACAATTTTGCAGGAAGAAATTATGCCATGCCACATTTGACGTCGTCAAATGTGGCAAAAAAAATGACAAGTCAATATTACAACAACTGCTTATCTTTACCCTTCTTATATTTTACACTGTAAAAAATGGCGGACCATATTTTACACTGTAAAAAATGGCGGACCATATTTTACACTGTAAAAAATGGCGGACCATATTTTACACTGTAAAAAATGGCGAACCATATTTTACACTGTAAAAAATGGCGAACCATATTTTACACTGTAAAAAATGGCGAACCATATTTTACACTGTAAAAAATGGCGAAACATATTTTACACTGTAAAAAATGGCGAACCATATTTTACACTGTAAAAAATGGCGAACCATATTTTACACTGTAAAAAATGGCGAACCATATTTTACACTGTAAAAAATGGCGAACCATATTTTACACTGTAAAAAATGGCGAACCATATTTTACACTGTAAAAAATGGCGAACCATATTTTACACTGTAAAAAATGGCGAACCATATTTTACACTGTAAAAAATGGCGAACCATATTTTACACTGTAAAAAATGGCGAACCATATTTTACACTGTAAAAAATGGCGAACCATATTTTACACTGTAAAAAATGGCGAACCATATTTTACACTGTAAAAAATGGCGAACCATATTTTACACTGTAAAAAATGGCGAACCATATTTTACACTGTAAAAAATGGCGAACCATATTTTACACTGTAAAAAATGGCGAACCATATTTTACACTGTAAAATATGTCATGCCAGAATTGCCGGTGTCTATTATGTCCGGTCTCAACTCTGCCATTTTTGCAACCGTCAAATATGGCAAAAACTAATTTCGAAAAAAATGCCAATTTTTCACTTTGCATTTTTGGATTAAAAATCGTGTGACAAATATGACACCTGCAATTCTGGCATTTTATCTCTCTTTCAATTCTGCCACTTTTGCTCCTCTCCATTCTGGTTCAAATTATTCCTGCCAAATTTTACGAAGTCATTTATGGAATGCCAGTTTTTCCCTCTGCATTTCTGCCATTAAATTGTCTGCCAAATTTGCATCTTGATTTTATGGATAATTGTTTTGTACCCAGAATAGCCAAATTATCACATTGTAAATATGGATCTCTCCAAGTTTTCACCTCGTTTATTTGTCAGAAGTTATCTCTCCAAATAATAAAGTGTAAAATTTGGCATCTTCACATCTGACAATTTTGCAACAAGAAATTATGGCATGCCACATTTACAGTCGTAAAAAATGGCAGAAAAAAGAGCCAACTCAATATTTTCCGGTGGGCTTATCCTAACCCCTCTTATATTTACTGAGGAGTAGGATCCGCTATGGGAAACGTTCGAGCTAATTCATTCTTTTGAGAAAAACGAAATTTCCGACACCACTGAATTTGTGGAAAAATGGCATAACTTTGTGTTTAGTGAACTTGTAGGCTCCAAACGTGGTAGAGGTAATAGCCCAAGTGTGACACGAAACCTGGCAGAGTATGAGCCCGATCGGTTGAATTTTGAGAAATTTCGAAAATTTATTTTTCTCATTTTTCGAGGTACAGGAAGTCGGATTAATTTCGATTCAGTTCAACAACCAGATGTCTTCTATTTATAGTAGACGATAGTTCACTAGTGTTTCACGCAATATCGAGTTCTTTGAGTGAAGTTATAATAGGAGAAAGAGGTCGAAAATTGTTAGGGCACGATTTTTAAAAGACAACGAAAATAAATAAAATGATTTTTTGTGGGACTAAAAGAGCATCGATAGTCATTATATTATAGAGATAATCTTCAGTCTTCATGATAATTGTCATGGCAAGGTTTCAGCCTTATCGGACAAATTAGGAGCATTTCGGAAAAAATCGTTAAAAAAATTCTAACAATTTTCGACCTCCTTTCTAAATTTGTAACTTCACTCGAAGAACTCGAAATTTCATGAAACACTGGTAAAATGTCTTCTACAATATATTGAAGACATCTGGCTGATGAACTGTATCGAAATTAATCCGACCAGGTACTTCCTGTAGTTCGAAAAATGAGAAAAATATATTTTCGAAATTTCTCAAAATTCAACCGATCGGGCTCATACTCGGCCCGGTTTCGTGTCACACTTGGGCTATTACCTCTGCTACTTTTGGAGCCTACAAGTTCACTAAACACAAAGTTATGACATTTCCCCCCAAATTCAGTGGTGTCGGAAATTTCGATTTTCTCAAATGAATGAATTTGCTCGAACGTATCCCATAGTGGATTCTACTCCTAAGTAAATGCTGTTCATACACTGTTAAAAACAAGTCTCATAAAAATTCGGCTGAGGAATTAATTATCGCTGAGTAAGTACACAGGGGTTCCAGGATCATTACACAATAGTACGACGACGAATCATAACAACGGGAGTAGGACATGATGCCCATTAGTACTATAGTATCCTGCCAAAAGATGAATCCGATTGCTCATCTGAGTCAAAAGTTATGACATTGCAAATATTCGTCCGAATACTTTTGACCGATACTGTATGCCATGACAGGGGTTCTTCCCAGATCAATGTGGTTCCATTATTATATTCATCAATCGACGTTACAATCAAAGACATTACACGTGCAAGTACGAGTTTTTTCAAAGCCATTAATGTATATTTCGAATCACAGATTCCAGATTTTCAATTTTCTCTATCAGATAAGCACATTCATTTCATCAGTCCTAATTCACGAGTGCTCGGGAAAACAGATTCACACCAAAAGTGAGTCATCCAGTAGAAAAAGATGTTGATTTTCCCACGATTCAGGCAGTGGAAGCAGTTTATAAGGCTAAATCAGGCTAGACTCAGTCAGTCTACTCTGATTTGGTCTACAACAGCCATGAGTGACATACTAGTCGATACTTCTGTGCCGAATATCTTCTTCAGCTTTGGCGAGTTATTTTTTTATTGGGTTGTAGGGTTTCTGAGTGCATAGTTGTCGACATCATGCACCATTTACAGAGGCGACTATGGCGTGTCTCATCGCTGAGGGCATTCTCGTTGCTGTGCTCCTCATTCTAACAACTCGTCTCCACCCTGATGGTTGGTGGCTTTAAAAAAAACTATATGTATTCGTGATTTTAGTACATCCCAAAACTCCTGCTTCTCCTTCTTTGACTGAGAGGGGCTATTCAGAACAAAAGTTTAGGTTACGACGCTTTGGACGATTCGTCAAAAGCAAGAACATGATCACTTTGACCCGGATTTCAGATGTCTCCAAGCCGTTCTTGGGCACTCTCGTCATTGCCCTAACTATCGGTACTTCTTGCTACATAGGATTCTTCGCAATCAAGATGATCGGAAGAGTCTCAGAGGGAATGTATGCAAACAGAAATGTACCCAAAAAACGTGTCCAAATATATAATTTTCATAATAAATTAAGTCATTTTGTTCTCTTTAACGCACTGCATTTCGCCTTGATTTCGAATTCTTAAATTTTTCAGTCAAATCTACGTTTCCTGCGCCAAAGTAATCGCTCACTTTGCCGCATACAATTCATTTCTATTCGGAGGGGCGTACTTTGCGCTTGGCGCGGGAAATGCCGCGCGAACAAGAGCCGCTTCTGGATGTTGTTCTTCTTGGTGAGCTTTTAGAAAGTTTCGATTTAATTTGAATAAACAAAAAATGCTGATGAATATTTATATGATTATAATCATTTCAAACATTTACAAATCGATATTTTAAATTTAAAAAAAATTATTCTCAATCTACAATTCTAGATGACTCAATTTCCCAGGTTCATCCATCTTGCCATAGCTATATTTGCCGCTGCAGTCGCATTCACTTCCCTATTTCTCTCGAAAAACCTTGAACATATTCCACTCGCACTCTATGTGGGTCTTCCTGGACTGGGAACGGTTGTGCTAATCGTTGCAGGTGCACTGGTGAGTATTTGTAGTTCATCGCGCTACATATCTGTATGTCGCAAATTCTCAGATTAAACTCTGGTATTTTGCCACTTAAAGTCTACTTAAACTTTCCCACTTTAAGTAGACTTTAAGTAAACTTAAAGTGAGACGTACGTCTACTTAAAGTGGTGTGGTATACTGTAATGCATTTCGTCAAATGTTCTTGCACTTAAAGTTTACTTAAAGTCTACTTAAAGTCTGTGACGTAGTTTAAGTAGACTTTAAGTGGCAAAATACCAGAGAAGAAGGGGACCCACGAGATTTGGGCTGCGCTAATAACATGAAGAACGTGGGACATAGGAAGTGACATTCTGTTCTCTATTAGATTTGACTGGTTGAACCCGTAGAGCGTGTGGCTCAGTGGTTAGTAGTCAGCTCTTGTAACCGTGCCACACGGGTTCGATTCCAGTTTGCAATTTTCTATACATTTGTGCTTCAATTTTAAAAACTCGCGCCTTTCCCTGGGCATATCAATGAACTTTAAGTCCGAATTACGGTATTCTAAGGCATCTAAAATTTTAGAGAACATTGTTTTTGTATACAACGAGATGTGATCAATAGTTCTGTCTGGCCAGTTTAGTCACGAAAAAATTCGTGGGTCCCCTTCTTTAAGCTTTTGGTGCTTTCCTTCAACAGCAAGTCCCATGTTGCAAGTTACTTTGCGGTTTATCGTTGGCCGCTGGTAGATGAAAAAATACTTGTGGAGAGGGTTTTGCAACCAAACTAGATAAAAACATTGAGAATAAAGAAAATCAATGAGTTTATGACAATTCCTTTTTTTCTGAATGTTCTGTTTTTCCGCATTTTGAAAACTGAAAAAATACTGTCCCAGCCCCCTTGCCAGAGCGGAGAGAATCTAATTAACGAGTGGCTAACACAGGGACTTCTCATCTCGTTATGTGGATCGTCATCGATCGAAACGACTGAGAAGGATCGTCCCAAATTCTTGGCCAACGCTCGCTCGAGATTCTTCCAGTACATCCTGGCGTTCATCGCTCCAACTTTTGTGTTGATCCTAGTGCGAGGAGGTAAATTCCGTTTTAAAGGGAGCGTCACCTCACTCAATGGTCTCTACATTGTGTACACTATTGCTCTTTTCTCTAACAACCAGAGCAGAGCATTGCGCGTCGAAGAGGCCATTGAGAGAGGTTGCACTCCCTTTAAAAACACACACCGAGCTAATTTTTCACTCCGCTCTGACAACGCTCTCTCTTAGACAAAAAAGTAAGCATTGCCCGATGGGAGAGTTTCAAATTAGCTCGGCCGGTAATGTGTCCTTCAAAAATACATGAGCACAAACGAAAAATATTGTGTGCAAAAAGTCATTTCTTTTTTAAAAACAAAACATTAGACTACTACATATCAGTCCATGTTCATGTTCGTTTTGGACTCTGTGCGTACTGTTCATTAAATGGGATATCAAAAAATTTCGATTCGAAATTGTTAAAACAATTCATCTCATGTTGATAATCTTAAAAAAAAAGCCGATCAGAAATACGTATCTGAAAGTTTGAAATGACTGTCTGGTAAGAATGTGGATTACTGATCCATGTGTGTGTGTTCATCTGGCGGTTAGCACTTTCATTGGCAATTCAAAATTATTTTTAAAATTCACATCTTAAAACTTATATTTTATGGTGCATGTCACACATAATTGTACAATTTCATTTAATTATTTATTATTCAAAATTTCAGCTAATAGCTTCGTCTACGTTGGAAATCTCATAGGATACCCAGGCCGCATTACCCGCGATCTTCTCTACTTCACAGCTCGAATGTATACGGTAAGAGCTATCAAGATTTTATAGTAGTATTTCCATAACCCCGGTCCTTTTCTACTCGCGGGGCACACCGTTCAATCCCGTGGGGTACACCACGCGGTAGAACCTTTAGAAGGTGTACCCCTCGAGATTCGATGTCCACCCCGCGAGGCACACCGCCCCTTCCACACCGTGGTGCTCCTCGCGGTGTACCCCGCGAGATTTGGCCTCTCAACGGTGTGCCCCGTGAGCAAAAAAATTACGGAGAACTGGAATCGTCCCCCCGCAGTGTGCCCGGCAGATGACACCGCAGGGAAAGTAAGCAAATAATTATATTCAGAAACCTTCTGGTCAATATAAAATATGTGCGTAATACATGAACCAGTGAGAATGATTCATTTCGTCATTTTTATATATATTTTTTCATCGTTATAACAGTACATTTCAGAATGGCCCAGTGACAACGCCACCTGAGATCGAATCATTCTTCACCATCGTTCTAGTGCTCTCGATGATCGTTTTCCATCCATCCCTTCGCGAGATCCTATTGTGTTCTGCCAAAGTATCACCGGCAAAGGTAAAAAAAAAATTTTTAAATCACGCGGTATCCAACGAAATGATTCTCAAAAAGTTTGTTCAGCTATGGTTTTCGTTTTCCGGAAATATACTTTTCACAAATGTACAATCCAGGGGCACCCCGAGCTAGTTTTGTTCTCGTTTAAGGCGATACTCTATCGCTTTCTCTACCTACGAGAGAGTGTTACCAGAGCGGAGACGTTCAAATTAGCTTGGGGAGTGCGTATAATATGACCTCATGTCCATTCACAATTAATTATTTAGGTCGCTCCGGTTGCTGAATCGTTCACTCAACCCGCACTACCCTCAATGCATCATCCAGTACAGCAGCTGGCTCCCGTGATCTATCCTGGCCCGCCCATGGCACATCCCGGAATGACCCATCTTCCGCCAATGACCATGAACATGGCGCCCATTCATCAATATGTACCGTATGCCCATGGCATGGGACGCCCTTTGGTCTCTATGGCCTAGGAAAATCACTTTTGATTAAAGGGAAATCTCGGGCTTATTTTAAACTCTGCGCTCTGGTCATACTCTCTCACTTTCTTTGTCCGAGAGTGTGGCCAGAGCCCTTGAAATTGATTCGAAGTTGTTTATTGATTGTTCCGCGATCGATAAAGACTTCATTGTTGATAGATATAATTTAGATCAAACAGGGGTCAAATAGACGCTGTTTTAGTCTTTTTTTGGTGAGCTACCAATTATTTTAGTTCGAAAAATGGAAAATGAAGTACAATCTTACTCACTATGTGAATAAGGAGATCGAGAAATCAATGCGCACCCAATATGTGTAGTAACGTGGAAATGCGCTTTTAATCAGTTTCATGGAAACATTTCTTCGAATTTTTCATCCGCCGATTTGATAATATTGTACTTTCCCATGAGTACTGAATGAATCATATTCGTTATTTGTCGGTATACAAAAATACACGAAGAATACCGCCATTTTCAGTTTTTTTGAAAATTAAAGAAATTTCTCCGCGCGTTCTTTCCCATTGCGTTCGTCGGTTTCAGTGCTCTGCTGAAAAAAATTGGCAAATATATTCTGTCAAGCGCGTTATCATTCGATATTTTCTTACTAATGCAAAGACGTCAGCAATTTCTGAAATGGAAGATCGAGAAATCAAAATGTACCCATTAATTGCCATTGTAGTCCTGTGGAAATATCCTAAGCATGAGTTTCTTTCAGGGAAATCTTCCGCGTTTCCCATGCCACGGTTGGCACTACTTGGTGTGCGCAAAAATATCTAAGAATAAGAATGCCTCCTCGCAATCAAAAAGTCACATTTCGTTCGGAGAAAGTACAGACCATAAAATGAACCGGATTCTGAAAATGATAAACACTTACTTTTCGAGGACATTGACATTAATAAATGTTCTGATAGCAAGGATCGGAAAAATTCTTGATAATAAGCACGTATAATTCTGTTTCGAAGATAGTGATAAGTGATAAGATGGTAACAATCATGATTGAATCATATTCTAGTAATTGATAAGAGTCGATGTCGAATAAATACAGTGTAATCCTGAAAATTGGTTTTATTATTTCGAGATGCCCAAGGTGCTGAATTTTATTTGGAAGGTTTGTAAATTTTCTTTTTGTTTACATTTCTCCCCCCAATCATGATCAGTCTGGTAAAGACGCTTTACTATGCGAAATGTAAACAGCATCTTGCTGTGGTGTTAATATCTTGGAAAAGTAGAAGGAAAAGTGAAAAGAAGTGCTATTTTTTATTGTAAAAGTATGTAGATGGTAAATTAGTAATCCAAATCTCGCGCAAACGGTTTTTGTAGTAATATTTTGTCGATTTCGAAGCTATTCTACTTTTCGAACTATTTTTACATTCATAAAATTAGCACTATTTTTCACTTTTTCGTGTGCTTTTCCATGATTTTTAAACCACATTTACTGTTTGATGATATTAATTGAACAATTGAAGCACGAGTATACATAAGTTTTCATGATCATTACATGTAAGAGTAAATAATATTATAAGCTAAACGTATAATGTGTTTCGGCCGTTACGTCCGTTTTTCTGCAGATTATTTCCGTTTTGAGAAAATTTTCAATATATTAGAAAATTAATTTCGATATGCCTTAATTAATCAATATTTTTCAGACTGCTCAGATTCTGTTCGCTCTGTCGCTGCTCGGAATCACCGTAACCAATCTCGTATTCACTTTGGAAATACACGATGACGCGATGGCGCCAGCTCCATCAAGTGCAACATATTCCCCAATCCCAACTATCCACACAACTCCTATAAAACCGGTAGATTCGCATTCCACAACAACAACAACTACTACTGCTACAAGTAGTTCTGACATGACTTCAACGAGAGCGACCAGAATAGAAACAACTGCAGCGAAGAAGCTCACTGACACCACTCTGACCACAATTGATTGTGATTACAAGCAAAATCGTTCTCACGAGAAGCATTCTAGTGAAGAGAAAAATCCTTGCAAGCCCACCAAAGCACCGAAACCATCGAAAAGTCCGAAACCGTCTAAGGGGCCTAAACCATCCAAAAGCCCGAAGCCATCAAAACCCCCTAAAACGACTACGACAAGGTTCCCCATATTTCGAAGGTCAACAACTTCGAGTACGAGTACACAATCTACTACTACCACTACAAGTAGTTCTGACATGACTTCAACGAGAGCGACCAGAATAATGGACGAGACAACAGCAGCGAAGAAACTCACTGACACTACTCTGACCACTATTGATTGTGATTACAAGCAAAATCGTTCGCACGAGAAGCATTCTAGTGAGGAGAAAAATCCTTGCAAGCCCACCAAAGCACCTAAACCCTCCAAAAGTCCGAAACCATCCAAAAGTCCAAAGCCGTCTAAACCCCCTAAAACGACTACGACAAGGGTCCCCATTTTTCGAAGGTCAACAACTACGAGTACGAGTACACAATCTACGACAACCTTAGAATTGTCAACAATTTCGTCATAATATCTCATTTTTACCTGTTTGTAAGATAATAAAGCATTTTCCTGTCGAGAAGTGAGCACTCTTTCCAAATGATAAGAAATCGGTCAATAGACTTTCAACGATCATAGAGATAAGAATATGAGTGACTTCAGTGGCATGCACCGACATAAAAAAGCCTTATCTATGAAGGAATGATTCTCTTGCGAAGTATCTTTAATATTAGGGAATTTTTTCCTAATAGGTCAGGAAATTCGATCCAAGGAATGATTCACTTACCTATATATGAAGGAAGTATTCTACGAGGTTTACCTTGTGAGTGGATTTTTTGTCTCTGTGTGTGCAACTCAAGACTGTGCAATATTGTGTAGAGTATTTGATTTTATCCAACATTCAAATTGTCACGTTGTACATACGTCGAATAGAGAAAGACGGAGGAATTCGGATCTTCAACTCGACAGACAGGGTTTTTTTGGTTAACAATACAGTCTTGGGTCAAGGGAAATCACATTCCGCGCTAACGTTGTCGGTGATCATTCTTCTCCACCTTCAGCTGTGAGCACCACAAACGCGCTAAATCATCAAATTGGCGCATTCGGTGGGCGACTCCTGAGTCAGAAGGATGATTGATACAGACTTGCAATCGGCGTAGAACATGCGAATGATACGAGTTTGCGAGGGGATAGATGTGAGGGGTCGTTGAATACTTAAAAAATAGATCCCAGTACACGAACAGGAAATCACTAAGGAAATTAACCATCGAAAAATTATATTGTTTCTAATGAGATGATAAGAAAGAGAAAAAAATGCTATTGTTTTTATTTAGATGTGAGAGACTAACAGAGACTTGTAAGTGGTGTTCAAGAATTACGAAGACTTTTAATTTCTCTATTGTTTCATATTTATATTTCATATGTGGTTCATCAATCAAGTTCAAATGGCAAGCAATAATTGAATGATGTACATATATTTAATGCATTCCCTGCCTAGCAATCGCACATCACAATAAAAAGCAAAAAAATTAGACAAAACGATGAGACAACGAGATAATGCTTGCATTTATCGAATCACTCATCGTTTAATAAAAAACTAGTGCGCTGCAAAAATTCCTTGAAAACACATGAAGTGAGTCTTAAACACCCTATGTTATCACAAAATATCCGAATAAACAAAAGAATAATAATAATAATAATAATATTTTAATAATAATCATAGATCAGAATCATAGATCACTGAACATTGTTTGTATACGACAGAAGGCGAATCTTCGAAATGTACATCCTAGAGATAATGCAAATTTGAAAATAAAGGCTCTTTGTCTACAATTTATTATCATAGCTAGAAAGTATAGTTGTGCCTTAGCCTGCGCTAGACTACCACTGTAGGAAAATGAGCTAGTACCAACGATGTTTACGTCGAAAATAAGGAGTGATTGATTGTAGTTATCATTCATAAAATAAGGACAATCAATTTCGGCAATAGGAAAAAGCATAATTCAGTTGTTGGATTTTCTCAAATAGCGCTATATCGAGCATACTTTAATACTTCACAAATACACAAACACACAATAAATGAATTTGGATGAAAGTTCAATATCTTCCTGTTCATTTTTGACTCGACATTATTCTGAATATCATGAGTCACGCAATGCAATACATAGAACCCTCTTAATCTATAAACTATAAATACTGCTAATTTTATTAACATCCAAAATAGGAGAGCTAATAAATTAGAAATGATCGCAGAAAAAAAGTCGCAATGCGGACCACGAATCTACTAATTTTAGAGCACCCCGCAAGACTTGAGGAGGTTGTTCTAATGTTGCGGTACGCATTCGCACACAACGCGCACACATTGTCAGATCTTATAGTCCATCGATATATCTATATCCACTTCACTAAATGAGAAAAGAAACCCAGAGAACTAGAACGTAGCGATAACCCAATTGACAGCCCCATCTCCGCACCCTTGTGGTACATATTTCGACTTTTCCACGGCACACATTACTACAAGTCTGTCGCTGAGAAAAGGGGCTAAACTCCATCATGGCTGCGCGGCGAGAGCGGCCATGGTATGACAGAGAATATGTGAGGGGGGACAGAGAGAGAGTTCCCAAAAATGAGAGAGCGTGATAATACACTATATCGTATTTTTGGCATTTTGCCAAGTTTTCAATGACCGCTCTCGTAATCAATGTGTTGGAGAAATGCTGTTGTCAGCTGGTTAAACCGATGAACTGTTTGACTTTAGATGATGAGCTAAAACATGAGAATAAATTAGAGAATAGTGTAGCAGTAGAGAACGACAGCAGAGTCTATACTACAGAACAGGGAATTTAACTACTGCATGTGGTACTTTGATCATTTTATCACTTCCTCTACCACATTCGGCAACTTCTCAATCTTCTCTCATATTGTAGCATCACTATTTCGGCGATCTTTTCTATTATAATTCATGTATAGTATCACTGTGTTCTCTAGAATGTTAAAGGCAAAACGACTACTTGACATAAAAACACTCGCAAATACAATTGTATTTTGCTTGTCTGGCTATCAAAGAAAAATAGCTTGAACTAGAAAACTGTGAAAGCAACAGTGTAGCTGACAAGGTCCAGTTGTTCATCTGCTATTCTCCAAGTAATTATGAAATAGATCAAGGAACAGGGTTAAGGCAAAGGTAAAGATACAGTAAATTATTCGGCATACGTAGCGGCCGAAACACCATGAAGCACATTATTACTTAATAGTTTTATTGTTACAATTATTTTAAATACGTGCATGCATATCACTCCTGTACATTGATTTACTTACTAAATTAATTATACGAAGTCCAACGGGTGATCACTGCTAGGCCAGTGATATTTCACGGCCAATTCAGTCCGGAGGGCCTATTCTCTTCTTCGGACCTACTTTACCGCATTCAATGTGCAAGGAACAACTATTATACATAGACTTCTATTTAGATATTTTGCATGCTTTAGTTATTGAATTATTATATTAAACCCTTCTGTAATCTAACTCAATGGGGGTTCTACTGAAGATGGCCAACCCCATTGGGCAGAGGTTCACTGTCTAGAACCTAATGGCCGAAACAGTGAATCTCACCCGTTCTTAAACAATATTACTCATTATATACAACCCTTGTTAGTACAGTTACAAGTTCATCTCCACAAAATTCATTCTAATTCTGATGTTGTGCTAATGTTGTATTACGTATAATGTTGTGTTCATTAAACTGACTATGATTTAAATTAATGAAGATTCGTTAAATAATGTTATTTTTAAAAAAAGACAAAATAAAGAGTGTGCCTTATGTCTAACAAGATCGTTCACTTTTGTGACTACATCGGCCATGTGCGCGGAGTAGGGAAGAGACAGGGGAAGAGATAGAGATATACGAGAACCAGAGATCGGGGAATAGGCATAGATATGAGATACAGAGAGAAAGAGAAGGATAGAGATTCGAAGAGATAGAGATAAACAGGAGAGAGAGTAGAGCGAGAAATAGACAAAATAGATCGAGAAGGGATAAAAAGAGCGAGATATAGTCGAGTAGAAGAGTGGAAGAGTGATTAAGAGAGCGAGGTCGACGGTCAATGTTCATTATTTCTTCTGTGTTGGTATACCCGATATCCCTCGCTCATGTTCATACCTTCATACCTGTCGTTTCGTCTTACTCGTTGAACGTAACCATTATGGCGGTAGAGTAACCTCTGCCGAAGGTTTCTTCAATTTCTCTCTAGTACCATTTCTTCACTATTAGACACCCCGTTTTGGAACTTTCCGTTTTGTACGATTACCTGCTCACTATTTGTAGATGTTTTACTTTTTTTAAATTACCAAGACGTCTCTGTCCCAAAACGTACTACACAAAATGGCTTTGTCCCGCATTTCTATATAGTAATATGGAGACGCTGAGATTGCGTTAGGAGACGGTTTGTGGACAGTGTGTGTTCAGAACAGAAAAGAATATTGATTTTCGCCAAGCCCAGGCCGATTGGGCAACCAAATTTTAATTAGCATCGAAAACTGAATCATTTTTGCTATTCAAATTTCAAAATGTCAGACTGACCAAGAGACCCTCCCATTTAGGCAACCAGGGCCATTCCAAAAGAATCTCGAGCACCGAGACTTATTTGGCTTGCATATACATATTTGCCATTTAATGTTTATTGCCAGACCGCGGAGTTATATTGCGAAGCGCTAAATTTTCGATGTTACTTTATTACGTTAAATTCATTTATCATATCATAAGTTTCATAGACACCTAAACGATCAGAACAGCCCCATGACTCTTCTACTTCATCTCGCCATCTCGTATTGGCTGAAAATGTTATTGACCCATGTTACGGGGAGCGTAACCTCTCTCAATGGTCTCTTCGACGCGCAATGCTGCCTCGTCGTTAGAGAACAGTGAAATAGTGTGCGCGATGACGAGGTCATTGAGATAGGTAACGCTCCCTTTAATTACCTCCTGTTCATCGATCGTTCTTCCCTCCAAACTACACAAAATCCAATTACCATTCTATGATCATCATCTCGCGATCAACAGTGAACAATTTAGAAAGACTCTCAACTCACATTAAAGACTTCCCGAGCTGTTTTGAAACTCTCCGCTCTTGTAATGCTCTCCCGCTTTCCATACCTTTCTGTACCACATCGCTGAATGAACACATGCACTTTTTTCATGTTACGCATATCTTTGTTGCTCAATACAAATGTAGAATGTTGATAAAAATGTATCTACGTTAGAGGCACAACCCAGAGCTAATTTGAAAGCATCCGCTCTGACAACACACTCTTGCTTTCCTTGCCTACTTGAGAGCGTTGCGAGAGCGGAAAATAAATTCGCTCGGGGTGTTTTAAACTACCCTTATCTCCTTTTCGATACCACCCAGTGCCTTTGTCTGAATAGCGCGATAAAAACGAGATAAGCCCCAAACTATGAATAGTTTTCAATTGCGTTCCGTGTTGACAAGCACGCTGTGGCCCCTATAGACAGTCTAGCGATAACCCTCAAACTACGGGAGCCCTATGTGTTATATTGTTTTCAATGAGTAACCACTACAAGCCGGTATTATCATAAGACATAGTGACGGTGCCGGCCAGCCCAATGAGATATGGGTATATTAGTGGGTATGATAGGTAATGGGCAAGATCGTCCTAAAAAATCGACAAGAATGCTCCTTCAACTGGCCACTGTAAGTTCTCCTGATTGCTATACATTCAACCAAACCAGGTTGAATAGCGACCACAACTTAAATATAATATTATCGATCCGTATTCTGTGATTTTTTTGCCTAAAACAATTTTCTCAGAGCTATCGTTCCAAGAACACGACATGTTCCAATATTTTCTCTCTCTCTCTGACTTCTTTCGCCCACCATGATAGCCCAAAATGATTGTTCATGGGAAAATTCATATTAGTGAATTGTGAATTATAGCCAATGAGATATCGCGTGATGCAAAACTTCATTGGCTGGAATTCATGCAACCTGTCAAATATGTTTTTGTGTCATTTGTAACCACTCATTCATTCATTCCTTCGATCATTATCATTATAATCACTCCGTGTAATATTCTCACTAATTATTCCAAATTCAGATGCTCTCCAACGTGACCCTGCAGTCTGTCACGGACTCGCTCAAGCATTTACAAGTCCCGGCCATTCCTCAGTACCACGTCAACCTTCCCACTATTGGCCTAGCTGCCGGCGCCATCGCGGTAGGATACGTTGTCACCAGGTTTGTCACTCGAAATTGTCATTTCGATCATTTTGAAGTGACAGACAAGAAAGTGAATAAATCCATTGAAGGTACTTCTGGGAGCTCATTCCTGTCGGCGGTCACAATAAGAAGGTAGGCATTTTTTACCCCCACATATTAATGGGCTGACACCTTTGTCAACGGTATCTTCAACGCTCTACGCTCTCTCGTTGTGTGAGAGCAGAGTGTGCGCGATGAAGAGACCTTTGAGTGTGGCCACTCTCGATTTAACATATTTCGATTACGACAATTCGATTACCTTCCCTGAGAGATAAGACGGAAATTGTGGATGAATAATGTTGAATAATGTCTTTTTATCACAATCCAGATACAGTGATATCATTGCTTAGTTGATCTCGATAAAAGTGTTACAAAAAGAGTAAAAAAAAACACATTATCAGGCTGTCTTCATCACCGGTTGCGATACGGGATTCGGACGTGCGCTCTCGCTGAAGTGTGCCAGGGCCGGATTCACCGTCTTCGCTGGATGTCTCACGGAAGATGTACGTTTAATAATATACTTTATGCGGTGCGAAATAAACAAAAAAAAGTTTATTGATTTTGACTACTACACCAAATCATTATCCAATAGATGTTGAACTTTTTCGTTTGCGCACAAGAAAATATTTTTGATTTGAGATTTTTCAAATGGGGTTGTCTAATAATAAGTTGCACGTTCTGGTGACCGAAACTGTTGTTCCGCTAATAAGAGGATGTAGTAAGAGAAAGGAAGGACCATTGGTTAAGATCCATATGACGTCATCGATTACTTCCTTGCTCATTGATGGAATTTGATTCCTCATTGATCTCTGTAATAGAATAATACGCTGTAGTCTTAAGAAGTTGTTCTGCACGTGGGGTGTATTTGATGCATTTTAAACTGGAACGAACAAACTCCAAACGACCTATCTCATCGAGCGTACAAGAAAGAGCTAGTTACAAGTAGTAAAAGTTCTCGAACGTGTATATGTTATGGCATAAATCGATATTTTCAGGGCGGACAATCCCTGAAGAAGGAGGCTGGTGATCTGTCCCTGCACGTAGTCAAATTGGACGTGACCAAGGACGACTCAGTCGCCGCGGCCAGAAAGTACGTCGGAGACAATCTAGCTGGCACTGGTATGATCTTTGAGCTTTGATCTTTGATCTTTGATCTTTGCTGAACTTTGATCTTTGCAGAACTATGGGCAATCGTGAACAACGCGGGAATCTTCACGTGCTATGGAGCCACTGAATGGTATGCAGACTAATTATCACTTCTTTTAAAAACTCAATAAATGATAACTACACTTTGGCTAATGGTGTAGCGGCTTTATTGTCTCCTCGAAAAAAGCCTAGAACTAGTAAACGAGAGAGAGAGAGAGAGAGAGAGAGAGAGAGAGAGAGCGAGAGAGAGAGAGAGATCGAGAGAGAGGTGGACGAGTACAGGGTGGACGATGGTCTCGTGTGGAACGCGAATCCAAATAGTGCGCTGCTACCGAAAAAATTATAGTATAAATATCATACATCGAATTATTTAATTTAATTTATCATACATCAATAAGATGCGACAACATTTGAAATAACAGATGAAAAGAGCTTGTGGGATAGATAGAAATTATCGGGAGAGGGGGAGGGTAAAGGGGAGGATGGGAAGTGCAGCTCAGAAAAGACTCTGTATCAAAGATCAAACGGCGATCAATGACAGGTTAGGTTGGCAAGGCCTAGCGGTGGAGAGGTCCGCAATGATTCAATATATATCGGATTGAATCGAGAGAGTCTAGAATGAGGGCACTAAAGAGGGGTAATTGTGATTCCTAATTTCTCAATAAGATCTTGGGAGGAAAGCAATTTAGCTTTGATAACGGAAGTGGTACATGCTATGGTGGATGAATCAATAATACAATATAATTTAATCAGAAAACGAGCAACTCTAATCAGAAAACGAGCAACTCTAAAGAAAACGAGCAACTCTAATTATGTCTGACATTATACATATAAATACGGTTTAGCGATCGTTCTGAACTCGACAAGACAGAATATTTATGTCTTTCACAACGCGAGGCCTAATCGTAGCACCAACCACTGCTTGGAAACATGCATAACTGCGAAGAAAGTTATGGCTGAAAAACCAAAATATCATAGAATATGGGCCAGCACTGTAGCATAATTACAGATCTGTAGATTTTTGTGAAAACGTTTTTGTTCCAGGTCAACTCCCGACGAGTACAAGCTCTCCATGGATGTGAACCTCATTGGCGGAGTCCGAGTCACTAACGTGAGTATTTTTCATGTACATATCTGTGCATTCCTGACTCTCCTGTATGAATCGTAATCGCTTCAAATGCTTCCTTAAGATCCCCAAGTAATTTGAAACTCCGCTCTGGCAATACACACACACTCTCTCTCTCTCGCTTTGTCTACGAGAGTGTGTTTGCTAGAGAATACAGTATAATTAGCTCATGGTGTGCTTATAGTTTTCATGCATTTTGTCTTTTTATGTGGATTAAGTTAATAAATAATCACCGTACACAAGTGATGTGCATGCACAGTTTTAAAATAACTTGTAACAATAACTATGATAAATCCCACCCTGATAAATCTGATCAGCGGTTCTAAAGCATTCTAACTCATTAAAGGCCTTCCTCGATCTGCTCAAGCTCTCCCGTGGCCGCGTCATCTCCGTGTCATCTGTGGCCGGCCGCATCTCAACCCCCGGCGCTGCTCCCTATTCCGCTGCCAAGTACGGTGTCGAGGCTTGGAACGACGCGCTCAGGCAAGATTTTTTTAAAATTCTATTAAAATATTATTAAAATCAATCAATAAAATCACATTTCAGAAGAGAAATGAAGGCATTCGGAATCGATGTCTGTCTGCTCGAACCCGGAGCATTCCAGGTTGGTCTTTGATCTTTCACTTTTCTCCTGATCTTTGATCTTTGATCTTTAAGTCCACCGCTCTTCTCGACAAGGACGCGCATAGACGCAGAGTTGATTCGGTCTGGAACAAACTGACGCCTAAGCTGCGAGAAGAATACGGAGAAGAGTACAAGAATGCACGTGAGTTGATCTTTGATCTTTGATCTCTAATCTTTGATCTTTGATCTTTCAGTCGTCGACCAGTGGAACAACACACTTGACAGAATCGGCTCGAGGAACATCAATCATGTCGTCAACAATTACTATCACGCCATCACTGCATACTTCCCGAGAAAGAGGTTAGAGAAATTGTAGAACAGAGATCAAAGATCAAAGATCAAAAAAGTGTTCGGTTCTTTTACTGTTGCAAGTATTACGAAGCTTGCATTGCTCTATCTGGCAAGGAAACCCAGTAGTTGCAAAGCTACGAAGATGACTGACTGTTCAATAGTTTGCACAAGGCAAAATTTATGAGCTGAATGTCTGTATCAACGAAAGAGTGGGGCCATACAGATACACAGATCTTACAGACAATTAAAGAGATATTGAGTGAAATTTTAAGCACTAATTTAATTGAATTTAATTTGAGATATCAATGCGGCTGGGACGCTATTCTCTTCTGGATGCCGCTTTCCTTCACACCAACGCCTCTTCAGGTGAAAATAATCTTCCAAATTAAATTTAAACATCATCAATGATGATCCATAGTCGATCTGGATAAAGTGTAGATATCAGGGGTGATTTATTTGTTTTGTACGAATGTACGATTCGAACGTTCCTATCGATGTCTGAAAAGCACACGTCGAGCAAGTTTGAAACTGCCCGCTCTTGCAAGGCTCACGATTGAACATTTCAAGAGTAGCGAGTTTCATATTTGCTTGGGGCGCGACTTTAAGAGACATCTGCTTATCCTTTCTCTATAGTAAATACCGCGTTCTCTTCAGGATTTCTTGCTGAGCACCCTCATAGCCTCCGGTTCTCCTACGTCTGCAATCATGAAGAAGGGCGGATTCAAGAAGCACAATTAATATCAACCTTTGCTAATGTCTTATAAGCAGTACCTAACCAGTCTAGCATATGTTTCTGTATCAGTGACGTATTGATTAGGGTACACTATCGATTCTATGGTTTGAATATGATGATATAATACTTTTTTATATATATATATTTATTCACATTTAGCGAACAAATGGTATGAAACAAAGAAATGAAGAGTAATAATGAATGGAATGAAATTGTGATAATGGACTGAGCCTACTTTATTTTAATTTCATAATTTGAGATTTTTAGATGCCCTTTTTTGATTATTTTTTTCGCCGCTTCACACCATCATTGTAGTGCACATTCTTTGCATAATTCCGTTCGTTGTATTTTCCCGAGAGCTGGATAAAATGTACATATCTTATATTTACTGGCGCCAGGTTGTTTCACGCAAGAACGTTAAATGTGATTCATGTTTTTATTTTCATTGTCAAAAAAATCCGAAAAATCTATATTTTACACTCTCGAATCTTTTATTTTCGTGACTTTAGAACAGGGCAACGATGCAAATGTTCCAATCATGGCCATTATGGAATTTTGTAAGGGAGAAGAATAAGAATGGTACGGAGGACAAGACTGAAATGATGGATAGAAAGGATAAGAATGATAAATAGAATAAAAAGGATAATGATGAAGAATGTACAGTCGCGCCGGAAAGTCAGTGCCAACTTTTTGTTTTTGCTATATTTTGTGAACCAAGCGTGCTATCGGGCCGCTCTCGCGAGTTCTTGTACGAAATTTATCGAGGAATCCGGCCCTGATATTGAGAACTCATGAAAAATCCTCATTATTGCGTAATGATGACGCAATGGAAGTGCACTTTTTTGAAAAATCATAACTTAGAGGAAAATTTTTTCCAGCCTACCTTTCTTCTAAAAGTTTGAGATCTTCGTGTCGGCTACTCAGAAAACTTTTTTTAGGTTGCTGCGATTTTTTTTCAACCGCAGCGGCCTTGCTGCAAGATGGCGGCTGCAAACTCAAATCTCAGCTCCAAGACATGCTTGAGACTCGTTCTTGGGATCAGAATGATCCTTATGATGTCCCAAATATTCCCTGAAAGTTTGGTCTTGATCGGACCACAATTGCCTTCAGTATACCAAAAAGTCATTTTTTCCGATGACCTCACTTTGAGGGCCTACATTTATGAGAGTGATTTTTGTAAGAATGCGGTTCTTGTGCTAAAATATGCCAAATCCATCCTAGAAGTCATCCTCACACTTTGATGAAAGCAGCTGCGATGCTTCTCAAGTTAAATACGCGCAAAGAAATCGAATATACAGCTATAATGATACGGAACTAGGGCTGTTGAGAATTATTATAATGTACCTTCAGATTGAATGATTTGAACCAAATATAGCATTTATTTAAGTTTACAGGAATGGTGGAACACAAAGAACACTTCTCATGTCTTATGCGCTTTTGGTTATACATTTCCATGTATCTGATGGGGATGCAAATGAGGTTATTGCCTTGTCCGTTGATCCATGATCTTGTTAGCTATTATATAAAATACAGTGAGGAAGAGGAAGAATGCATGCAAGAAAACACGTATAGAAAACATTTTATATCTATTTCCAGTATTTTAGAATTGTATATTTCGATTTTTCCTAAAAAAAATTTTAAAAAAACGAAAACTAACAGCTACAGCGCCAAATCCGATGAGTAGAGCGTTTATTTTATGTGCTGTCGGCCACTTGTCGAATTTACACGTCCCGAAAGAACATGCAACTGCTGCCATTCTTTTAGTTGGTACTTCTTAAAGATGGAGGCCCTCGAATGTCTATGCTAATGTGCAAAAAATTATAAAATTATAAAAAATTATACTAAATTATAAAAAATAAAAATAAAAATGATCAATACTATTATACTGATGCAAAAAGCAAACAAATAATAAAGTGATATACTATTTCTGAACTAACAGTAAGAACTGAGAATACCCACGAGTTGTAGTAAGCGGAGGGTGGACGCAGATTAAATTAGTTGTTGATACGGACGGTGCAAAGGCTAGCTCCTTCCCTTTATAAATGAAATATTAATATTAAAAGTACACATTCTAATTAAATTATTCACTCCTAAAAAATGATATGCACAGAATTTACCCTCCGGCATGCACATTCTCCATCTGCCCGTATCGTGATCACACTCAATATGATCTAATTCGTACAGCTACAATAATATGCATTAATAAACGAATAAATGAAATTGTACAAGTGTAGGATTGCATGCACTATAAATATAACAAGGGAATGTTCTCAACTTGTCCTGGCCATATGATATGGCAATAGCATGAATAGAATCAGTTTTCAATGCTGATTACGAATCCGCTTTCATACGGTGCCCAATCGAGCCGAGCTTCGAGAAAATCGATATTGAAATTCAACTAGTTGATTCGAAAATTCACATCTTAACTACATTATCTACTAAACCACACCAGCAGTTGTTTGGATATTTGATATATGAGTTTGTGAACTCATTAGGATGGTTTGTGTAGAAATCCACACTCATTTCGGAATCAACTAGACGATTTTCAATATCGATTTTCTCGAAACTCAGTTCGATTGGACAACGTTTGAAAGCGGATTCGTAATCAGCATCGAAAACTGATTCTATTCAAGCTATTGTCATCTCATATGGCCAGGACAAGTTGGGAACGTTCCCTTGTAAGTTTTTAGATGTGCAATTTTTTGAATAATTATAATTGTGCTTCATGGTGTTTCGGCCGCTATGTTAAAAATGGGGATCACATTGTGAAGAGAAGAAACAGTACAACACGAAAAAAGTGGCTAGAGAATGTACTTGAACTGGAGTACATTTCGTTATTTTTTCTTTCCTTTTCATAACTTAAACTAAGTACATATGAAATCGATGTGAACTTTTTTCTGAGCGCTTAGGTAGTGAATCACACCGTCATTGCATGTTGGAGATTCGCCGGTGAGATTGGCCTAAACAATGATAATGAGAATGAGAATTATTATACCACGTTATATTGATTTGGGTCCAACCCATAACAAAACATCGAACTGCTCAAAGCTTTCTCGGGGACAGTGTTAAATATAGTAGAATTATTTTAGGTTTAGTCACCACTCATATCGTATGACCGTTGTTGTCTTATTGTTAGGTAAATCACAATTTTCGCCAGAGACCAAAACGAAATTATCAAGCCATAAATAGAATGTTCGTAATAGCTTTACAAAACCGCCGCTAACGTCTCAAACTCGAAGGAATGACCACTTCCTCGCACAAGCGAGCTGGTTGTTTAGATGTTGCATTTATTTGCGAATGTGAAATTCTATCGTTTTTAAAATTGTAAGTGAACGTACCGGGTAACAGATAGGTGATAACTTCTCAGATTCCGCTATTGGCCCGTAAGCTTCGCAGTCTGATTCAACTGGTTGATACGTATTACAATCAACTGAAAGTATTTAATTACACTTATGTAAAAATCAATATACTATAATAAAGTCACTAATAAAACAATGATTTAAACAAATAAAATATACAATACCGCTTTCGACGCATTCTATTGAGGCCACGTTAAGAATATCGGTGCCATTGGTCCATTCAGAATTATTACTACATGTTAGCTGTTCAGAATAACTTGGGGACTCTGCTCTTTGAAGTTCCTCAGGCTTGTAAGAAGGATCCAATATCATCAATTTCGTGTTACACTGGAAATAAAATAAATAAAATAAGAACTTGAGTAATACGTTTAATTAAATAAAAAGTTTGCCTAGTTGGTCTAACCTCTGCGGTTGAACATTCATCGAGCTTTTCACCCTTATGATATGAGCTGTTTCCGGTAAACGAGATCCAAGGGCACTGATGACATTCTGAAAATGGGAACAGTGTAGAGACGAAAATCAGTCACTACGTTTACTCTTCTGGACGCATTTGACTTCCGAAGTGGCATTGATCGTAACATATCCCGGTGTTGACCTGTAATTGCAAACATCATAATACAGTACAGCCCGGTCGTGTTTTGTACACATTCTGCGCTGCGCTCCGCTGCGGGGCGCATTTGGTCGCATCATTTATTTCCTTTGCGTATGAATATTTTTGAATTCTCAAAGTTTTAATCATGGGTTTCCGTGATAAAAATTTCTTTTAATGACTGAAGAAACTGAAACAAAATTTTTATTAATGAGAAAAAACAATTAAAAGGCAAATCACACTGGTCCGAAAATGATCACTATTAATTTATTGGAAAGGTATACTGTAATATTGCGTATCGATCGCACGATCGCCGTAAGACCTATTTTAAAATTTACAGTACCCATCATTTTCGGACCAGTGTGATTTACCTTTTAATTGTACGTTCTCATTAATAAAAATTTTGTTTCAGTTTCTTTAGTCATTAAAAGAACTTTTTATAATGGAAACTCATGATTAAGACATTGAGAATTCAAAAATATTCATACGCAGAGGAAATAAGTGATGCGTCCAAATGCGCCCCGCAGCGGAGCGTAGCGCAGAATGTGTACAAAACACGACCGGGCTGTACTGTATATTTCATCCATCGGTTTCCAGGCATCATTGGAATTTTTATATCTTAAAAAAGGTATTTTCAAGCAGACTTTCTATTGCAAGAAAACAAACACAAAAGAGAATCCTGTCTCACACGTGTGCCTTCTACAATACAACTCTACCGGTTCTTCACAGATTTCACCGGTATTGCAGGTCTTATGCATGAGAGGTATGCGATTGCAACTTATTCTATCGACTTTTTGATAATGAAAACCAGATAGTTCGTATTCTCTAGAACCGTCAAATATCAACTTTGCGTAATGGATAGTTTCAATCTTTCTTAGATTCAGGAGGAGTTCGGCAAGCTGAAGAAAAACAATTGTATAATATATTACTGATCCGGCTTATAGATAAATATTGCAATGCTTACACTTGATTCGCCTGTCTCGATATTGAATTGACAATTTGTGGATGTATTAGAGATATTTATCTCGATGATTTTCACTTAAATTATGATGATCAGCTTCAGTTTCTTGATCTGATCTTACGGTCTTTATCTAATTCGGATGACAATTTTCCCTTCGTGCAAGTACACATGTTTTCGTCTCCATAGCTTTTGAGTTCCATTTTGCCAGCAGTAGTCGAAAACATTTCTATCGACCACGACTGTTTATTAAACGCCCTGTGAAGATAAATTATTTTCTTCTCTTTTTTTCTTCCTATAAATTCTTGCAATATCTTGTATGACTTACTTAAAAATTATTCCATCATCACATTTTTGGTAATTTTTTGAACGATCAGGCTTATTATCCTTTCTGCTCCGCCCCAGCACTGAGCAGTAATCATACACAGTGTGTATTACACACCATTAATGTATTTTCATTAACTAACAATAATACAACTGCACTTTTGTCACAGGACTGTAGAGTCAGGTGATGAATCTTTCATCGATCAACCTTCCAACCAGTGGCCGTTTGCAAGAACAGTTTTCCAGTAAAATGTGACGTCATTAGCGTAGGCGGAGGCGTTTTCCAAAAATCCTCCGCCTACGCTAAAGACGTCACATTTTCCCGGAAAATAGTTTTCCGTTGTTCTTGTATACGACCACAGAACAATAAGAGAAAGATAAGATAAGAGATATTTGACGTGTCAGGGGGGAGGTGAATTAGCACAATGATAGAACATTAAAGGGAGCGTAACTCAATGGTCTCTTCATTGCGCACACTATTTCTATGTTCTCTAACAACGAGAGAGTATTGCGCGTCGAAGAGACCATTGAGTGAGGTTATGCTCCCTTTAAGAAGACTATGGCAAAAAGATCTCCTCTAAAGCGTTTTGTAATGTATTCCGTTACTTAATCTATTTATAATTTGTTCATGACCAGTCCATGCAATAAACAGTGTAGGCCAAAAGTATCCGGCCAAAACATTTTCAAGCTACCGTATCGGTCATCACTGGGCATCCAGCCCATATTTAGATAGATATATCCTGTACCTTTGTCTCATCACATCCAGTCCAATCGTACTCGAAAGCTCCGCCCCTTATCAAAAATAACATGATGAACAAAATACATTGTACAGACATGATTGTCCTGTATTATTGTACTAGAAACATTAATGAACCATCAGGCCCGGTTCAGGGAAGGGCGCGCTTTTTGAAAATTGAGGAAATTCGGCAATAGGTTTCGAACTTGCGTCAAACGGATACCGAGTCTGAAAGTTTGCCACTGCGCTATGGGGTAGATGAGAGGCTGCGCTAACTCATCGCATATCACTTTGCATTCGCACAAGAGAGGTGTAGTGATTTATCTGAACATTCGCGGGCCACCACCTTTAAAAAAAAAAGTAAGTTTGTATTAAAATTTATATTTATCTTGTTATTTTATTAAATTTATTATTTCATTTATTTAATTTTCAGTGTAACACAAAATTGATGATATTTGATCCCATTGACGATCTTGATGACAACGAAAGATCATTTCCACGCTATTCTGAAAACATTACCTGTAATGAAAACTCTGAATGGACCAATGGCACCGATGTCCTTAACGTGACTACAATAAAATGCGTAGAAAGCGGTATTGTATATACATTTTTTTTCAATTTGAAAAAAATATGATCCATTCTATTATCGATATTTACTTGATTGATATTAAATATTTAAATAAATAATAATATTTAATAATTTTAATTAAACACTTTCAGTTGATTGCAATAGGTATCAACCAGTTGTGTCAGACTGCAAAGAGTACAGGCAAATTGCGGCATATGAGAAGCTATCACCTATCTGTTACCGCGTACGTTTATTGATAAGGGTTGAATTTTTTTGTTTGTTGCGACTTTCCAAACCTATTACGAACATTCTATTTATGTCATGGCACTTTTTCGCCTTTCCGAAAAGGAGCACTAAGCCAAGATTCATAATAAATAGTATACGGTAGCTCAGATAACTTTTTGCATCATTTTCTATTGACAGTCAGTTAAAATATTCGTCATTCTCACATGGGAAGCACCAGTTACGACGGAAACGGTTCTGAAAGCGACCCATTGCATCTGTGTTGCCCCAAAATGTTCAATGTTATATTTATGCAGATGATCTCAAAGTCTTCTCTGTCAATAACCCTATCGCCTTGCAAACTGCATTAGATTCAATTCATGCATGGAGTACCCAGTGGGGACTCACAATGTCTCGCACGAAAACAGTCATAATGTGCATGGGCCCGAATCACCCCCCATTCAATTTTTCAATCAACAATACCTTTCTACCCTGCGTCACTGAGATCAAAGATCTCGGTGTCACATATTCAAATACTTTGGATTTCACTGAACATATTAGCAACATAGTGAAAAAAGCTAAAGCTCGCTCCTGCTACATCCTTCGTTCTTTCACATCAAAAAGCCCAGTTGTCTATACCCGTCTATTTTGCACTTATGTCCGTCCACTGCTCGAATACTGTTCTGAAGTGTGGAACCCCATGTCGTCGTCTTTGAATGCCCTAATTGAATCAGTACTTATCAGATACTCCAGATTGGTATGTAAACGCTGTCGTCTACCTTACACCTCGTATGAGGATCGTCTACGAGCCTTGGACCTCCCTACTTTAGAAACCCGTAGAACAATTATTGATCTTACTGTAACGTTCAAGATCATTCATAATTTTATTGATATTGACCCCCGTAGCATCTTTATATTTTCCAACACTTTGAATTTTACTCGAGGTCATCAACTTAGAATTTGTATGAACCCTTCATCTAGTACACGCTATCTATCATTTTTCTCAAATCGTGTTGTCCGAAAATGGAATAATTTAGATCGAACTATTGTCACATCAATCTCTCCTCAAGTGTTTAGTAATTCTATAAAGGTTGCAATCCAGTAATTGCACCTATATCGTCGCTACTTCTTGTTTTAATATGTATTTTAATTGTTTATGAAAAAATCCCTCGTCTCTATTCTCCAAGATGCGATAAATATATTATTATTATATGGGTCGTTAGGGTTGAGGGGGAGACCGCCAGAACTGTTTTCAAAAGTTGCCAAACTGTTTTGGTAATCGATATTTTCAATCAATATTTTTCAAAATATGCGCGGCTAAAATACCATAACTCTGTGTTCAATGAAGCTGCAGATTCCAAACTTGACAGAGATAATAGCCCACGAGTTTTCCAAAACATGGTAGAGAATGAGACCGATCGGTTGAATTTTGAGCAATTTTGAACATACACGATTTTCGCAGAAAGTCTAAAAAAGTAAAATGATTTGCTGTTGGACTAAAAGAGCATCCATAGCTATTCTATTATAGGGATCATCTTTTGTCTTCATGATAATTGTCGTGGCAAAGTCTAAGCCTAATCGGACAAATTCAGACAATTTCGAAAAAGCGTGAAACTGGTTTCTACCATCTTCAATTATAACTTTTCCCGAAAAACAAGAAATTTCATGAAACTCTAGTATATTGTCGTCTACTATATATAGAAGACATCTGGCTTTTAAATTGAATCGAAATTAACCTGAGAAGGTACTGCCTGTACCTCTCAAAATAAGAAAAATAAATTTTCTATATTTTCCAGAATTCAACTGATCGGGCTCATACTAGACCAGGTTTTGTATCACTCATGGGGTATTGTCTCTGCCAAGTTTGAAACCTGCAGCTTCATTGAACACATAGTAATAGCATTTTATCCGCTCATGCGTTGAAAATATTGATTGAAAAAATCGATCACCAGAACAGTTTGGCAACTTTTGAAAACAGTTTTTACGGTCTCCCCCTCAACCCTAACGACCCATATGGATCGCTTTCAGAATCGTTTCCGTCGCAACTGGTGCTTCCCTTGTCAGTACAGAAGAAGATAATGTTCTTTCATCCACACTAACACGTTTTTTTATCTCAATCGCCATTCCTTTGTTCTCCAAGGATAATGAATTGAGCACTACGGTGCATTGTTTTGCAGAACAAGGCAGAACAAATAGTCCGTGGTGCATTATTATTGTCATTTTAGGCCAATCTCAGCGGCGAATCTCCAACATGCAGTGATGGTGTACTTCACTATCTAAACGCCCACCAAAAAGTTGGAATCTGCACATTTAATACATTGCTTGAAAACATTAAAAATCACGAAATGATAAGAAAATTATAAAGCGTTCTCCATTTAAAGCACGATAGCTAGCGTCTTTTTCGTTTAGTACTGCCTCTTCTATGCTCGCTTTAATCTCTATATTTTCCTAAACACATTTGATTGTAGCTGTACGAATTCGGTCGAATTGAATGTGATCATGATACCGGCAGATGGAGAATGTACATGCGGGAGGGTAAATTCTGTGCTTATTAATATTTTAGGAGTGAATAATTTAATTAGAATGTGTGTACTTTTAATATTAATATTTTATATGTAAAGGGAAGGAGCTAAGGGCCTTTGCACCGTCCGTATCAACAACTAATTTAATCTGCGTCCACCCTCCGCTTACTACAACTCGTGGGTATTCTCAGTTCTTACTGTTACTTCAGAAATAGTATATCACTTTTGTTATTTGTTTGCTTTTTGCATCAGTATAATAGTATTGATCATTTTTATTTTTATTTTTTATAATTTTGCATTTACCTTTTAAGAAGTACCAACTAAAAGAATGGCAGCAGTTGCATGTTCTTTCGGAACGTGTAAATTCGACAAGTGGCCGACAACACATAAAATAAACGCCCTAGTCATCGGATTTGGCGCTGTGGCGGTTAGTTTTCGTTTTTTTAAAAATTTTTTTAGTAAAAATCGAAATATACAATTCTAAAATACTGGAAATAGATATAAAATGTTTTCTATACGTGTTTTCTTGTAGGCTTTCGTTCTCGCCCCCACTTTAGTTTATATAATAGCCAACAAGATCATGGATAAACGGACAAGGCAATAACCTCATTTGCATCCCCTTCACCTACATGAAAATGTGTAACAAACAGCACATGAGACTTGTGAGGTGTTCTCTGTGTTCCACCATTCATGTAAACTGAAATAAATGCTATATTTGGTTCAAATCATTCAATCTGAAGGTATAATATAATAATTCTCAACAGCCCTAGTTCCGTATCATTATATATGTATATTCGATTTCTTTGCGCGTATTTAACTTGAGAAGCATCGCAGCTCTTTTCACCAAAGTGTGAGGATGACTTCTGGGATGGATTTGGCATATTTTAGCACACGAACCGCATTCTTACAAAAATCACTCTCATAAATCACATTCAATTCGACCGAATTCGTACAGCTACAACCAAATGTGTTTAGGAAAATATAGAGATTAATGCGAGCATAGAAGAGGCATTATAACACGAAAAAGAGGCTAGCGAACGTGCTTGAACCGGAGAACGTTTTATAATTTTCTTTTCATTTCGTGGCTTTTAACGTTTTAAAACAAAGTATTAAATGTGAAGATTCCAACTTTTTGGTGGGCGTTTAGATAGTGAAGCACACCATCACTGCATGTTGGAGATTCGCCACTGAGATTGGCCTAAAATGACAATAATAATGCACCACGGACTATTTTTTTGCGGACGGACTATTTGTTATGCCGTGGGTCCCACTCCAAAAGAATACACCGTAGTGCTCAATTCATTATCCTTGGAGAACAAAGAAATGGCGATTGAGGTAAAGAAACAATTGTAGTGTGGATGAAAACAACATTATCTTCATCTGCACAGAGAACCGTGAATACTTAAAAGTTATAAGAAAAAGATGCAAATGTTATC
This sequence comes from Parapristionchus giblindavisi, assembly GCA_943737045.1. NCBI lineage: Eukaryota > Metazoa > Nematoda > Chromadorea > Rhabditida > Diplogasteridae > Parapristionchus > Parapristionchus giblindavisi. The sequence goes on along the minus strand of CALSFV010000297.1, from coordinate 251,703 downwards.
TACAGAAGGTACCGAATACTATTTATTATGAGTCATCATTTTTGAAAGACGAAAAAGTGTTTATCATGGCATAAATAAAATGTTCGTAATAGGCTTGGAAAGTCGCCACAAACGTGTCAAAGTGGAAGAAGCGACAACTTCTTCGCGCTGTTTAGTTATTGAGCAAATTTTTGCGAATGTAAAATTCAACCCTTATCAATAAACGTACAGGGTAACAGATAGGTGATAGCTTCTCGTATGCCGCAATTTGCCTGTACTCTTTGCAGTCTGACACAACTGGTTGATACCTATTGCAATCAACTGAAAGTATTTTAAAAGTATTGAATATTATTATTAATAATAATATTTAATAACACTAATGTAAATATCGATAATGCAGTCAGTAGGGTTGCCGGTTCGAATTCGAATTCGAAGAATTCGCACCCCTTTCCCATCTCTCTCTCTCTCTCCCCTTTCCCTTCAAGGAATCGCACACAACTGCCAGACGGAACGAATAGTTCGGGACAGAGCGAATTATGCGCACTCTCTCACTCTCTCGATTCATATCTCGTCCCTGCCTCCTCTCGCTCCGCCTCCCCCCAGACACGTTTGATAGGAATCGAGAGAGTGAGAGAGTGCGAATAATTCGCTCTGTCCCGAACTATTCGTTCTGTCTGGCAGGCGTGTCGAATTCTTCGAAGGAAAGGGAAGAGAGGGCGCATCTCAAAGGAATTGAAGAGAGAGAAGGGAAGCGACTGACAAGGGACATGAATTATTCGCCCTCGTTCCTGCAACCCTAGCAGTCAGTAATAATAGAATGGATCATATTTTTTAATAAAAAAATTGTATATACAATACCGCTTTCGACGCATTTTATAGTTATAGTAATGTGCAATTGGACAAGAGAGCCATCACTACAAGACTTTATTAAGCACGTAGTGGGAGAGTGATTGGGACAAGGGAATGATCTTCTTATATATCCAGGTGGCGCCTTAGCATAATCTGCAGACATCTCTGCAGACCAATCGATCATTCCATTAGTCATCCTACTAATGTTCCTATAATATATTGGGCGGTGGGTATGTAGGATAAGTACAATGATAGTGCATACTCAACTGTAGTCACATTAAGAACATCGGTGCCATTGGTCCATTCAGAGTTTTCATTACACGTAATGTTTTCAGAATAGCGTGGAAATGATCTTTCGTTGTCATCAAGATCGTCAATGGGATCAAATATCATCAATTTTGTGTTACACTGAAAATTAAAGGAATAAAATAATAAGTTTAATAAAATAATAAAATAAATATAAATTTTAATACAAACTTACTTTTTGTAAATTTAAAAAAAAAAGTTTTTTTTTGTAATTTAAAAAAAGTTAAATATTAAGTTTTACATATTCAGATCATCCTACTGATCGTAATACCTGTGGAAATGTGTTGTAAGAAGAAGAAGAAGAAGAACAAGAATGGCATGGAGGACAGTACTGGAACGAGGAAGGGAAAGAAGCAAGTGTCAAGGAAACCTATGGAAAGAAAGAGGAAGATGACGAAGCTTCAGAAAACACCGAAGACTTCAACGACAGGCACTACTGAAGGAGCCACAACCCTAATCCCTGCCAATATTGCGACCCCTGCGGCTGACGGAGCTCCAGCCGCAATACCCGCACCGACTTCGACCCCCGCGGCTGAGGTAGCTCCAGCCCCAACCCCTGCACCTACTGCGACCCCTGCGGCTGACGGAGCTCCAGCCGCAATACCCGCACCGACTTCGACCCCCGCGGCTGAGGTAGCTCCAGCCCCAACCCCTGCACCTACTGCGACCCCTGCGGCTGACGGAGCTCCAGCCGCAATACCCGCACCGACTTCGACCCCCGCGGCTGAGGTAGCTCCAGCCCCAACCCCTGCACCTACTGCGACCCCTGTGACTGACGGAGCTCCAAACTAAACCCCCGCAGCTACTTCGACCCCACAGGCTGGTGGAGCTCCAAACCTAATACCTGTCAAAAATGCGACCCCAGCGGCCGACAAAACTCCAACCCCCACGCCCGCACCTACTTCGACCCCACAGGCTGGTGGAGCTCCAACCGTAATCCCTGTCAATATTGCGACCTCAGCAGCTGGCGGAACCCCAGCTCCTTTAGCTGCTCCTGAGGCCGCTCCTAACCCAGCCCCAGCGCCAACTCCGGCACCCGCGCCCACGTTTTAACCTGCCGGTCCTCGAAACCGATTTAGTCCATTGTCCACTAATGGATAAACTCCGATAAAGTGACCAAGCATTACAAAGCAGATTATTTTATGGTAACTCGATCAATTTGTATCAATGAAGTTATCAAAGACAAAGCGAATACAGACACAGATAAGTAGGATGATAAAACTGAATGAGAAGCATTTGCACACTCCTGTATTAGAGTTGACTATTCGGGTTGAACAATGCCTCGTAAATTCATTACGGGACCGCAATAATCGCTCCCTATCTCCGAGGTTGCGAACCCGCAATCCCCGAATAGCCAACTCAATCGTGTATTCATTAGCGCTTATCACTCATATGCGAATACAGTAGCGGCCAAAAGTCAGCGGCACTTTTTTTGAATTGCCATAACTTTTGACTCATCTATAACATTTATCAAGTGCATAGTCAATTGGGAAGGAAACGCACTAACTAGGGAATGGTTTTTGTGATGATTGAAATTACGGTTAGTGACATACATAGCGATAATCAGCATAGTCGACTTAGTAAAAATCAACTTTCAAAGGCTGCTATTTATCGATTTTTTGAACGAAACCCGTCGCATATCCGCCTCACGAAAGACAGCCAAAAAAGAGTTTTTGGACTTAATTTCCATTGAAACAGCAATTTTTTTGCTGGAACTACCATGCAGACATAAAATCGAACTCGTGTTCAAAAAGTGAAAAAACAAAAAAAAATGCAACTTTTTGGCTGTCTTTCGTGGGCGGACATGCTACGGGTTTCGTTTAAAAAATCGATAAATAGCAACTTTTGAAAGTCGATTCTTACTAAGTCTACCATGCTGATTATCGCTATGTAGGTCACTAACCGTAATTTCAACCATCACAAAAACCATTCCCAAGTAAATGATTAATAAGAAAAAGGGCTGAGGTCCTGTACAAGGGATTTGTATATCTTGAATAATTCTTCGTTCATCTTCATTTGATCAGCTATAGAAGAAGTTCTTCATAATCATATCTTTGTCCTAATTGTTTTAAATGGTAATTTGAATAAAGCATTGGATCTCTTCGATTCTTTCTCTATCTAACTTCGTCTTCATTTTCGTATCATTGGGCCTTCATTTCAACTTTTAATCTACTTCGGAGCGGTCCATTGAAGTGCTCTCGCTAAGGTAAACAAGTTGACCTTAAGACTTTGTGACCCTATGGCCCATACGGACTAAGATCTTAAAAGTTTGCGACATTAGGGAGTTTCGAGACTTATTGTGAGCAACTTTGTTTTTACACTTCGACCTCCGACCTTACTATTAGGCAGATCCTTTAAAATTACGATCATACGAGCTGTTCGCGAAACTTTACGCTCCTTTTATCGTAAAACAGCTTGAAAAAAATACCCTCGCTTCACGACCAGAACCTGCAAAGACAATGAACCGTTTTCAGAGAGTACACTTCGTAATCGATTGCTCGTATCTACAGTAATACAAGACAATGATGTCTAATTATTGTATTTCTTTGCTTATTTTACTTATGATAAGAAGCGGGGCTTGCGACGAGTACGATTGGACAGGATGTGGTGAGACTAAGGTACAGGATATGTCTATCTAACAATAAATATGGGCTGGTTGACCACTACGGTCGGGATACTGCAGCTTGAAAATGTTTTGAACGGATACTTTTGGCAGAGACTGTATATTGTATAAACTGGTCGTGATCAAATTATTAAAAGACAGAGTAACGGAATACATAATAAAACACTTTAGAAGAAATTGTTTTGCCGTAAAAATCATAATAGCCTTTATCATTGTATTATACTAATCCTCCTTCCGCTTACACGCTGATTTTGGAGCTAATTTTACCGTTCAGGTTAATTTCAAAAATGTTGAAATAGTGATCAATGAAAAATTATACATTGGTGGCCAGAAGGAAAACATATTTTGGTTTTTTGAGTATAACTTTTTATGTAGTTAACCGATCACCTTGAAATTTTTATATAGTGTGCTCAGACGTGTTTCACAATGTACACCGAGGTATGGAGCTGGTTTTTCAATTTCAACGGCTTCCAGGCTACAGTATCCCAAAATGACCGTATGGCTCATTTTGAGTGGTTGAAGTTGCGACGTATTTTCGTAGTTTTAAAGAATTTTTCACCGTTTAAAAAGTATTTACGCATGCTACTATAGTCATTTATCGATATTGTTTGCATTTATTGGATATTAATATTCATATCGTAGGTATATTGAGAATTTCAAAGGATAACATTTTTTCATCATTTTTGCTTGTTTATTATGATTTTTTAAATGTATTTTCTTTTATTGTTGTTTTTTTTAAATTATGGCAAAACATAATGGAATGTGATATCTTTCCCCTGATATCCTGCGCGTCATCTTCCGCGGCGGTTTTAATGGTCTGAAGCAATCCGAACCTGCTATCCATCTTGGTGTAAACCAGTCAACGATCTCCTGTATCATTAAAAAGGTCTCCAAATCCGTGAAAAAACCGTCATCCATCACTGCCTGGTATTTCAGGCATCACCTAGAACCTAGATGACAGGAATATTATCAGCATATCGCGCGAGATCCCCGCGGGCGATCTCCACAATCAACCAGCAAGAAATGACACTATACGGTGTCACTCCTCCATCGACTCACACCATCCGTAGACAACCCAAACACGCTGGTTTTAACGCGAATCCTTAGCACGAAGCCCATAATATCTCCTAAGAACAGAGAGAATCGTCTGAAGTGGCTAAAGGCACATTTCAAATAGACAGTCTCAGACTAGCGAAAGGTCGTCTGGTCAGACGAGTCCAACTTCAATCTCTTGTGCTCGGACGGCCGGGTTTACGTTCGTAGATCAGTCGGGACTCGAGATGATGGCCAGAAGCTTGTCCCCACGGTGAATCACGATGGCAGAAGCATCATGGTGCACAGGAAGTCGGACTATCTCCTCTGCAGCGAATCAGTGGAGTCATGATCGCAACGGCTATCGTACGCTCCTGCTCACCGCACGACGTTGGATCAGTCAGAAGCACGGAAACTAAGTACTAAATTAATATTTGTTAATTTAATCCGTTTTATAATTGATTTGCACCTGAATTTTTGCCCAAATATCACCCCCGTGAGTTATCCGCTTTGACATTGATTTAGTCAATTATTATGATTGTTAACGTGTTGAATGACGATAATAAATTTGTTTAATTGATTTTTAAAAATATATTCGTGAAGAAAATATTAAAAAACTGCATGAAAACGTTTAAAAATTAGAGGAGAAGTAACTTGCTCAAAATGAGCTATACAGTCATTATGGGATACTGTAGCCTGGAAGCAGTTGAAATTCAAAACCAGCTCCATGCCTCGGCGTACATTGTGAAACACATCTGAGCACAATATATAAAAATTTCAAGATGATCGGTTAACTACATAAAAAGTTATCCTCAAAAAACCAAAATATGTTTTCCTTCTGGCCACCACTGTAGTTGTGTGACAAAAATTGCGGTGCTCTTACTAAATCAAACTACATTGCAGTTTTGTATGATTACTGGCAAGTGCTCGGGCGGAGACATATATCAGATGAATGAGAATCCTGCTGGTTCCAAAAAACCATACAAAACATGTGATGAAGGAATCATCTTTAAGTGAGTTATACAAAAATATGCTAGGAATTATAGGAAAAGAAAAGAAAAAAAAGGATATTGATATTCACAGGGCGCTTAGAAGACAATCGTGGATGATCGAAATGTTTTCTACTGGCGAAAAAATGGAACTCAAAAGTTATGCAAACGAAAACATGTTTACTTGCACTAAGGGAAACTGGTCTTCCGAATTAGATAGTGACCGTAAGATCGGCGTGATTTATCTACACTAGAGCCTGTGATCATCGTAATTTAAGTGGCAATCACCGAGATAGATATTTCCAAAAATTCTACACATTGTCAATTCAATATCGAGACAGGCGGATCAAGTGTAAGCGTTAATTCTTTACTTTATAATCTGAATCGGGTACATATTTAATTTGTATTCAGCTCGCCGTACATCTCCAGACTCTAAGAAAGATTGAATATGATGCCTACCCAAAGTTGTCATTTGACGATTCTACAGGATATCCACTACAAGAATTTTTTTACAGAAAAGTAGAGAAAATAGGTGCCCGATTAAAAAAGGTGCCCGATTTCCGTTTTCATAATAAAATTGTTTCAGTCAAATGCGATAACATAACACAGCTGCAAACGGGCTGCGATTCCACTGAAAAATGTGAAGATCCGGTACCGATCTTGGGAAAGTACGCTTGCGAGAAAGGATTCTCTTTTGTGTTGGTGTTCTTGCCATAGATATCCTGCTTGTGAAAACACTTTTTTAGATATAAAGATTCCAATGATGTATGGCAACCAATGGATGAAGTTTATTGTGATGTTGGCACATACAAGACATCACCAGGAGATGTAGAGCTCAATGAAACTTCGGAAATCAAATGCGTCCAGAAGAGTAAAGCACGAAGCGACAGATTTGCAACTCTACACAGTTCCCATTTTCAGAAATTCATCTGTGCAACGCGATCAATGTTACCGGGGATGGCTCGTATCATAAGGGTGAAAAGCTCGATGAATGTTCAATTGCAACGGTTCGGTCAATTGAAATAAACTATTATATTTATTTTTATTAAACTTAATATTTAACTTTTTTTAATATTCAACTTACAAAAATTTTTTTTATACTTAAAAAAAAGTAAGTTTGTATTAAAATTTTTATTTATTTTATTATTTTATTAAACTTATTATTTTATTCATTTTATTTTCAGTGTAACACAAAATTGATGATATTTGATCCCATTGACGATCTTGATGACAACGAAAGATCATTTCCACGCTATTCTGAAAACATTACGTGTAATGAAAACTCTGAATGGACCAATGGCACCGATGTTCTTAATGTGACTACAATAAAATGCGTCGAAAGCGGTATTGTATATACATTTTTTTCAATTAAAAAAATATGATCCATTCTATTATTATTAACTTTGTATTATCGATATTTACTTGAGTGTTTTTATATATTATTATTAATAATAATATTTAATACTTCTAAATTAATAATATTTAATAATTTAATTGAACACTTTCAGTTGATTGCAATAGGTATCAACCTGTTGTGTCAGACTGCAAAGAGTACAGGCAAATTGCGGCATATGAGAAGCTATCACCTATCTGTTACCGCGTACGTTTATTGATAAGGGTTGAATTTTTTTGTTTGTTGTGACTTTCCAAACCTATTACGAACATTCTATTTATGTCATGACACTTTTTCGCCTTTCCGAAAAGGAGCACTAAGCCAAGATTCATAATAAATAGTATACGGTAGCTCAGATAACTTTTTGCATCATTTTCTATTGACAGTCAGTTAAAATATTCGTCATTCTCACATGGGAAGCACCAGTTACGACGGAAACGGTTCTGAAAGCGACCCATATGGGTCGTTAGGGTTGAGGGGGAGACCGCCAGAACTGTTTTCAAAAGTTGCCAAACTGTTTTGGTAATCGATATTTTCAATCAATATTTTTCAAAATATGCGCGGCTAAAATACCATAACTCTGTGTTCAATGAAGCTGCAGATTCCAAACTTGACAGAGATAATAGCCCACGAGTTTTCCAAAACATGGTAGAGAATGAGACCGATCGGTTGAATTTTGAGCAATTTTGAACATACACGATTTTCGCAGAAAGTCTAAAAAAGTAAAATGATTTGCTGTTGGACTAAAAGAGCATCCATATCTATTCTATTATAGGGATCATCTTTTGTCTTCATGATAATTGTCGTGGCAAAGTCTAAGCCTAATCGGACAAATTCAGACAATTTCGAAAAAGCGTGAAACTGGTTTCTACCATCTTCAATTATAACTTTTCCCGAAAAACAAGAAATTTCATGAAACTCTAGTATATTGTCGTCTACTATATATAGAAGACATCTGGCTTTTAAATTGAATCGAAATTAACCTGAGAAGGTACTGCCTGTACCTCTCAAAATAAGAAAAATAAATTTTCTATATTTTCCAGAATTCAACTGATCGGGCTCATACTAGACCACGTTTTGTATCACTCATGGGGTATTGTCTCTGCCAAGTTTGAAACCTGCAGCTTCATTGAACACATAGTAATAGCATTTTATCCGCTCATGCGTTGAAAATATTGATTGAAAAAATCGATCACCAGAACAGTTTGGCAACTTTTGAAAACAGTTTTGACGGTCTCCACCTCAACCCTAACGACCCATATGGATCGCTTTCAGAATCGTTTCCGTCGCAACTGGTGCTTCCCTTGTCAGTACAGAAGAAGATAATGTTCTTTCATCCACACTAACACGTTTTTTTATCTCAATCGCCATTCCTTTGTTCTCCAAGGATAATGAATTGATCACTACGGTGCATTGTTTTGGAGTGGGACCCACGGCAGAACAAATAATCCGTGGTGAATTATTGTAATTTTAGGCCAATCTCAGCGGCGAATCTCCAACATGCAGTGATGGTGTACTTCACTATCTAAACGCCCACCAAAAAGTTGGAATCTGCACATTTAATACTTCGTTTGGAAACATTAAAAATCACGAAATGAAAAGAAAATAACGAAACGTTCTCCATTTAAAGCACGTTCGCTAGCCACTTTTTCGTGTTGTACTGCCTCTTCTATGCTCGCATTAATTTCTATATTTTCATAAACACATTTGATTGTAGCTGTACGAATTCGGTCGAATTGAATGTGATCATGATACCGGCAGATGGAGAATGTACATGCGGCAGGGTAAATTCTGTGCTTATTAATATTTTAGGAGTGAATAATTTAATTAGAATGTGTGTACTTTTAATATTAATATTTTATATGTAAAGGGAAGGAGATAGCCTTTGCACCGTCCGCATCAACAACTAATTTGATATGCGTCCGCCCTCCGACTAGTACCACTCAGTTCTTACTGTTACTTCAGAAATAGTATATCACTTTTATTATTTGTTTGCTTTTTGCATCAGTATAATAGTATTGATCATTTTTATTTTTATTTTTTATAATTTTGCATTTACCTTTTAAGTACCAACTGCAGTAAAGGCAGCAGTTGCATGTTCTTTCGGGACGCGTAAATTCGACAAGTGGCCGACAGCACATAAAATAAACGCTCTACTCATCGGATTTGGCGCTGTGGCTGTTAGTTTTCTTTTTTTTAAAATTTTTTAGTAAAAATCGAAATATACAATTCAAAAATACTGGAAATAGATATAAAATGCTATATATGTATGTGTTTTCTTGCAGGCATTCTTCCTCTTCCTCACTGTATCTTATATAATAGCTAACAAGATCATGGATAAACGGACAAGGCAATAACCTCATTTGCATCCCCTTCACCTACATGAAAACGTGTAACCAACAGCACATGAGACTTGTGAAGTGTTCTCAGTGTTTCACCATTTCTGTAAACTGAAATAAATGCTATATTTGGTTCAAATCATTCAATCTGAAGGTATAATATAATAATTCTCAACAGTCCTAGTTCCGTATCATTATATTTGTATATTCGATTTCTTTGCGCGTATTTAACTTCAGCATCGAAGCTGTTTTCACCAAAGTGTGAGGATGACTTCTGGGATGGATTTGGCATATTTTAGCACAAGAACCGCATTCTTACAAAAATCACTTTCATAAATGTAGGCCCTCAAAGTGAGGTCATCGGAAAAAAATGACTTTTGGTATTCTGAAGGCAATTGTGGTCCGATCAAAACCAAACTTTCAGAGAATATTTGGGACATCATTCGGATCATTCTGATCCCAAGAACGAGTCTCTAGCATGTCTTGGAGCTGAGATTTGAGTTTGCAGCCGCCATCTCGCAGCAAGGCCGCTGCGGTTGAAAAAAAAATCGCAGCAACCTAAAAAAAAATTTCTGAGTAACCCACACGAAGATCTCAAACTTTTAGAGGAAAGGTAGTCTGGAAAAAATTTTCCTCTAAGTTATTATTTTTCAAAAAAGTGCACTTCGATTGCTTCATCATTACGCAATAATGAAAATTTGAGTTCTCAATATCAGGGCCGGATTCCTCGATAAATTTCGTACAAGAACTCGCTAGAGCGGCCCGATAGCACGCTTGGTTCACTAAATATAGCAAAAACAAAAAGTTGGCACTGACTTTCCGGCGCGACTGTACATTCTTCATCATTATCCTTTTTATCCTATTTATCATTCTTATCCTTTCTATCCATCATTTCAGTCTTGTCCTCCGTACCATTCTTATTCTTCTCCCTTACAAATTTCCATAATGGCCATGATTGGAACATTTGCATCGTTGCCCTGTTCTAAAGTCACGAAAATAAAAGATTCGAGAGTGTAAAATATAGATTTTTCGGATTTTTTTTGACAATGAAAATGAAAACATGAATCACATTTAACGTCCTTGCGTAAAAATATCTGGCGCCAGTAAATATAAGATATGTACATTTTATCCAGCTCTCGGGAAAATACAACGAACGGAATTATGCAAAGAATGGGCACTACAATGATGATGTATGCTAGACTGGTTAGGCACTACTCAAAAACTTAGCAAGTCGATATTAATTGTGCTTCTTGAATCCGCCCTTCTTCATGATTGCAGACGTGGGGTTTTTTTACTCTTCTTGACGCATTTAATTTCCGAAGTATCATTGAGCGCGACATCTCACCGTATTACTTTATACGTGCCAAAATCACATTCGACTTCATCCATCGGTTGCCACAGATCATTGGAATCATTATTTCTTAAAAATGTATTTTGAAAAGCATACTGTATATAGCAAGAAAACAAACACAAAAGAGAATCCTTGGCTACAAAGGAAATTTCTTCTCCCTCCCCACTTTTTGGACACTACAGTTTTCATTGGAATCACAGTGCTTATGCAAGAGAGTTATGTTTCCGCAGTTGACCGAAATACTATTCGTAGGAAAATATCGTACTTAAATCATGTACATCTTGTTTCTACTACTTTATAAACAAAACCCTCAAGTACGTATCCTGCTGAACTGTCAAATGACAACTTTAAGAAGTTGGAATCTGTTATATAGTCAATCTTTCGTAGATTCTGGAGGTGCTCGGCTAGCTGAAGAAAAGCAATTGCATATTAGTGATACGGCTTATAGATGGATATGGCAATGCTTACATGTGATTGGTTAGTCTCGATATTGAATTGACAATGCGTGGATGTATTAGAGATATTTATCTCGGTGATTTTCACTTAAATTATGATGATCACTTTCAATTTATTGCGCTGATCTTACGGTCTTTATCTAATTCGGAAGAAAAAATTTCCCTTCGTGCAAGTAAACATGTTTTCGTCTGCATAACTTTTGAGTTCCATTTTCTTAGAAGCAGAAAACATTTCGATCATCCAAGATTGTCTGGTAAGCGCCCTGTGAACATCAATATTTTTTAAAATTTTCCTATAAATTCCTAGCATAGTTTGAATAACTCACTTAAAGATCCATCATCACATGTTTTGTATGTGTTTGTGAAATTATTATACACATAATCGACGTGTCTGCGGTATGACGTTTGGCACAACGATATTATTATTATTTCTATGCAAAACTATTTCTTCAAAACATTTTTCCAATGCATTACACTTCTCGGTCTTTTGATAATGTGTTCATGATCAGTTTATATTATTGACCAAAAGTAGCCTTCCGAAATCGAAATAAACTTCTTCGTTTTTTTTCAAGTTACAGCTCATAGGTTATCGTGCCAATAGTTCTAGATACAGTACCTTAGTCTCATCACATCCGGTCCAATTGTACTCGCAAACGCCGCTCCTTATCATAAATAAAATAGCGAACAAAAAACAATGATTCATCTGCTGATATGATCGACACACGAAGTATGATCTTTGAAAAGTATTCATTGTCTTTGAGGGTTCGCAGGTTGAGCGGTCGTCCTGGAGCTGGGACATGGATCACAGAGTGTGAGTGTGAGAAATTTTTAAGAATGCTGTGTTAGCTAGTGCGCTATGTTTAAGATAATAAATGTGCCAAGTTTCGCGGACCACTCGTTCAAAAAGGATCTAAATAAGATTGGAAGTTGCTAAGTGCCGAAACTCATAATGTCGTAAGCCGTTAAGGTCTTAGGTTGTATGAGCTTAAGGTAATAAGGCAAACTTAAACAAACTTATTAATGTAAACTAGCTTTGTAAAAACTGCTTACCTCAGCAAGAGCACTTCAATCGACCCCTCTAATCTAGAGATAAAATTGAAATGAATGAAAAGTGGAGCGATGATTCGAGGATAGAATGAAAAAGAAGTTAGATAGCGAAAGAATCGAAGAGGTTTTGTGCTTTTCAAATTACCATTTATACACAAATAGGACAACGGAGTTAATATATATTTATATCTAACGTTGTCTTCATTTCATTCGTATATCAACGGCCCACTTGGCATTCATTTCAATTTTAAACTAAATCGGATCGGTCTACTGCTCTCATTGAGGTAGGCAAGTTGACTTTAAGACTTCACAACCTTATTACCTAAACGGCGTAAGACCTTACCGGGTTTACGCCCATGAGACTTTCGAAGCTTAGCAACATATTGTCAGTTCTTCCGACAATCTCACCTTACCTTGAAATTACGACCTTATGAACGGCCAGCGAATCTTGCCACGCCTTTTGTCATAAAACAGTGCGTCACTTTCTTACACACCCTATTTGTATTTGTTTTCCGCCACTGTCACCACATAAATAAATATTATTATAATACCGAAAAAAAAACTTCTCACTCTCACAATCAATGTGTCTAGGACCTATAAACCCTCACAGACCATGAATACTTTTCAGAGAGTACACTTCGTGTAACGATTGCTCGTATCTGCAGTCGAGACAATGGCGTCTAATTATTGCATTTCTTTGCTTATTTTACTTATGATAAGGAGCGGCGCTTGCGACGAGTACGACTGGACTGGATGTGGTGAGACTAAGGTACAGGATATATCTATATTAAGAGAGATGACCGTTAAGACTCGACCACCCCCGGACGCGTGCGCTAGCAATGAGAACTGGGAGTCCATACTTGGGTGTTAGGAGTGTCATCGGCCCTTATTACACAAAACAGCTGAAATTTCCTGCCTGTGCCCTCAGGCTATTAGAAAAAATAATTTTTTTTAAAAACGTTAAAAAAATCATAATTTTTCAAATTGTTGAGATGAAGTCTAAATATCATTTGCGATGCGTCTAGGGTGCACAGTGCTTGCTTGTTCACTATTAGCATCGAATGTACGTTGATTCCTAAACCACTTTTTTGACCCAAAATTTTGGTTTTTCGGGCAAATCATCGATTTTTGTAGCCGCTGACAAACATTTACGACAAGGTATTGTAGCCTAAGCAATTCTGCATCGATCTCATTTAAAACTAGGTTCTTCCCGTTAGACCATTTTGGCGAATTTTTCGCTCGAACTTCCGTCATCGATGATTTTCCCGAACAAATGCTGTATTTTCCAAACGATTGGTGCGGAATTGTGGTCTACTCAAAGTTTAGAGGTAAAATTACACAAGAAGCCCATCGCTTGGATCACTTTGAAAATTTCGATTTTCATGACCCGGGGGTCATGGTCCGAAAATTTCGAAATTTCTCAAGTTTTAAATGTTTTCATTTATGTGGCTTATTGTGAAGTACTTATGATTTGAATAATATTCAGCCAATACTCAATGGCTGATCTCTCCTTTCAACCATTTTTCGAAAATTTTCATTCTGATTGCGTGCGAAAAATCAGAATTGTGCTTGAATCAGTTTCCAACTTGCTTTCTGTAACATTCTGTCATAGTAATTTACAATGTACATAATCAATAAGAAAATCGTTTATTTTCGAAAATTCAAAAAATTCAATTTGAGTGCCTACTTTTTCGGCAAATTTCTGAAATATTGCAGTTTGTCGACTCGAATGCTGCGACAATGAGCTAATGACAATGACAATGTGAAGTTTCATGATGAGTAAACATCGTAGAACTGAAATCCCGGCATTCGGCTCACTTTTGAAAAATCGATTTCCATGTCCCCGGGGTCATTGCAAAAAAACTGAATTTTCGAAATGAAACGATTTTCATATTGATTATGTACATTGCAAAGTACTATGACAGAATGTTACAGAAAGCAAGTTGGAAACCGATTCAAACACAATTCTGATTTTTCGCACGCAATCAGATTGAAAATTTTCGAAAAAATGGTTGAAAGGAGAGATCAGCCATTGAGCATTGGCTGAATATTATTCACATCATTTGTACTTCACAATAAGCCACATAAATGAAAACATTTCAAACTTGAGAAATGTCGAAATTTTCCGACCATGAAAATCAAAATTTTCAAAGTGATCCACGTGATGGGCTTTTTGTGTCATTTTACTCGTCTCACCTCTAAACTTTGAGTAGACCACAATTCCGCACCAATCGTTTGGAAAATACAGCATTTGTTCGGGAAAACCATCGATGACGGAAGTTCGAGCGAAAAATTCGCCAAAATGGTCTAACGGGAAGAACCTAGTTTTAAGTGAGATCGATGCAGAATTGCTTAGGCTACAATACCTTGTCAGCGGCTACAAAAATCGATGATTTTTCCGAAAAAACCAAAATTTTCTATCAAAAAATTAGTTTAGGAATCAAGCACATTCGATGCTAATAGTGAATCTTAGGGAACAGGCCTCTTAATATGGGCCGAATGACCACTACGGTCGGGATTCTGTAGCTTGAAAACGAACGGATACTTTTGGCCGACATTGTACATTGTATGAACTGATCATTAACATTTTTTTTTAAACCGGAATACATCATGAAACGCTATAGAATAGATCGTTTTGCCATAGAAATCATAATAATGTTGAAATAGTGATCAATGAAAGATTATGGTTGTGTGACAAAAATTGAAGTGGCTTTACTTAATGAAACTACATTGCAGTTTTGTATGATTACTGACACGTGCTCGGGCGGAAACAAATATCGAATGAATGAGAATCCGCCTGATGGCTACACATACAAAACATGTGATGATGGAATCATGTTTAAGTGAGTTATACGAAATATCACAACGAATTTATATTTTAGAAAAAGATATAGAAAACTAATTGATGTTCACAGGGCGCTTAATAAACAGTCCTGGATGATCGAAATGTTTTCTACTGGTAACAAAATGGAACTCAAAAGTCACGCTAACGAAAGCATCTTTGTTTGCACGAAGGGAAATTTGACTTCCGAATTAGATGAAGAACGTAAGATCAGCGCAATATCACGGGTCTCCTGTAAAAACGTATGAAAATGAGACCTTTTCCCAACAGTTTTTAAATTTTTCTCACCGATTTGGATGAGATTTATATGATTGACCATAGTGAGGTAAAGGAGAAAGCCTAGAGACTTGGTTTCGCCAAATTTGCATTTTTTATCGATTTTTTTATCTTCCACTTCGGGCAGCCATATCTCACTCAGATTTTGACCTACAGCAAGAAATTTTTTTCAATCGACTCGAAATGAACTAATCTAGGTTTTTTTAAAGGATACGTGCACAAAATTGGTTTATCCTCTAAAACCTTACGTTGGATTTCTGATTATCTCAACAACAGAACTTTTCAAGTTAGAGTAAAAGATAAACTCTCTGAGTGTCACCCTGTAACTAGTGGGCTCAGTGGGCGCCACAGGGCTCAGTACTTGGGCCCTTGCTCTTTCTCATTTTCACATCTGAACTACCCATACTGGTACAAAAAGATGGTGTACTGGCTCGCCTATATGCAGATGAAATTAAGATATACAGATCATTCAGTAGTGGGGATCCTCCTCAACCCCTTCAAACTGCTGTTGACACTATTGTTAAATGGTCAAACGACTGGCAATTAGCATCCCATAAATGTAACTCCCTACACCTAGCTAGAGCGAATCCTTCAAGAGTCTATACTATTGGAGGCATTAATCTAAATCAAAAAGAAGTAGTCAAAGATCTAGGATTCATAGTTCAAAGAAGCCTGACTTTCTCGGATCATTGTAGAGCAATATCAATCAAAGCGAAATCAGCCTGTCACATAATTATGCGGGCTCTAAGAACTAATAACCCGATAATTCTACTTAAAGCATATTCAACCTATATTAGGCCTATTCTAGAGAGTGCTTGCACAGTATTCAATCCCTACCAGAAAAAAGACATAAAAATATTGGAAAAAGTGCAAAATTATTTCACAAGAAGAGTGTTTGCTCGTTGCTACAAATCTTCGTGGGAGAATATGCCAAGTAGTAGTGCACGTAATGCAAAACTCGTTCTTGATACCCTCGAACAGCGCAGGTTAAACGTCGACTTAAAAATGTCTATGAAACTACTAAGAGGAAAAATTAAGATCTCAAACAATAAATCTCACTATTTTAAAACCTATGCTACAAGGAATGGATTAAACTTCTCCGACGCTGGGTCTCGTTTCCAATACAGGCATAACAGTTTCTTCTTGCGAGCGGCACGTTTACTTACTCGGCCCGAAAACAGAATAAGCTTTTAAAATTAAAATTAATGACTGATCAGTTCCATGCATTTCGTATTCTTATCTTCATCATATATTCGATCTCCTCCAGTCCCTTCCTCCATCCTCACATTTTTGTAAGATTGATCTTTCACTTTTACAACTACAACTATTTATTTATTTATTGTTTGTTCATTACATGTTTACCTATTATGGTGAATAAATTATTATTATTAAAAATGACATCTTTTACCTGTTTTCTTCGAAAAACTGATTTTTTGAGTACAATATGCTAATTTTCTCAAAATTTTTCCACAAAGGATATGATTTTTATTCGCGATGCTGATTCCCCATCCTCGAATTGAGGTAAGTACATATTTCATCAGTCATAACTCACGACAAGCCATATCGATCCTCAGAGAGAGCCGGACTTATTTTCATTCAAAAATACAATTCTTATCTCATCTCTCTTCATTTTCATGCAAATTTGCAATCAATGTAATACCCTCCGAGGTCAGATAAATTTATTATTATAATGTATACCAATCGAAAGCTCTTGATGAGCTCTACAAAAATGACTTAGTGATACAAGTCATGAAATTTGACCATATTCAAGATATTCTAGAAATCCGTTTTTTTTCAATGGCAATTGTTGTGCAATGTAATCGATTCACAACGAAACATTGTTCTTTGCTTTCTCCAATGTGTTTTTCTTAAATTCTTTGTTAATAATATTAAAGGAAAGAACAACAAATAAAATAGCAAAAAGATTTATCTGAGATATTCATCATTGAAAAATACGCTTTATGAAATACGAAACTTTTCATCGACATTTCCGATATCGGAATCGCAATGATCGAAACAAATATCCGGATCATTGAAAAACTCCTTGAGATCACTGTGAACGAAATCATAGATAGCCTCAGCAGTGATCTCTCTATCATCCTCTTCCACATCGACCTCCTCCTCGATCTGAAACTCTTCCTCCCCCAAATCCAAGCAGTTTCTTGGCATCATTGTAGTACTCGTTGAACAGTGCCGTGACAAGATCCTTCGCCTTCTGGTTATACGTACCTCCCTTCTTCGTGATCCTCAGTGCCCATCCCATCGGCTTGGGATGATCAGCAGCTTGCTGGTACTCCTTGAAAGACTAAACGAGAATATCGATTCCCACTCCTTGCTGCTCTTCCTCGAGCATTCGCTGGCGATGGCGAAATCTCAGGTGTTTGAATCCTTGCATGATCCAAGTAAAATTCGTGCAATTATTGGCATGATCATGCATGGATTATCCGTGATCATCCATGGATTCTGTCATTCCATGCATGATCACGGAAAATTCGTTCATGATCACGGAAGATCCATGCATGATCACGAACCACGGGTATTCCACGCATGGAATGTCGAATCATGCATGATTATACTTGTATTCGTGATCATGCAAGTATTTCAACATCAGAGATGGTACTGAGAGACCTTCTCCGGTCAGATAGTGTGCTGTCCCTTGCCGACAATTGCTAGTGAAAAAAACGGATTTTCTAGAATATCTTGAATACGGTCTAATTTCATGACGTGTATCACTAAGTCATTTTTGTAGAGCTCATCAAGAACTTTCGGTTGATATACATTGATTGCAAATTTGCATGAAAATGAAGAGAGATGAGATAAGAAATGTATTTTTGAATGAAAATAAGTCCGGCTCTCTCTGAGGATCGATATGGCTTGTCGTGAGTTATGACTGATGAACAACTTACCTCAATTCGAGGATGGGGAATCAGCATCGCGAATAAAAATCATATCCTTTGTGGAAAAATTTTGAGAAAATTAGCATATTGTACTCAAAAAATCAGTTTTTCGAAGAAAACAGGTAGAAGATGGCATTTTTCCGTCCGGCTCTCTCTGAGGATCGATATTTCTTGCTCTCTCTCTCTGAGGATCGATATTTCTTGCTCTCTCTCTCTGAGGATCGATATTTCTTGCTGTAGGTCAAAATCTGAGTGAGATATGGCTGCCCAAAGTGGAAGATAAAAAAATCGATAAAAATGCAAATTTTGCGAAACCAAGTGTCTAGGCCTTCTCCTTTACCTCACCATGGTCAATCATATAAATCTCATCCAAATCGGTGAGAAAAATTTAAAAACTGTCGGTTGGCTTCTTTCATTCTTACAGGAGATCCGTGATATAGTGAAACTAGTGTATCTAATCATCGTAATTTAAGTGACCATCACCAGGATGAATATCTCTAAAACATCGACGCATTGTGAATTCAATATCGACACAAGCGAATCTAGTGTAAGCATTTTCACACCAATCAATCTTAAATTTAAGTTCTCTTCAGCTCGCTGAACACCTCCAGAAGCTAAGAAAGATAGAACTTTCCAAATACCCAACGTTGTCATTTGACGTTTCGAGAGGACACACACTATATGATTTTAATTATGATAAAGTACAAACAAAAGGTATCTGATTTTAATACGTCATTTCCAACGAAAAGTATTTCAGTCAAATGTGATAACATAACTCTTTCTCACGAAAACTGCTATTCCGGTGAAATCTGTGGAGAGACGACGAGAGAGTTGTTGGATGGATCGCTCGTTTGCGAGGACGGATTCGCTTTTGTGTTGGTTTTCTTGCCATTAAAAGACTGCTTGTTGAAATACATTTTTAAGATTTAAAGATTCCAATGATTCCTGGAAACCGATGGATGAAGTTTATTGTGATTTTGGAACGCACAAAATAAGGCCGGGAGAAATAGAGCTCACTAATACTTCGGAAATCAAATGCGTCCAGAAGAGTAAAACACGAAGCGACTGATTTTCATCTCTACAAAGTTCCCATTTTCAGAATTTCATCTGTGCCCCGAGATCAATGTTACCGGAGATGGCTCGTATCATAAGGGTGAAAAAATCGATGAATATTCAACCGCAACGGTTAGGTCAATTGCAACAAACTATTTTATTTATTTTTATTAAACTTAATATTTAACTTATGAAAAACATACAAAAAAGCTTTTTTTTAAACTTACAAAAAAGTGTATTAAAATTTATACCTATTTATCTTGTTATTTTATTAAATTTATTATATCATTTATTTAATTTTCAGTGCAACACAAAATTGATGATATTTGATCCCATTGACGATCTTGATGACAACGAAAGATCATTTCCACGCTATTCTGAAAACATTACGTGTAATGAAAACTCTGAATGGACCAATGGCACCGATGTTCTTAATGTGACTACAATAAAATGCGTCGAAAGTGGTATGGTATATACATTTTTTTTCAATTAAAAAAATCAATTCTATCATTACTTTGTATTATCGATATTTACTTGAGTGCTATTAATAATAATATTTTATATTTTTAAATAAATAATAATAAATAATATTTTTAATTAAATATTTTCAGTTGATTGCAATAGGTATCAACCAGTTGTGTCAGACTGCAAAGAGTACAGGCAAATTGCGGCATATGAGAAGCTATCACCTATCTGTTACCGCGTACGTTTATTGATAAGGGTTGAATTTTTTTGTTTGTTGCGACTTTCCAAACCTATTACGAACATTCTATTTATGTCATGACACTTTTTCGCCTTTCCGAAAAGGAGCACTAAGCCAAGATTCATAATAAATAGTATACGGTAGCTCAGATAACTTTTTGCATCATTTTCTATTGACAGTCAGTTAAAATATTCGTCATTCTCACATGGGAAGCACCAGTTACGACGGAAACGGTTCTGAAAGCGACCCATATGGGTCGTTAGGGTTGAGGGGGAGACCGCCAGAACTGTTTTCAAAAGTTGCCAAACTGTTTTGGTAATCGATATTTTCAATCAATATTTTTCAAAATATGCGCGGCTAAAATACCATAACTCTGTGTTCAATGAAGCTGCAGATTCCAAACTTGACAGAGATAATAGCCCACGAGTTTTCCAAAACATGGTAGAGAATGAGACCGATCGGTTGAATTTTGAGCAATTTTGAACATACACGATTTTCGCAGAAAGTCTAAAAAAGTAAAATGATTTGCTGTTGGACTAAAAGAGCATCCATAGCTATTCTATTATAGGGATCATCTTTTGTCTTCATGATAATTGTCGTGGCAAAGTCTAAGCCTAATCGGACAAATTCAGACAATTTCGAAAAAGCGTGAAACTGGTTTCTACCATCTTCAATTATAACTTTTCCCGAAAAACAAGAAATTTCATGAAACTCTAGTATATTGTCGTCTACTATATATAGAAGACATCTGGCTTTTAAATTGAATCGAAATTAACCTGAGAAGGTACTGCCTGTACCTCTCAAAATAAGAAAAATAAATTTTCTATATTTTCCAGAATTCAACTGATCGGGCTCATACTAGACCAGGTTTTGTATCACTCATGGGGTATTGTCTCTGCCAAGTTTGAAACCTGCAGCTTCATTGAACACATAGTAATAGCATTTTATCCGCTCATGCGATGAAAATATTGATTGAAAAAATCGATCACCAGAACAGTTTGGCAACTTTTGAAAACAGTTTTGACGGTCTCCCCCTCAACCCTAACGACCCATATGGATCGCTTTCAGAATCGTTTCCGTCGCAACTGGTGCTTCCCTTGTCAGTACAGAAGAAGATAATGTTCTTTCATCCACACTAACACGTTTTTTTTATCTCAATCGCCATTCCTTTGTTCTCCAAGGATAATGAATTGAGCACTACGGTGTATTCTTTTGGAGTGGGACCCACGGCAGAACAAATTATCCGTGGTGAATTATTGTAATTTTAGGCTAATCTCAGCGGCGAATCTCCAACATGCAGTGATGGTGTGCTTCACTATCTAAACGCCCACCAAAAAGTTGGAATCTTCACATTTAATACTTTATTTTAAAACGTTAAAAGTCACGAAATTATAAGAAAAATATAAAACGTTCTCCGGTTCAAGCACGTTCGCTAGCCACTTTTTCATGTTGTACTGCCTCTTCTATGCTCGCATTAATCTCTATATTTTCCTAAACACATTTGATTGTAGCTGTACGAATTCGGTCGAATTGAATGTGATCATGATACGGGCTTATGGAGGATGTACATGCCCCTGCCGGAAGGACAGCTCCGTGAAACTCCAAAGTTTCAGCATCTTCGAGCCCTCTGCATCGGCCCGATGCCGGAACGTTAGCATTTTCAGTTCTAGCAGTATTTTTTATTTCAAAATATGTATAGTAAAGGTAAAGGTAAAGCTGCATACAACCCGTTATTCAAGCCACACGAAGTCCTGCGGATCACTGCTAGGCCAAAACTATAGCAAATTTGCAAGATGGAAAATTAGAATAGTTCAAAAATTGCCAAGTTAGAAAAAAGCATCACTTCATCAGTTCTAAACAATTTTTCAAGTTCAAAATTTCTGGTTCGATTCTTGCGCGAACTATCAAGTTTTAATTTAAAAAAAGTTGAATATTGGATTAAGAGCGTCTTATGGATATAAATTAGTGGGGCTTTGCGCCGTTGACACCGACGTTAAGGGTAAGGGTTAAGGGCAGCTAACGCGTGCAGGTCATTGCTGATACATTACAATAGATCTTAGTTTTATGGCTTATCCATTGTAACTGTTCTAAAATGAGATATGTTTCACGCATCTTTCAAAGTGTCTAAGCCATACCCACGCGCCAATGGGAATCGTGCATCTCTTAATAAATTACTTGGATACTTGGATGCCCGATGTTCATCTATCGATAGTGTTAGCGTCGGACGTGTGACTTCCATAGATTACGGTCTTGGGCAGTTTGGGACCAGTGACTGCCAGGGGGGTTTAGTAGCTTTAGGGAATCTCGCCATCTGGTAGCTGGACGACCGAGGGTGCGTTTTATTTCACGGTTGTACCAGAATGTGATACTATTGGTCCATCTATCGTCTCTCCTGCGGGCGACATGTCCAGCCCAGCGGATTTTTGCGCTCGCTATGTGGGTGACGGCGTCTCGAATGCCGGATCTCTTGCGTAGGTCGTTACTTCGAAGCTGTTGTTCTAGCTGGTCGTGTCTGGAGATACCGAGAAGCGATCGTTCCAAGGCTCGTTGAGTGCGCGTGATCGAGAGTGAAATTGTCTTGTTCTCGACCCAGGTTTCGGCTCTGTAGCATAGCGCGGGAAGGACTGTAGAGTCGAAGAGGTGGGCTTTCAGAGAGCTGTCCTTTAGGAGTAGTGTGGCTTCTTTGATGGATTTCATTGCGGCCAAGGCTGAGCTTCGTCGTCGCACTATTTCGCCTTTCAGACCGTTCATCATGTTGATCAGTCTTCCCAGGTATGCATAAGATTCGGTTTCACGCATGGGGTTGCCATGGAGGGATATGGGGGATTGATCGGCCCAGGCGTTCCTCATCACCTCGGTTTTCGACATGTTCATGGAGAGTCCAATCGAGCGGCCGGCCTTATCGAGGTCTTCTAAGAGCGACTGCATATCCACGGAGTTCTGGCTGATCAGTACAATGTCATCGGCGAATCGAAGATTGTTCAGCTTGCGTCCGTCGATGCTGATGCCTTTCTCCTCCCAATTCAGTTGTATCATGGCGTATTGTAGGGCTGTTGTGAACAGTTTAGGGGAGATGGTATCACCTTGTCGAACTCCTTTTCCGATGGGGATGGTGAGGTCGTCGGTGAACATGCGAATCAGAGTGGTGGTTGAGTCCTTGCATTCAGCGAGGAGGTCGACGTAGGCAGAGTCCACGCCTGCTTGAAGGAGACCGTTCCATACGGCGCCGAGATCGATGCTGTCGAAAGCTTTTTGATAGTCGACGAAGGCTAGTATCAGCGGCTGCTTGAATTCTTTGGTGCGTTTTACTAGTTGGGAGAGTGAGTGGATGTGGTCTGTGCAGGAGTATCCTTTACTGAATCCGGCTTGTTCAACCGGGTGGAATGAGTCCGGCTGCCTTTCCAGCCTATTTAGGATGATCTTTGTGAACACCTTGTACACTTGTGATAGAAGAGCTATAGGGCGATAGTTGGATATGTTGTCGCGATCTCCTTTCTTGTGTAGCAATATCGTGCGGGAGGTTTTCCATTGTGCGGGGACCTTTCTCGACAGCAGGTAGACGTTGAGGTATTCGGCTAGAGTGGTGTGGAGATGGTCTGATCCCGCTTTGAGGAGATCGCAGGTGATTCCATCAGGTCCTGGGGCGGTTTTCCCTTTGAGCGCTCGAATAGCGTGGCGTACTTCCGATGGTAGAATGGGAGGGACCGGCTCTGGGGGGTCCAAGTAAGTATTAAAACAACTTTATCAGCATTGGGATGTTATTTTTTAGCTGGGTCGCCATTAGGGTTCTCCATCGAGTCCGATCGTGTCTCGCTATTTGCATGAATTGAGGATCAGCGACCTTTACGAATTCACCAAATCTTAACATACTGAATGAAATGATGGAAATATTTAACAAATAAAAATAAAATAATTTTATCGTTCAGCTACGACTGCGCCGACCACGACTGAGGATCCTATGGCTGCGTTTATGCCGTATCTTCCCATCGGCGGAGGCGTTCTCGGATTGGTCAGTGGCGATATTGCTTTCGAATTAAAGAGAGGCTGTCCTCTCCCAATCACCTCTTCATTGCACACTCTATTTCTCTGTTCTCTAACAACGAGAGCGCGTTGGCCGTTGAAAAGGCCCTTGACAAAGGTTCCGGTCCCTTTAAAGGAGCCGACACCTTTGTCAACGGTCTCTTCAACGCTCTACGCTCTCTCGTTGTTAGAGATCAGAGAAATAATGTGCGCGATGAAGAGGGCATTGAGAGAGGTCACTCTCTTTCTCCCATTAAAAAAAAACTCACTTAAATAAAGTTCCATAATTTTTGCATATCGAGTTTTGTTCGAGTCCCCCGCTGCGACGTTTATCATTTAGTTACGCTACGTATGACTATTATCAAGGTTTTGAAAGCGATTCCAGTAGTTCATAGAGGAATAAATATTCCACTCTCGTTAAAAAGGCAAAATTCAGCGCCTACCGTATGAATGTTTGAACCTGTGAGATTTTCATTTTAATACCTTTTTTAGAGGCAATGGAATTTTTGAAGAACATCTTATTTTAAAAAATAACTTTTAAAAATCACGAATAGAAATTCAGAGAAAAATCAATAGAATATGCACTATTGAATCTTTTTCTTCTTCTCTACATGTCTTCTTATTGTCCGCATTATTGACCGTATAAAATGCACTTGTTTATTTGGTACGACAGTAGAGACAATGAATTTCTATGTTTAAAGAGAGTGTCCAAGCGAGATAGTACGTACATATGTATGTAGATCAGGAAGAACGCGAGGCGGGAAGTGAGGGAAAGGGGTTGATCGATAGAGTGCATTTCTGAGATTAGCATCTAGTAGCAAGGCACATGTGCATTTTATACGGACAATAACACATTAATAAATGTTCAGATCATCTTGATAATCATCATAGTGGTCCTGTGCAAATGTGTTTGTAAGAAGAAGAGGAAGAAGAATGGCATGGAGGACAGTACTGGATCGAGGACGGGAAAGAAGCAAGCATCAAGGAAACCTGTGGAAAGGCGGAGGAAGATGACGAAGATTCAGAAAACGACGAAGACTTCAACGACAGGCACAACTGAAGGAGCTACAACCCTAATCCCAGCATCTAATTCGACCCCAGCGGCCGACAAAGCTCCAACACCCGCAAATACTGCAACCCCAGCGGCTGACAAAGCTCCAACCCCCACCCCTACAACTACTGCGACCCCAGCGGCTGACAAAGCTCCAACCCCCACCCCTACAACTACTGCGACCCCAGCGGCTGACAAAGCTCCAACCCCCACCCCTACAACTACTGCGACCCCAGCGGCTGACCAAGCTCCAAGACTAGTCCCTGCCAACATTGCGACCCCTGCGGCTGACAAAGCTCCAACCCCCACCCCTACAACTACTGCGACCCCAGCGGCTGACAAAGCTCCAACCCCAACCCCCGCACCTTCATCGACTCCAGCGGCTGGCGGAACCCCAGCTCTTTTAGCTGCTGCCGCTCCTAAACCAGCCCCAGCGCCAACTCCGGCACCCGCGCCCAAGGCTTAACCTGCCGGTCCTTGAACCCGATTTAGTCCATTGTCCACTATAATGGATAAACTCCGATAAAGTGAGCAAGCATTACAAAGCAGAATATTTTGTGGTAACTCGATCAATTTGTATTAATGAAGTTATCAAAGACAAAGATAAGATAGACAAAGATACGCAGGGTATTTATTTATTCATTCATCAGATAAAACGTGAATAATGAGAGAAACGATAAGGGAGTGACGGAATTCCGTCGCTTTAAGCAATTTCGTTTGGGGAGTGGCAGATTAAATTGAATTTTGATGTTAAAGATGGAGGCCCTCGAATGTCTATGCAAATACGTAATATCATTTGTGCAAGAGATTAGTGATATGCAAGAAATTAGCTTGGCCAGGCATCTATCCCTTGGTGTAGTGGTAAATGCGCTGTCTAGTTAGCGTAACGTCGCGGGTTCGAAACCTATTGCCGAACTTTCTTTTTTTCAAAATTTCGCGCCTTTGCCTGTACATCAAGCATGATTCGTTCATGATTCTAGCGATCAATGAGCTGAATTAGCATAAAATAATCTATGAACGGTATGCAGAATCACTTTGGCTATATTTCTGTCTTCACAGTTTGTTCAAGAAAATATTCGCCGGACACCACCTTTAAAGGGAGCGTTACCTCACTCAATGGTCTCTTCATTGCGCACACTATTTCTCTCTTCTCTAGCAACGAGAGAGCATTGCGCGTCGAAGAGATCATTGAGAGAGGTAACGCTCCCTTTAAGGACGAACACTAGATTGACAAGGAGTCTCTTACGTCTTAAGTCGGCGAAAAGTAACGATTAATAGCTTATTAGAAAGCCCTTTCTCTATAGAGTAAGAATGTGTGTTTAAAAAATCCTGCGGGGCTCTGTGCACGGAGTTAAAAAAATCCAAAGTTTGAGCAATTTCTGACTTGAAATTCCCGTCTAATGGCCGTGAAATTGTCCTGCAATGATGGGGTAGTTCTGCGCGCTTCCTCTCCGAGCTAGTGGTGGCGCAGTGGCAAAGATGTCGCTTACAGTTTTTGCGCAGCGGGTTCGATCCCCGCCGAAGCCACTTCTTTTGCACGATTTTTACACTCGACTTTTTATGATTTTTTTTGAATTATCTAATCTACATGACTGACAGCCGTGAATCTAATTTGTAATACAATATGTCAGTGCTCATGGTGAGCTATAGAGAGAGAGACAAGTAAACGTCATACATAATTCTGATACAACGAAGTTATAATTTGCCTATTTTTAAACAGTTTTATTTCAAAATATTTATTTGTTTTATTGTTATCTAACATCAGTATATTATTAAATAACAGAGAATTCATTTATTTAAAAGCGAAATACGACAACCTATGCAATTTAGTGTAGCGAACATTTCTCATGAGTACTCTCCCCACTGGTCATATAGTGCAGGTATTCATGAATGGACCTTTCTCTGTGAGTGCGTCCAAAACTACTCCTCTACAGGAGAGAGAGGGAGAGAGAGATCAGCTGCTAAGGGGAATGAATAATAGCAAGACTCGCGGGTCAATCTTTATAGGCCAACCAATGCAGACAACAACCTTTCTCGTACTCCGTTTCCGAGTGAATTTCCAATTTTTATTCTATTTTTTACAGTAGTTATTCACTTCTTCCGTGCGTCTAACCTAACCCAAGTTTGTCAGATATAGCGTAATAACTCAAATCTCGTTTACTTGTCTCTCTCTCGGTAGCTCGCCCTGATCACTGACATATTTTATTACAAATTAGATGCACGGCTGTCAGTCATGTAGATTAGGTAATCCAAAAAAATCATAAAAAGTCGAGTGTAAAAATCGTGCAAAAGAAGTGGCTTCGGCGGGGATCGAACCCGCTGCGCAAAAACTGTAAGCAACATCTTTGCCACTGCGCCACAACTAGCTCGGAGAGGTAGCGCGCAGAACTACCCCATCATTGCAGGACAATTTCACGGCCATTAGACGGGAATTTCAAGTCAGAAATTGCTCAAACTTTGGATTTTTTTAACTCCGTGCACAGAGCCCCGCAGGATTTTTTAAACACACATTCTTACTCTATAGAGAAAGGGCTTTCTAATAAGCTATTAATCGTTACTTTTCGCCGACTTAAGACGTAAGAGACTCCTTGTGAGATGAGATCCGTGGAGTGATAACCAACTGGATGAGAAGCATTTGCAGACTCCTTTGTATTAGAATTGGCTATTCGGGTCTCGTAAAATCATTACTGGCCCGCAATAATCGCTCCCATCCCCCTCTCTCCAAGATTGTGGGACCACAATCCCCGCATAACCAACTCAACCGTATATTCATTAGCGCTAGTCTCTCATATGCGAATAGTTCTCATTATTAATCAGTTGGCTGTCATTCCACGGTTATCACTTTAAAATCAATAGTTATAAAATATTTTTTTTCGTCACAGTTGCCGGCAAACGGTTTTTCACCGTTCAGGATACTGCCTCGGAACCGAACAAATGGTGTCGGATACAAATGTTTTGTAATCAGAACAATTCCACAACAATTTCTATGTTTATGATTTTTTTTCTTACTAGAATACTTGATAGGAAGTTTCCCAAACGTATCGAGTTAGAGAAACCTCGATGAGGGTGAAATTGGTGGAGATCTTTGTAGAACTCTCCATATTTCAATCATATATCCGCTCTGCCTATGAAACGTCTGAACAAACCGAGAGTGGGATTCTCTATTCAAGAATGAGATTCTCTATTCAAGATGAACGACTAAACTACTAAATGAAAGAGTGACGGAATACAACATCGGGTTTTTGAGGCCCCAAAGTGTAATCAGAATAATGATTTAAACGAAATTTGAATTCCGCCGCGCACAGTAAAACTGCAAAAAAGTAGGTGTCTTTAGTGACTATGTAGAAATTTGTAAAAACGAATTTGACTTACCTCGGAAGGGGAAAACCTACTTTATTAAAATTCTACTATTGATTGTGAAAAGATTATTGAGCCAGATCTAATTCTATTAGGTTGCTATTATATCAAATCAAATTCGCTTTTCGGCAAGCAAAAGTGAACAAAATAAAACAAATATTGCAAACATCTTTGTAAATGAGTTCACTTGGAGTCAAACTTCATCCAACCTCACATGAACCTTTTCTTCATTTTTTCGCACTAGTAATAAACTGAACTGAACATAATATTATATTCAACAGGAACAAAAATTAGGCCGGACAATTTTCTCCTTGTTTTTCACTTCCGCTTCTTTGTTGTGACTTTTAGAACACAATAGTTGAGAAGTTGGTGGTGGAGATCTCATAGATTGAAATGAAAACAAACGTTATTGAAAATGCTCAAGAAACATCTTTCGTGAACAGTCAGCTGCGACAACATTTAAAACATCAGAGAAATATGATCAGAATCAAAGCACTGCATATAAGGATGGGTTCCTTCCGGAACAGACACAATCACACAGCTTCTGCTAACGGTATACGGTAAGTCTAGTTGTATTGTTCTATACAATTTATTGTTTCATGCTGAGCATGTCGATAAATATTTACGTATAATTATACATTGAATCCGCAGAACCATGCACGCTTTCACCGTCGCTCTGGGTCTTTTCGCCGTCGTTGGCTCTGTTTCCTCTCAGTGTACTGGAAACGATCATCCCAGGTACATATATTGATGTAAAATAATGAAAATATCATAGTATGTGTCAATTTTTTAGTTGCTCGAGCTGGAAAACCAACGGATATTGTACTGGAACGGCTCCAACTGAGCAAAAGAAGTTATACTGTGGCATTGCGTATGTTTCATCACAATGGATTCTTTCAATGGAACAGATACCAGTCGATAAACCGGGAAAATCTGGGACATGTAACTACTAAAACATTTCAGATGTGGATTGTGCAACACTGATGGAAGTCAGACTGGGGTTGGAGGAGGATCCAATGTCCCTCCTTGCGAGGATGCAAATGCCAGGTAAGCACGTCAACACTAAATAAACAAATAAAAAAAACAAATCATTAATATTATACTTAATTTTTTGCATATGCTTTACACATAGAGCCAATAATAATCATAACTGTTTTTTTTCTATTTAAATGCAAACCCCAAGCTATTTTTTCTCGCATTGTCAGCTTTGGCAATGCTCTCTCGTAGACAAAGACAGCGAGATAGTGTGGCCATGCTACTGCTCACAAGTTGATAAATTGCCAGAATTTTCAAGTTTCACAACATATAGTGTAGCGAGTAATACGCATTGTAGCTGTGCATCATGGGCGGCGACAGGATTCTGCACTCGTGCTGATTATTCCACCGCCATGAAGATTCAAGTGAGTTAAAGTTCGAAAATCTCCAAGTAGACATTGATTCTCGCCTAAAAAATAGGTGACCGTTCTTGGTACTTGGTGCTTACGTTGCTCAAACTCTTTGACAATTCATTAATCTATCTATGTAGATGACCGACCTACGTTACTAGCCAGTCGCTTTACACTCACTAGTATAGATTGAGTCGACCCTAGTCATAGCTGGGTCACATCAATTTTTGCCAATCTGTATCAACTTCATGAAATATAATAGTTAAAACAGGCTTGCAAAAATTATTGGTACATGGGGAGCACACGACTGACCCCTGCCCAGGAAGCTCTGTCGTTAGAGCAATAGCCCGGTGGGGCAGAGGTCGTACGTTATAGTCCCTCCTTATGAGGTCTTGCGGTAGATCACTGCAAGGCCTTTTTGTATTATATAAAAATTTCCAAAAGTGCACTCAAGCTACCATTTCCGAACAATAATGCATGTCATGCATGGTCTGTTTGGTCCTCGCTCTGCGTCTCGGACAAATTAGTTTGACCCGTTTTATATAATAAACTATTCATTGCAGTACTGTTGCAAGACCTGCCGTCCGCTAATGACAGCTACGACCACTACTGCGGCGACGACCGACGATGGGGCGACCACGGAAGCAACCGATGCTGAAACTACCACTGTCTGAGTTGGTTGTGAAATGCCATAGGCAAGGGTCGATATCTTTCGCTATTCACAGATTCATTGCTCATTCTGTTTGCTGATAAACATAATCACATTCATTTCGCATAAGACACATTTATCCGACGGCGAAAAACAGAGATAGAGAAAGTGTTATCCCCTGTGAATGAGAGATGTGAAGTTATATTGAACACTTTTGTGCCCAAACTACAACGCTTCATTTTCTCCGTGAGTATGTGCTGACTGGCGGCACGTCGTCGCCCTTCCTACTTTATTTCATTAATTTACTCATATTTATCTATTTCCTTTCACGCCTGTCATCTCATTATTGCTAAGCCCTCCACTTCGTTCTCCACGTTCCCCGCTTCCATTCACTGTTGTTTTATAGCGAGACAGATCATGACAGGGGAAGTTAATATAGCCATGCCCTCTATGTATTCATTTAAACCGGTTAGATCTCGAGTCAATACTTTTGCCATTCATATAGAATTTACTCGTGTCACTTGTCGTTATCATTCTTTCGCTTTAAGAACCAGTAGACTTTTCAAGAAGTTACCCCCCTCACATTATTTCTAGTTCTTCCCATAGACAATTCAGATCTGTATTGTTACATTCGAATGTATTAAGTGATCTCATTTCTGTGTAAAGTATTGTATATTTACTCTTCCTTTAGCACCTACCCATTCCACCTTGTTGCTTATCTCCATTCTGATCTTTGGTCTTGGTCATGTCAACTATCTACAATAACCGAATCCTCACGGTTCCATGCAGCCTCATCCACTGTTCATTCCATGCAGCCTCGTCCACTGCTCCTTGCTCACGCTCCATGTGCAATCAAGATAATCTACGAGTGGGACCACTGATCAAGTATGGAGATCCCTTTCAGTATAATAATAATATATGAGAGGAATCGCCAGAGGTTCGACCACCCCCCGGCGGTAGAAATTTCGACCCCCTGAAAATTCAGATTAAGTACTTTGAACGATGCTCTATCAAACTGCGTTGGCCGAATTTGCATATCTGCTCTCATTTTCGAGTAGCGGTAGGTCAAAGTTGGCAGGTACGGTATTTTTGGCTCGAGTGTGTGTCAGAAAAATGATCAGAACTCCGTTCAAAATAATGATAGAATTTTTTTCAAAAAAAGGATCGAAAGAGGAGAATTTGGGCAACATTTCCCAGTTGATGGCGTCATTTGTCAACCATGCGCCTGTGCGGGGCGGTCGGTTTTATGAAAAAGTGACGTAACTTTCCTAATCGGAAAAAGTGGAATTTTCTTCTATGCGCGTTTTGTTGCACCCATATGTGTCTAAAAATCACCCAAGTTTCAGAGGATTTGAGAAATGGAAAAAAAATGGCGTTGATTTTAGTGACGCGACCTCGGACCTGTCAATGGAAAGAACGGCTTATTCCTTTATCAAAAAACAGCAAAGGAGCTTAAATGACTCAAAAACTTCCGAAAAAACATTACGAGCTCAAAATACCCATATATGACAGTTATTTGAAACACAAAATCACCAAGTTCCGAAAAATTTGAAAAAAAAAACATATTTTGCTTTTCCAAGTGGAAAAAACCTTTCAGTAATGTTAATTAATCTTTATAATATTTCTTATAATGTTTTTGAACATTTATGTTTTTGGAAGTGAAGGCCTATCTGCTCTTAGAGCCGAGATTTCCGTCATCGAGATTACACGCGCGTACCCCAACTCCGCGCGACTGCTCATCATCCGATCTCTCACTCCCACACGCTCTTTCGTGAACAGACAGGGAGAGAAAAAAAAGGAGAAGGGAGACTAATATCTGGCAACTACACGAAATGGAGATGTTAGAAAACTCTGAGCGAACAGAGTTGCATTTGAACAACAAAGAACGAGTGTGAGCCCCCCCCCCCCCCCCAAACCTTTCTCGCTCTCTCTCTCTCTCTCTCGCTCTCTTCAAGGAATGATGAAGTACAATGTCAAAACTAATGTTAGATAAGATACATTTATTAGAGAAATCAGTCATAATTGAAAACAATTAACATTGAAATAGCATATTACAAAAAGAAATGGATGGCAAACGGATGTTTTAAGGATGCTTTTAGTTTAGTGATCGAATGAGACAGAGACAAATTATATGTGTGATGGATTAAGAATAATTTATAGTTGATTCCTAGCAGTGCTAGGGGGATCCATAAATTGTTTTACTTGCTAGCGTTTTATACTTTTAGCGCGGGAAGAGCATTTCGCATGTCGTTGCGCGCCCACCCGCCTCTATAACCCTTTGAGAAGAGATATTTTACCATAAAATGAACGTTTTCCAGCTCAGAATGACTCAAAACAACTTGTTTCATCATTCTTAGCACGAAAAAATACCGTGGAACACGTTTTCTGTGTCTGTAAAAATTTGCAAAAGATTTGGATCGAACCGGGGTTCGAACCCGCTCGGTGTTTTTAGAGTGGTACCTCTTTACCTCGACGTCTCGAATGATTTTGCTTATTTTATTTATTTATTTATCGTAGTTCGCTCAGAGTTTTCTAACATCTCCATTTCGTGTAGTTGCCAGATATTAGTCTCCCTTCTCCTTTTTTTCTCTCCCTGTCTGTTCACGAAAGAGCGTGTGGGAGTGAGAGAGCGGATGATGAGCAGTCGCGCGGAGTTGGGGTGCGCGCGTGTAATCTCGATGGCGGATATCTCGGCTCTAAGAGCAGGTAGGCCTTCACTTCCAAAAACATAAATGTTCAAAAACATTATAAGAAATATTATAAAGATTAATTAACATTACTGAAACGTTTTTTCCACGTGGAAAAGCAAAATATGGTTTTTTTCCAAATTTTTCGGAACTTGGTGATTTTGTGTTTCAAATAACTGTCATATATGGGTATTTTGAGCTCGTAATGTTTTTTCGGAAGTTTTTGAGTCATTTAAGCTCCTTTGCTGTTTTTTGATAAAGGAATAAGCCGTTCTTTCCATTGACAGGTCCGAGGTCGCGTCACTAAAATCAACGCCATTTTTTTTCCATTTCTCAAATCCTCTGAAACTTGGGTGATTTTTAGACACATATGGGTGCAACAAAACGCGCATAGAAGAAAATTCCACTTTTTCCGATTAGGAAAGTTACGTCACTTTTTCATAAAACCGACCGCCCCGCACCGGCGCATGGTTGACAAATGACGCCATCAACTGGGAAATGTTGCCCAAATTCTCCTCTTTCGATCCTTTTTTTGAAAAAATTTCTATCATTATTTTGAACGGAGTTCTGATCATTTTTCTGACACACACTCGAGCCAAAAATACCGTACCTGCCAACTTTGACCTACCGCTACTCGAAAATGAGAGCAGATATGCAAATTCGGCCAACGCAGTTTGATAGAGCATCGTTCAAAGTACTTAATCTGAATTTTTCAGGGGGTCGAAATTTCTACCGCCGCGGACCCTCCGAAACGGTCGATTTTCTCGCGATTCCTCTCATATATTATACTTTCCTGCTATCACCTATCGCCCTATACATTCATTGTTTAATTACCCAAGTTAGAGGTAATCGCCAACCGCCACGAGCCCCGTCTCAACTCTACTCCACTTCATCCCCTTTCCACCTCCAACCTTTCTAAGTTATGATCTAAGGCCAAAGGCCAACCTTTCCAAGTATCCTAATAATCAATAAAGATAATGAATATCTATTCACTCCATTCCATTCTTGTTGTCTATACACGGGATATAAGGGTGACATCACACAATACCCATTAGACTTTTTATTTATTTATTTATTTCTTTATCCTTCAGTTAAAATCAAGAATAATTGAATGAAGCAATAAGGGAGTGATGGAGTTCCGTCGCTTAAGCGATTTCGGTTGGGGAGTGGCAGCTTTAGCTGAATAATGATATTAAGGACGAATACGAGATTGAGTTATAATATTGTGAGGGGGGCAAATTTAGTATCCCTGCACGGAATATATGACCACGGAATATATCATAGTGACCACAAGTCATTACACAAGAAGAATTTTGACCGGAGCCACAACCAAGGCCACCTCACCGACCACCGGGGGTGTTACCAGCCCTACCACAACTAAATAAAATAAATGACTAAATCGACATGTCTCTCATATGAGACAAGGACCTTCACTATATGATATGTGCTGCTTATTCATTTATACGATAAACATGTTTTATTACGGATCACTTATTTGTACGGAGCGTCCGCAATGACTATTCCTTGTTTTGCATAGTTCAGAGAATATGCCGATCTCTTTTAAATATCAAATCAGCGCGGCGAAGGTCAGACGGGTTAGGTTTGAGGCAGCGGAGAGACAATCGAGAGTTCGACGAGAGAGTGCTACTGTGTGTAAATGCCCGTTATCTCGGTATTTAGATACAATTAGTTATTTTCGTACATTTTATACGGACAATAACTTGTATTTTCTCAGTAATTTTCTCAGCTTTTATTAAAGATGTATCCGTTATCAGGACATGTGATAATGAAAATAATCAAACGGATTTGCTAGATAACAGTGAAAGACATAATGTAGTCTCTATTTGACAGGTTTTGTTCTTTCAATCTAGGTAAGACGTTAATATGTAATAAAGTGATATCTGTTGATGGAAGAAAGGATAGAAAAGCCCAATGGAGAAGATTGGATGAAAGAGTTCCCCTGTTCATTTCTATCGCCAGAGATACATCCTCGTTTACCCCAATATTAAAATCTAAATCGTCTTTAACAGAAATATGGAACATCGCACTTCGATTACAAACATGATTTACTGTCTTACGCAATTGGTGATAAAGTTCACATCCAAAACTTCGTATGAGAGAAACTAGGAAGGCGTCTCTGAACCGAAATTTGATGAAAATCCAGCGTAATTTCTCTCATCATTGATGAAGTCTGAACAAACGAAGAGTCCCATCAATCACACTAATGCGTTTGCCATATTGGCTCTCTTTCAAGATCAAACGCTAAACCACTAAATGTCGACAAATCAATCACCGGTCCCCCTCGATTCAACATATTATAATTCACGCTATTTATTGGACACTTGTTGTCACATTTATTCCATGTAAGATAAATAAAATAAATCTATAAAAAAAAATAATAATTTATAAATCTTTGCCACGTTCGCATATTGCAGTGATTATGAGTCATGACAGGATCTTCATATTAATGACGTTTATTTCTTCTAAAAATAGGATTGCTCATAAGTTTTAATTATCTTATTTCTAAGAAAAGGGCTCTAAACATGTTTAAAGGGAGAGTGACGTCTCTCAATGGCCTCTTCATTGTGCTTACTATCTCTCTGCTCTCACGAGAGATCATAGACCGTTGTACAGACTGCTGACAAAGGTGTCAGCCTCTGTAGAATAAGATATTAAAAAGGTTCTATGGAGAAAAGGTGTTCATGAATCAATATTATATGACATCTCTCTAAATCTATCTCTCTCAATCTCTTAATCCATCTCTAAGAATGGCAGAATCACTCAGCACATTTATTTTTTTATCGTACACCACAAGGGTGTTTCAACAAGTACAAGATGTTCGAGTGCAAGAAATTTGTGAAATATCAAAATTATTGTAAGTGCGAGATGGAGATTGGGGAAGGTGAGAGATACATCACATTCAATCATATATATATATATATATATATTCTTCTGTCCGTCGAAAAATGGAATCAAACTCCACTAATATTATTGCTGTCACTTCCGGGATTGATGATGGAGAGACAAAGAGCGGCAAAGATGCAAGAGATAGTGGAAGAAACGGATAGAAAGGGAATATGAAGTTTGAAACGATGGCGAAATATATGATGCGAACGTCAGCCAGCTGGTAAAACTTTCAGCAGAAAGGCAAACGAAGTATGATCAGAATCAATATGCCGTATATAAGGACGGCTTCACATCAGAAAGAATCATTCAGCTTCGGCTTAGAGTTCTACGGTAAGCGTTCTGCTCTTCTTGATTTTAATAAATTTATTTTAATAAATTTATCTTAATTTGCTGACTTAACTACTTAACTTACTTATAATATAGGATAGCGTATTTGAAAATTTCTGCAATTCTTGTCAAGCAAAAAAAATGGCAAAATTCTTCTTTCTTCTCCACTTTTTTTTTCTCTCCACGGTCACCGCAAAAAAAGTGAAGAATGATTCTGCTATGTTTTTGCTTGACAAGAATTGCAAAAAAATTTCAAATACTCTGTCCTACATATATCTTGACTTAGATCTTTAAAATCACAGCTGAATTTGCAGCATCATGCACGCTTCCGCGATCGCTCTCGGTCTTCTCGCCATCGCTGGCTCCGTTTCATCTCAGTGCACAGGAAACGATCATCCCAGGTATACTTTTAAAAATTATTAGGGTGCGCCTAATAAGTTGAAAAAGCTTTTGATTCTAACAGAATATATGGGGTTGCTTTAGCAGCTAACAAAGCTATTTAAATGCATAGTAAAACGAGAGAAAGTCCTGATTTTCCATAACAAGCATCTACCCCAGGAGTGCTTACAAATATACATAACACGCTATTGAGTTTTGCACTATATAAAATTGATTTGTGACATTTACAGTTGTTCGAGCTGGAAGGCTAACGGTTACTGTACCGGTACCGCTCCCGTGGAACAGAAGAAGAATTACTGCGGAATTGCGTAAGTACAAACAGAGAAAAAAAGTATAATACTTTCAAATATGTATGGAGAAAAAACACACATCCCTTCAGACCTGTGAAGTGTTATTTTTAACTATTTCGGGTTAAAAATTGTATAAAATATTGCACTTCACTGGCCGTATGTGCTGTCTTTTTCCTGGGGGAAAGGAAATGACACTGAGAGAACTAAAATTAAAATTATCAGATGCGGCCTGTGCAAAACCGATGGATCTCAGACCGGAGTTGGTGGCGGAGACAACCTTCCTCCTTGCAAGGATGCAAATGCCAAGTGAGCAATAGAAATCAATAATGCTATGAAAAAATCAATAGTACATAATATACTACAAACCATGGTTTATGGCTTTCGATATATCAAAAGTATACGTGTTCCAGCTGTAAGACATGGGCTACCACTCAGAACTTCTGTACCCGTCCCGACTACTCTAACGCCATGAAACTTCAGGTGAGTTTCAGTTGAAAACCTCCTGGAAATGAATAAGAAAACTGATTCTGACTCTAATTTTATGCGCCATTTTTGGCATTTGGTACGCATTTTTGACAACGTATTTTGATTCGTTGTGCTTATTTTAGCAAACCAAGATAACTAGCAAATCCTTAAGCCCACAATTCAAATAAATAAAAGGCTATTCTAATAAGACTAATAGATCTAGCAGATATTACCCATATTATTATTATAATTATTATTATTATTATTATTATTATTAAAATAAATAAAAGGTTATTCATTGAAGTATTGCTGCGAAACCTGTCGTCCAGCCGTCTTCGCGACGACCGGAGCTACTGCTACAACCAAAGCCGCCTCAGCGACCACCGAGGGTGCTACCGAGGCTACCACAAGTGCATAAATGCGCAAATCTACATGTCCCTCATATGAGACAAGTGCCTGCTTCCTTTACTATATGTCATATATGTGATATATCATATGTGCTGCTTATTCTAGTATATGATAAACATGTATTTATCCGAATTTCTTCGTTACAGTTAACAGTTTAAACATATTTATCAAGAGACCATGCTGGAAAGCCAACAAGCAGTGTTTGTGCATTAAATATATGGTTAAATCTTAGTGTTTCTTTTAATGTGAGTATTAATCAAATTATCATTTTTAGAATGAAATCATCGATATTGTCTTAGGATCTTCCATTTTGCGTAACGTTTACGTGTCCGTTTTCACCAACCGAGACATGCACATTCACACTAAAATTATATATAATACTTTCAAATATGTATTTTATACATTTATCTTGTTCTAAAACAACTAACTTGACGTGTAGTCTACCGGGCCAAGTTGCAAAAACCTGAAGGAATTGATGTTACCAATGAAATGTTTGATATCTCAATAATAAGTAAACCCACTTCTTGGGATGCAGATTCATTATCGGATGGTTGGTTCACAAGAGACGACGTTGTGGGAGAAGTGGTGGGAGAAGTGGTGGGAGAAGTTGTGGGATATGTTGTGGGAGATGTTGTGGGATATGTTGTGGGATATGTTGTGGGAGATGTTGTGGGAGATGTTGTGGGAGATGTTGTGGGAGATGTTGTGGGAGATGTTGTGGGAGATGTTGTGGGAGATGTTGTGGGAGATGTTGTGGGAGATGTTGTGGGAGATGTTGTGGGAGATGTTGTGGGAGATGTTGTGGGAGATGTTGTGGGAGATGTTGTGGGATATGTTGTGGGAGATGTTGTGGGAGATGTTGTGGGAGATGTTGTGGGAGATGTTGTGGGAGATGTTGTGGGATATGTTGTGGGAGATGTTGTGGGAGATGTTGTGGGAGATGTTGTGGGAGATGTTGTGGGAGATGTTGTGGGAGATGTTGTGGGAGATGTTGTGGGAGATGTTGTGGGAGATGTTGTGGGAGATGTTGTGGGAGATGTTGTGGGAGATGTTGTGGGAGATGTTGTGGGAGATGTTGTGGGATATGTTGTGGGAGATGTTGTGGGAGATGTTGTGGGAGATGTTGTGGGAGATGTTGTGGGAGATGTTGTGGGAGATGTTGTGGGAGATGTTGTGGGAGATGTTGTGGGAGATGTTGTGGGATATGTTGTGGGAGATGTTGTGGGAGATGTTGTGGGAGATGTTGTGGGAGATGTTGTGGGAGATGTTGTGGGAGATGTTGTGGGAGATGTTGTGGGAGATGTTGTGGGAGATGTTGTGGGATATGTTGTGGGATATGTTGTGGGAGATGTTGTGGGAGATGTTGTGGGAGGTGTTGTGGGAGATGTAGCTGTAGTTGTACTTGATGCCCCTGAATTCAGCGATTGAATTTTAAAACGTTTAAAGCGACAACCCAATCAAAGTTGAAACTCTCCGCCCTGGAAATGTTTTCTCGCTTTCTTTGTCTACGTGAGAGAATTGCCAGAGCGGAAAGTACAAGTTAGTTCAGCCTCTGTAATAGCGGAACAACAATGAAGGTAGGCGAACCACGTTTTCCACCTTATAAAGAGTGCGAGGCGGATGCCAGGCGGGTTTGGTGGGCTGCATTAGAGAGGGTGTGCGTGCGAAATGGCATCAAATGATTCTCTCTGTCACACTCTCCGCCGCGTCATCAAACCCGTCTGAGGTGCGCCGCTCTGACTAATGAACTAGCGTCTCATTATTATGAGATGGTGAAAACACACCAAACAGCGCACCACAGTGATGGCAAAATCGCCTCAGCATCTCCTTTGCCCCACTATTCTCATCTCTCTCGCATTTTGAACTAACGTGAGTAAAATTAGCTTGAGAAGTGTCTTTCAAGTGGCATCGTAAGCTAATTTGAATCTCTCTGCTCTGGCAGTGTGCTCTCGCTTTCTTTATCTAAGAGAGCATGTAGAGCGTAGAATCAAATTATCTCGGTGTATCTTTAAATACTGACCGAACAAAGTGGTATTTATTATACTTACTAGTTAGAAAAATAAGCAAAAACACTAACTACCTATCATACAATACATTTATCTTATTATCACGAAGTGCAGAAGAGTAAGTCAGGAAAAGGGGAATTTTTTTGCAAGTTCTTATTCTTCCGTCTCTGAGAGAAGTTATTTTCCATTCAAGAAAAAAATCATAAAAAATGATCAAAAATTTGGTCAACTTTTTTTCAACATTTTGTTTGAATACATATTTAAATTTAATCAAATTGTGTTTATCGACCGTATAAAATGTACATGCATAATTGCATTGATACTGCTGCTAAACAGAGGAAGAACTATCGATTAACTCCACACTCTTTCCTCCTTTCCTTCCTCGCTCTCTCTGATCTCTCTCACCGGTGCTCTCTCTCTAAACATATCAATTCATTGTGGCAGTAGGTGGCCAATCTCGTACCAAATAAACAAGTGTATTTTATACGGTCAATACAGACACTGGCTCAGTGCTATTCCAAGTGGACATCGACCTCACGGATTTGACTCAAAAATGTTTGGTGGTTACCCTTATGGGCTCCCATCTCAAAATGGGAATTCATTTGCGTTATTGTTACCTAGTAATTAATCGAAACTAACATTGGACAAGGGTTGATCGACTTTTTTTCTATTGAAATTAGGGTCTGCAAATTTTGAGAACACGGTGCATCTATGTTTCAAGGACCCTGCTCAAATGAATATCCATTTTGTGACCCACAAAAAATTGGGTTCAGCACTCATGAGTGGTCTCGAATCTTATGGCTCGTTAAAAAATAGTGGAAAACCGAAATCGGCGACTTTCCACCCGTTAAAAAAGTACCCGGAAAGTCGAAAATGGAAACACGAAATTTGAATTCGCGCGCGCGCAAAGAGGTGCGGGAATTCAAATTCCGACTTTCCTTCATCGATTTTTAGCAGTTAAAACGGAAATTCAACATCCTGCTCGCTAAGAAATGCAATCCGCGGAAATTCGCTTTCGGAAAGTCCGAATTTGAATTCCCGCACCTCTTTGAGCGCGCGCGAATTCAAATTTCGTGTTTCCATTTTCGAGTTTCCGGGTACTTTTTTAACGGGTGGAAAGTCGCCGATTTCGGTTTTCCACTATTTTTTAACGAGCCATTACTGAGCCGGTGTATTAGAGGGCGTGATCAATTGATCTCTCACCTTCTCCCATCCCCATCTCCTTCTCTTTTAATAATTTTGATATTTCAGATATTTTCCTAAAATATGTGAAATATCAAATTTTTTAAAATGAGCACACTTGTGGTGTACGAAATACATAAATAAATAAAGGCGGTTCCAAATTACTAGGGCATGTCACAAAGGGAATTCCTATATCCAAAATTCGGCCATCCAACTGAAGACGTCCGTTAATACAGTCCGTCATTTCTCCAACCATTCTTTCTCCTTTTTCTCCAGTCACAACGTATTCTGAAACTCAAACAAACCATCCGTAACATACATAAATTCGATATTCTGTCGAAATCGCAGAATAATTTCTCATTCGAATGTGATAATTTAATAAAAGCTGCATGCTCGTGCAAGTCAATTGAAAACGAAAGAAGATAAATATTCTTCAAAAAAGGACATGGGAAATTTATTCACTCTCAAATGTTTTGAAAAAAAGGTGTTTAAAACTAACGTTTGTTGTCACAGATCATTTCATGATCCGGAACGCGATGACCAACACCTTCATAACCGTACGCCACTCTACACGCTATAAATGAATTAAACATAAGTGTTGCAATCAGAAGTCAATTGATATCTCTCCGTCACTCCATCCCCATCTCCCTCTCTTTTATTTATTTATTCTATCAAATATAAATGTTCATAATCACATTAATAACAGAGGGAAGAGGGGAGATGGATTTCCGTCGCTTATACGCGATTTCGGCTCGGTGGCAGTTTTCAAAGGAAGGGGTTAGGGACGAATTAGAGAAACTTTAATGATGAGATTAGGAGGGAGATTTGATAACCCTGCACGGAAGGTTATTTGTGGGGAGAGGACTAATTCAGGGGATAGTTTATTCCAAGTGTCAATACATCTAGAAGCTCTTCGCTCTGGCAGCGCTCTTTCACTTTCGATGTCTACGAGAGAGGGTTGCCAGAGCGGAGATTAAAATGAGACTATGAGAGTATAGTATAGGGTGTACCTATTAGAAATGTTTTAGAAATTTAAAATACTGTGAAACTCGTACACTGTTCCTTTATCTTGTCGGGGAGTGAAATACAGGAGACCTTAAAGGAGTATTATTACGCCTATTAGAATGTGCTATCAAGAAGGTATCTAAAACTCTTCGGACTAATGGTTTAATAATAAAATATAGACCTACACGAAAATCATTGTTCAATGAATTGCCGTTGGGGAACATCCACCTTGATTTTTAAAAAAATGTGCTCGTTTACGAAATATATTATAAATTCAGCACCACATGTCGGAGATTGTTTGAATTATACTCACTGGTATTACAAAACTTACAGTTTACAGATCATTGTCACTTGAAGTAGACTTGTAAGTCTAGATATATTGCATCGTTACATTTGAATTTTTTTTTTGAATTTACGACTACAGATGTGCATGATTTGGGCCCGATCGGTTCAAATCACTTTTTGGCCAAGTGCCAAGAGAATGTCACTTGAGCCAGATAGTATCTCTTAAGATTTTGAGTAATTATCTACGACTCGCTGCTTTTAAATAAAAATTATGTCGTTGTGCTTTTGTGTTGCTCTCAGCTGAAAACCCATGTTAAAAGATGATTTTGAATTAAGCAAAAGGCATTTACAATATATTGACAAATTCCACGGATTTGACGGTATTTGACGGGGTTTCTAACCGTCAAATTGACGTTTTGACGAATCCGTCAAATTTTCATTAGACGCCCTGCTGTTTGCTATGAAATTCTGCTATAAAAATACAATTGTTCTCTCGGTTTAAACTGTCATATCTGGAAGCTTGGTAAGATTGTGCCGATATTTTTCGATTTTTTGAAGCATCGAAAATTACAATTTCATTTCAATACAGAAGATTGATAATTGTTTCTGAATAGTCCCGAATAAAAAAACGAAAAACAGGCACTTAAAAACGAAAAGGACCGTTAAACGGACTAACTTGAAATACATCGTGAAAAAAAAACTCGAAAAAAAAAGAAATTTAATTTCGGGAGATCGCTTCGCCCTCTTACCTCCGACATGTGGTGTCACCGTACCTGCCA
The DNA here is from genome assembly GCA_943737045.1 of Parapristionchus giblindavisi. NCBI lineage: Eukaryota > Metazoa > Nematoda > Chromadorea > Rhabditida > Diplogasteridae > Parapristionchus > Parapristionchus giblindavisi. The sequence continues at coordinate 208,367 of CALSFV010000297.1, read as the reverse complement.
GTTTCATTATTGCACTTCAAGAGATCGTCCATGAAGAAAACCTCATGATGAACAAACAAATATTCCCCGGTCGGGCAACCGGCAGTGCCATTATCATATACATGAAATGGGGTTCGTTTGTAATCACGAAGCGTTTTAGTAAGAGGTGGTAGATTGGGGCATTCAAGAGAATCTGAAAGATTTTTCGTAAAAACGTAGTTCACAGGATTTTCAATATGGCTAGGGCTATGATGGGGCGAGAGTTCAGAATTGCTAACTTAGCTCTCTTGGCTCTATTCTTTTACATGGACACTAAATTCAAAAGAATCGATGAGATTATGAGGAAAAAAAAGAATCGATAAAATTATGCAGAAAGATAGCATACCTGCGAGGATTATTGAAGTGACAGAAATAAGCAAGAAAACATAATGCGACATTGTTCGTTTATTTTTTTTCAATTGCACAATTCGCTATATAAGTCATGGAAAAATATAATAATAAAGGACATTCATGTGGGAAATAATGAACAAATTGATGCATGCATGTTATTCTTGGATATTGAACTATGTATACAATTGATTTGTTCAATATCGATAGATTTGTTTTATATCGATTGATTCGTATTCATCTAATTTTGCCGCCTTATTTCCTATTCAGCAACAGTGACTAATCGATATCGAGAATTCTGTAACAAGGGAACTATTTAACCTTACTGCGTTTTTTCTCTAATTTTGATACCCTATCGTGAAGCTACATGTATTGTGCTTATATCACGCGTGTCACTGAAGAATCGAGTAAAATCCGGGGGTGTTTGGCACATTTTTTGACCCCCACATATTAATGCATTTTTTGGTAGTCCTTAGGGTCCCTAACAAGCTGGCCGGAGCTTTTTTGCATATCTTCATTTTCAACGTCGAGAGACGACGTCAAAGTTTTTTGACGCCGAAATCGGCCGACTTTGGAGCTCTGTAGCTCTTCGGGGTATGGTTTTGGTATCGAGTCTTCAACAGAATGATTTCCTAGAATGTCGAGGAGAATTCATCTGCATTATTGGCCGATCGATATTTGTATAACTATTTCTGTAAATCGATTTTGTTGAATTGTGTTTAACAAAAATCGAAGCCGAAGGGTTTTAAGAGAGACTATTTTCCTCAAGTGACATTCTCTTGGCACTTGGCCAAAAAGTGATATGAACCGATCGGGCCCAAACCGTACACAGTTGTAGTATGGACTGACATGAGCTCACAGACTTAGTTTGGGTTCGTCATATCTGCACCCTCGCTAAATATCGTAAGTTCGATGAAGTGTCATCAAAATTTCAAAGCTTACGGATTCGTTCGATATGTGTATATGACGAAGGGCAATAGTAAGCAGGTAAATTCCACCAAGTATCATCCCGATCCAAAACCGTGAGACCCAGAAAAAAATTAATTTGCCTTTTTATCGCCAACTGAGCGAATAAGCATTTACCGGTTACGGTTATGCAAATTCAAAACTTCAAAATTGATATTTTTTTTCAGAAAAATAGTGTGATATTACTATTCAAATATTCAGATAACTAACAAATGATAAAAGAAAACAATAATATAATACCGAAATCGAATGAAAACGAACAGTTATTGCAGAATTTTGAATTTCCGCATTTGCATTACCGTATCCGGCACACGCTTAATCGGCTCAGTTTGCAATAAAAAGGCGAATTAATCGTGGTTTTTCGGGAATAAGGCAACTTTTTCCCAATTTGTTTTAATTCATTTTCATACAGTAGTTACACTAATGAATACTCGTCAAATTGAAGGAATAAAAATGACCCTCACCGATAGGCAATTGTAGGAAAAATAAAATAAAATTGAAAAATATTTTTTATGTCTTTTTAAATTTTTTTCTGGGTCTCACGGTTTTGGATCGGGATGATACTTGGTGGAATTTACCTGCTTACTATTGCCCTTCGTCATATACACATATCGAACGAATCCGTAAACTTTGAAATTTTGATGACACTTCATCGAACTTACGATATTTAGCGAGGGTGCAGATATGACGAACCCAAACTCCGTCTGTGAGCTCATGTCAGCCCATACTACAACTGTGCACGATTTGGGCCCGATCGGTTCGTATCACTTTTTGGCCAAGTGCCAAGCCATAAGCAAAATATGTTCACTGAGTCAGATAGTCTCTCTTAATAGTTCAATCGACTGACCTTGACGAGAGGATTTCAACGGTATGCTGAACGTTTTGTGGTAGCCTTCGAAAGATATGAGCATTTCAAGATTTTTTAATTGAGAAATTCGTGCATTTTCATACACAAACCATCCGGATTGATTGATTCACACATCTATCAACCACTGTCTGGGTAGTGTAGTGGATAAGTTGTTTACTTTTTGACTATCAGGGGTTCGATCCTCCTTGCCGCACTTTTCTTTTGCTTATTTTGTTTTTGTCGAAATGTTTTCCTGTGATTATGAAAACCAGAAAAAACGAGAATACAATTTAACTTATCAGTAGGCGTCAATTTTAACACGATCAGGAAGAGAAGAGTTGTGGACGAGTCGGAGGACTCGGAGCTGGACGATGTCGTTTTCGAGGTAGAGGGAGATGATGAGGAGGACGAGACCGAGGAGATTCTCGGACAATACGAATATGACTTCTTTAGGATGATAGAGTGTGATAAAATATTCCAGTGAACTCGAAGCCTTTTGTTGTTTTGTTGTCATTTGCATTCATGTTGTTTAATATTCATCGATTGGCTATGAATTATAAATTTAATAATGAAAACGAAACCTCCAAAGTTGTCAAAAATAACTTGGAGATGCACTAGAACAATAGTAAAACTTATTACAATGGGTGAAGTCATCGCACGAGGCAGTAAAGTGGGTAGATCACTGGCCTCGTCACTCTCCTCTCGTGAGATCGTACGCCATTAAAATCTTGAAATGCTCATATCTTTCGAAGGCTACCACGTAGAAAAACGTTCAGCATACCGTTGAAATCCTCTCGTCGAGGTCAGTCGATTGAGCTATTAAAAACCTTCGGCTTCGATTTTTGTTTTCAACCAATCAATGAAATCGATTTACAAAAATACTAATACAAATATCGACCTGCCAATGATGTAGACGCATTCTCCTTAACACTCCGAGTAATTCTTCTGTTGACGACTCGATACCAAAATCACACCCCGAAGAGATACAGAGCCCGAAAGTCGGCAAATTTCGGCGTCAAAAAAGTTTGACGTCGTCTCTCGACGTTGAAAATGAAGATAAGCATAAAAGCTCTGGCCACCTTGTTAGGGACCCTAAGGACTACCAAAAATGACCTTTGCTCATTTTCGACTTTTTCAATGTGCCACCGTTTATTCGAACCTTACGCGACTCGCATGATATATTGCAAAAGAAAAAGACACTGTGCGCTAAAGAACGGAAGTCGCTCAAAGGATAGATCCCTCCCCGCCTCTCGATTGTCTCTCCGCTGCCTCTCTCTAACCCGGCTGACCTTCGCCGCGCACTATATGATATACAGGGTGTCCAAAAAGTATTGTTACACGAAAAAATCCATGTATCTTCCTCAAAATCCATCATAGACAATTCAAACAGGGCACAGTATTTATCACTAACCATAGCAACATAACAATGAATGGTCACACGATCTGGCCTCCATTGGCCGCCATGACGCTTCTGAGATGATGAGGGACAAAGTCGATGATGGGCCGCTGGTAGGGGATGCCGACTTTCTCCCATATCTTTTCCAAGCCCTTCTTGAGAGACTTGCGGTATTTATGGTGGGTAGAGCAGGACTCCCTCTACAATACTACCTAGACGTTGAAGTCCAGGGGTTCAGGTCGGAGGAGTTGTAGGATCATTATGGAGTCGAGATGAAGTCGGACATATGGGTTCGGCACCATGCCTGGGTCACTTTTTCCGAATGAGCAGGCGCTGAATCCTGCAAGAAGTTCCAGTGAACCCCATTGAAGTGGGAGAGGAACCATGGGAGAAGGGCCTTCTCGAAAATCATCTTGACTTATGGCTGTTGAAGACCGAGAAGTCGTTAAAAAATCATTGGAGAAAGTCGGCATCCCCTACCAGCGGCCCATCATCGACTTTGTCCCTCATCATCTCACAGGCGTCATCGCGGCCAATGGAGGCCAGATCGTGTGACCATTCATTGTTATGTTGCTATGATAAGTGGTAAATACTGTGCCCTGTTTGAATTGTCTATGATGGTTTTTGAGGAAGATACATGGATTTATTCGTGTAAAAATACTTTTTGGACACCCTGTATAAAAAGATCGGCATAGTTTCTGAACCGTGCGACACAAGAAAGTCTCTTCTATAAATAAAACAAGTGATTTTTATACGCTCAATAATAAGGTTTCTAAGAAGTCATGGCAAAAGTTCAACATTCGCGTTTTAAGAAACACCAATAGTGTTTGGGGATTTGAAATAACGCAGTTTTCATTTGCTCACAAATAACAGAAAAGTTGATCGCTTACTCAGCACCAAATATACGTTGCAGCTTAGTGGGAAGGCGTTTTGTGTAATCTTTAATTTTTTTCAAAATCTTCTTGTGTTCGCATCAATTTTAGTCATTCAAACATGAGAAGGATGGGGCGATGAAAATGACATTTTTTTGGAGTTACACTATACCGCTGAGTCGCAGTGTTAGCGCCTCCAATCTATTGGCTGATAGGGCCTATCTGGTCTGAAGGAGAAGTGGCCATGGCCTATGATCAAACTGTGCTTGGAACTCACAGTGAAGGATTTAGATCGTGATTTTGACACCACTTCCGACATTTCTTAACCCCCTCGGTATTGGGTGGATCTTGCAGTACCGAGGGGGTTAAGAAATATCATATGGAATTATCATGCACAGCAAAATTACTTTCAACGGACCAACCAATTCCGTGCTACTTAATTCCTTCTACGTTACTGTATAACATACCTGAATTTTTAATTTAAAAAACTTGATTCTTAAAGTTCTGTTGGCTTTTCTCTTTTTTTTTGATGAGGTTCGGTTCATTTTTCGAATCTTTATTTCATGGCTGGTAGAAAACTTAACAGTCAACTTTATATAAAAGTAAAAATCACAAATCACAATCACAAATCACAAGCCGATCTCAAATCACTACAAGTATGTGCGACGCGCTCATTTTGCCACTGTTCCCGCAACATGATTTAATTTAATTTATCATACAAAAAAATATGCGACAACATTAGACAACATGACTCATTTGACTCCTTTGAATGTTCAGAAAAATGAAGCATGAAGTGCTGCTGAATGCTGGTAACAAGTTAAGAGCTAAAATGAGCTTCAGTACCGTGCAAAAGTCTGGCCCAAAATTTGAATCGCTATAACTTTCTTCGTATTCGTATTGTGCGTATAAAATGTACTTGCATAAGAAAATGACACTATGCTCTAAAGAACGGTAGTCTGAGCGAACTAGATCGTCTGTACTAGCTAGGCTAGATCTCGCCCCGCCTCTCGATTGTCTCTCCGCTGCCTCTCCTAACCCGGCTGACCTTCGCCGCTAGCAATATGATATAAAAGAGATCGGCATAGTTTCTGAACCATGCAAAACAAGAGATAGTCTCTTCTACAAATAAAACAAGTGATTTTCATACGCTCAATACTTGGACGATCGGTCCCCGGTTTGTTTTATTAAATATCTTGTTTTATTAGATAGTGTGATTTATGTGCGGAATTTAGACGTAAGGTCTAGTGGTCAAGAATATGCATCCTGTCTTATTCATTCCCTCATTTTGTACTTGATAAAGTACGATGTACGATTTAATGCGAGTTGCCATTACTCAAATAAGATATCATGTTTATCTTGGAATCATCGATATTGTCTTAGGCTGTTCCATTTTGCGTAACGTTGACGTTTCCAGTTTCACCAACCGAGACATGCACATTTACACTGAAATTATATATAATATTATCAAATATGTATTTTATACATTTCTCTTGTTCTAAATCAACTAACTTGACGTGTAGTCTACCGGGCCAAGTTGCAAAAACCTAAAGGAATTGCTGTTATACACTGTTACATTTACCTTACGTGCCTACGCCGTAACCCCCTCCGCCGCGTCGGAGAGACGACGGAGGGGGTTACGGCGTAGGCACGTAAGGCAAGTGTAGCGATGCATTACCAATGAAATACTTGATATCTCAATAATAAGCAAACCCACTTCTTGGGATACAGATCCATTATCGGATGGTTGCTTTACAAGAGACGACGTTGTGGGAGATGTCATCTTAATCTTTATCCCATCATCTTAATCTTTATCTACCGTTCTTGAGAGTATATTGATTAATTATTACTTCATAATTTTTCGACTGTATCGTTCATGCGTGAGCATGTGATAAATATATATATATATGTTGTGGGATATGTTGTGGGAGTTGTGGGAGATGTTGTGGGAGGTATTGTGGGAGATGTTGTGGGAGATGTTGTGGGAGATGTTGTGGGAGGTGTTGTGGGAGGTGTTGTGGGTGATGTTGTGGGAGTTGTGGGAGATGTTGTGGGTGATGTTGTGGGAGTTGTGGGAGATGTTGTGGGAGATGTTGTGGGTGATGTTGTGGGAGTTGTGGGAGATGTTGTGGGAGGTGTTGTGGGAGGTATTGTGGGAGATGTTGTGGGAGATGTTGTGGGAGATGTTGTGGGTGATGTTGTGGGAGTTGTGGGAGATGTTGTGGGTGATGTTGTGGGAGTTGTGGGAGATGTTGTGGGAGGTGTTGTGGGAGGTATTGTGGGAGATGTTGTGGGAGATGTTGTGGGAGATGTTGTGGGTGATGTTGTGGGAGTTGTGGGAGATGTTGTGGGTGATGTTGTGGGAGTTGTGGGAGATGTTGTGGGAGTTGTGGGAGATGTTGTGGGAGATGTTGTGGGTGATGTTGTGGGAGATGTTGTGGGTGATGTTGTGGGAGATGTTGTGGGAGATGTTGTGGGAGGTGTTGTGGGAGATGTTGTGGGAGTTGTGGGAGATGTTGTGGGAGATGTTGTGGGAGATGTTGTGGGTGATGTTGTGGGAGATGTTGTGGGTGATGTTGTGGGAGTTGTGGGAGATGTTGTGGGAGATGTTGTGGGAGATGTTGTGGGAGTTGTGGGAGATGTTGTGGGAGATGTTGTGGGAGATGTTGTGGGAGATGTTGTGGGTGATGTTGTGGGAGATGTTGTGGGTGATGTTGTGGGAGTTGTGGGAGATGTTGTGGGAGATGTTGTGGGAGATGTTGTGGGTGATGTTGTGGGAGATGTTGTGGGTGATGTTGTGGGAGATGTTGTGGGAGATGTTGTGGGAGGTGTTGTGGGAGGTATTGTGGGAGATGTTGTGGGAGATGTTGTGGGAGATGTTGTGGGAGGTGTTGTGGGAGGTGTTGTGGGTGATGTTGTGGGAGTTGTGGGAGATGTTGTGGGTGATGTTGTGGGAGTTGTGGGAGATGTTGTGGGAGATGTTGTGGGAGATGTTGTGGGAGGCGTAGTTGATTCTGCTGTGTCATGAATTTTCAAATGTTTAAATAATGATCGAGTAACGTGGACTATTATACAGACGAGTATTATACAGACTCAATGAAAATGCTCAAAAAATCGGCGAACTTTTCTTGAAAATTGCATGCAGATTTAAATATGATCAATGTGTAGTTAAGAAACCGGCTCAATAAGATTCGAGGGTTGAGCCACTGACCCCGGACATCGACCTCACCGATTTGTCTCAAAATTTTTTGTCGATACTCCCATGAGCCCCCATCACCAAATGGGTATTCATTTGGGCTGGGTCCTCGAAACACAGAAGTGGCGGGTTCTCGAAATTTGATAACTTGTTTTTTACCAAAAAAAGTGGAGCTGCCAAGGTCCAATGTTAGTGTTGAATAATTACATGCATGCCTATGTAACAAAAACTTGCTATAGCATGGTCCAGATATCCGATCGCAAACTGATTTTTTACCTCCTCAAAACATTATAAATTTAATTAAAATTTTAAAACAAAAAAAGCAACCTAATTTTAAATCCGAAATCCGCGTCGAATGAGGCAAAATAATAAAAAAAATCGATCGACCCGTGTTTTGAGATAAATGAACCTGAAGATGACACGAAAATATTTTTGTTTTCAAACCCCCTCATGTTTGTACTCATTTTGAAGAAATTTTCGAGTAGAACAACTTTCATGTTGAACATTTTGTCTTTAAATCAAGGTTTTTTTTCGCGGAATATTTCGCTCTATAAAATAAGGTAAAAATAAGGCTGCCGTTTTTTTTGTTTTAAAATTTTAATTATATTTAGAATGTTTTGAGGAGGTAAAAATCAGTTTGCGATCGGATATCCGGACCGCCCTATAGCGAGTTTTTGTTGCATAGGCATTCATGTAATTATTCTACACTAACATTGAGCCAAGGTCGCTCCACAAAGTTTTGGTAAAAATCGAGTTTTCAAATTTCGAGAACCCGCCACATTTGTGTTTCAAGGACCCAGCCCTAATGAATACACATTTTGTGATGGGGGCTCATGGGAGGTATCCACAAAAAAATTTGAGCCAAATCGTTGGAGGTCGATGTCCGGCACTACCTGGAATCTCACTGAGCCGGTGTCTTAAGGTAGTTCAATATTTACCTTGGCATTCCATAATGGGATTTATTATATCCACAAGTTGAACATCCAAGTGAAGAATTGCGTTATCACAGTCTAATGTTTTTCCAACCTTTCTTTCTCCTTTTTCTCCAGTTACTACAATTTCTGAAACTCCTTAAATATCATAATATATAATAGATTTTATGTCGAAATCGCTGAATAATTTTCATTCAAATGATAATTGGTTGTATAAAAATTTGTCTTTGAAACTAACGTTGACAGGAATATGCATTCTTTGCGCGTAGTCCTAATGCCCCATCGAAAGTCTTCATTGCGCACGCTATAAATGAATAAATATAAACGGAGCATAACCTCACTCAATGGTCTCTATAACGCGCAATGCTCTCTCGTTGTTAGAGAACAGAGAAATAGTGTGTGCGCAATGATGAGGCCATTGAGTGAGGTTACGCTCCCTATAGCAAGATGTTTATGTCCAGCAAATGTTACCGTCCAGCAAAGGCATGAATCAGAACAGAGTATTGAATCATATTATTTTATTGTCTGAAATTGGCATCCCAAGTTAATTTCACACTCTCCGCTCACTCGCAGTGCTTTCTCGCTTTCTCTGTCTACGCGAGAGTATTGCTAGAGCGGAGAATCAAATTAGCTCGGGTGTGCCTTTAAGAATATGTTATTATTTGAATTTGAAAACACTTTGATACTCATACATCGTTTCATGAGCTCTTCGGGGAGTGAAACGCAGGTGACCTTAAAAGATTATTGTTAACGATTAGATTATGGAATCAAGAAGGTATCTAAAAGACAGAATTTGGTGCCAAGAAGGTATCGAAAACTCTTCGGACCAATGAGCAAAATAATTTAGTTTTTTTTGCTATATGAATAAAATTATATCATATTTTCGAAATATCTTTTCAAAAAACAAGCAAGTGATATATTTTTTTCTACTTTCTGTTCCAAAATACCAAAATTTATGTACGTCGGCGACATGTAGTTGAAGAGGTACGCCAAATATAACGACTCATTATGGAAATATTTAATATTGACTTACGTAAAAATCATTGCGCAATAAATATCCGTTGGCGAGCATCCATCTAAATGTTTTTTTTTAAGATATATATTGCAAATAAATTATCAGCACATGTCGGAGATTGTTTGACTTACACTGACTGGTATCTAGTAATGTACTTATCAGTTTTACGTAAAGTAGGCTGGTAAGTATACTTCATGTGGTGTTTCATTTCGACTAATGATCTTTCACTTGAAGAACAATGTTCTTCACCTTTGAAGTACTCTTTTCCCTCGCAGTGTGCCCCGTAGGTGACCCGAGGGGCCAGCTGCAGGGAGCACCGCGGGACACCCTGGGCTTACTTTCCCCGCGGGACACCCTATTGACTTCAAATCAGTGAAGTAAATTTTGAAATGCCAGAGCTGGACGACGCGACCTTGTCCGAACATACCTTTCCTTACATTGTGTTTCCCACGCTTCAAGCGTTCAAATTGGAATGTGCAACGGTCTTTTTCGTTTTTAATGTGCCTGATTTACTGCAACAGAGGTACAAAATGCTTTTGATGTGATGTTGTTAGTGTAAATCATTGCATATTTCGGATCAGGTAATCATCTCAATTTTCCGACTTGTCAGAGACATGTGTAGGTGAAAGCGTTTGCCAAAAATCCCTCTACGCTTGTGACGTCACGTTTGCCACTGTTCGTGGATATGGTATACGGAAGCTTGGTCAGATTCTACAGATTCCGATCTTTTCTGCAATTTTTGAACATCGAAATGTACCATTCAAAAACGCTTTCGAAAGAAAGGTATTTTTGGACAAGGTTGCTTCGCACATCTACCACAGACATGTGGTATTACTGTACCTGCCAGATTGATTGTCGCACTTCAACGGTTCGATCACGAAGAGAAAATGATAGTGAATATACAAATATTCCCCGGTAGGACAACCGGCTGTGCCATTATCATATACATGAAAAGGGGTTTCCTTGACCCCAAAATGAGAGAAATTTGGTGACAGTAGATTGGGAAGTCTACTTAAAGTGAAAGAACATTTGACGAAATGCATTACAGTGTATACCACACCACTTTAAGTAGACTTACGTTTAACTTTAAGTAGACTTACAAGTCTACTTCAAGTGAAAACAGGTAGACGTTTAGTTTCGAAATACCAGAGTAGGACTTTCAAAGTGGCCAGGGCCATTCTGAGCAGAGTTCGGAATTGCTAAATTATAATTGCTTTATTGGCTCTATTCTTTTACACGGACAGTAAATTCAAAATGATCGATAATATAAAAAATATATAAATAAAATATATGTAATATTTTGTAGTAATATAGCATACCTGCGAGGATTATTGAAGTGACGGAAAGAAGCAAGAAAATACAATGCGACATTGTTTGTTTTTTGCATGCGCACAATTCGCTTTATAAAGCATAGAAATTGTAATAATAAACGATAATCATGTGGGAAATAATGAACAATTTGGAACATGTATGAAAATGAAGTATACTATGGTGCATGTACAGTATCGCCAGAAAGTAATCGGACACTTTTTCATTTTTTTATAACTTTTGATCCAGGAAAGCAATCAAGCTGATCTTTTCAGCCAATGTACAGAATTTATCAAGGAATATTACCATGATGTGTTGGTCTAATTAACTTAGTTAATCTTTGCGTAGTGATGACGCTACCGAAGTGCACTTTTTTGAAAATTCCCATTTCTTTAGTGCAAAGCCCTGTTCTTCGGGAACACTGTGAGAGTGTAGACCCCCACTAGGGCTGTACAGTCAAACAATCTGGAATGGCTCCGACTCCGAATTCAAGCTGTGGCAGGGTGCAACTTTGACCTCCAAAATTTATAACTCCGCTTCTAGATGTGATAACGACCCGTACTAAGCGCCAAAATGATGATAGTGGCGAGCGATGTTTATCCCCGGAATATGGTAGTCATAGCTCGTCATTTGCCCTCAGGGCATAAAATAATTTTTTGTTGGGAGGACCGATTTTGAGACCCTACCGATCAGAGGGCGGGTCTTCTAAAAATATGGTTACTACGCAAGCAGCTTTGTAATGTATCATATATTTATTTCCCTTATATTGGTTTAGTTCCGATTCCTTTTAGACCCATAGCTAAAGTTATGCTGAGGTCTACTCGGTGCTCGCTCTTGTGCTTTCTCTCTTACAGCTCTCATCCCTGGCCCTCTATTGATGAAATTTCTTATTTGCAAAGCACCTATGCATGTTAGAGATGTTCACAAAAGTTTTTACACTATTGCTGAACATTGATCTTTGATCTTTGTATTTTGATCTTTACTCGCTACAACCGAGTAGACCTCAACATAACTTTTGCTACGGGTCTGAAAGGAATCGGAACCAAACCAAAATAAGGGAAATAAATATATGATACATTGCAAAGCTGCGTGCGCTGAAACCATAATTTTAGAAGACCTGCCCTCTTAACGGTAGGGTCTCAAAATCGGTCCTCCCAACAAAAAATTATTTTATGCCCTGAGGGCAAATGACGAGATATGACTACCATATTTCGGGGATAAACATCACTCGCCACTAGCATCATTTTGGCGCTTAGAGCGGGTCGTTATCTCATCTAGAAGACGAGTTATAAATTTTGGAGGTCAAAGTTGCAACCCTGCCACAGCTTGAAATCCCAGTCGGAGCCATTCCAGATTGTTTGACTGTACAGCCCTGGTGGGGGTCTAAACTCTCACAGTGTTCTCGAAGAACAGGGCTTTGCACTAAAGAAATGGGAATTTTCAAAAAAGTGCACTTCGGTAGCGTTATCACTACGCAAAAATTAACTAAGCTAATTACACCAACACATAATGGTAATATTCCTTGATAAATTCTGTACATTGGCTGAAAGATCAGCTTGATTGCTTTCCTGGATCAAAAGTTATAAAAAAATGAAAAAGTGTCCGATTACTTTCTGGCGATACTGTATGTCATACTTCAAATTCACATATAGTTATATGAATACAATATCGATTGATTCGTTCAATCTTGTGATTTGTTCTTTATACATTTTCATAATATCATCTGCAAAACTTTAGTAATATATTCGTTGTTTGATAAATTCTTGAGATTTGTGACAATAAATTGTAAAGAGTAATGGAATATTCTCGAAGATTTTGTCGAAAACAGAAATGTAAAAATTAAATTAATTTAATAAATAAATAAATAAATTTAAATTTAAATTTAAAAATTTAAATTTAAATTTATAAATTTAAATAACTGGTAATCGATTGGATGTTTTCTGATAATATACACGTTGACATGAATTATCAGTGCGTTTAGAAGCACCAATATTGTTTGGGATTTGAAAGAACGCAGTTTTCATTTGCTCACAAAGTCATGCGTGCTGTAGTTTTTTTTTTCAGTGAATAACAGAATAGATGATCACTTACTATTAATTAAATGGAAAGGCGTTCTGTGAAAAAATTTATTTTTAATTTTCTCGCGTTCGCATCACTGCAGTCGTTCAAACATAAAAATGCTGTGAAGGGCATAGTATTTAGAAATATCATGCATGGAAAAATAACTTTCAATGGATCAACCAATTCCGTACTACTTCGTTCCTTTTAACATATAGCATATTTAATTTAATTTAATTTATCATACATCAATAAGATGCGACAACATATGAAAAACAGATAAATACTAGTTTGTGGGGTAGAGAGAGAGAAAAAAAAAATGAGAGGGGGTAGATGGGAGGAGGGGAAGTGCAGCTCATACAAGGACTCTGTATCAAAGATCAAACGGCGATCAATGATAGGTTAGGTTGGCAAGGCCTAGCGGTGGAGGGGTCCGCAATGATTCAATATGTATTGGATTGAATCGAGAGTCTAGAATGAGGGCACTAAAGAGGGGTAATTGTGATTCCTAATTTATCGATAAGATCTTGGGAGGAAAGCAATTTTGCTTTGATAACGGAGGTGCTACATGATATGGTAGATGAATCAATAATACAATATAATTTAATCAAAAAACGAGCAACTCTAACAGAGAAAGATGATCGACGATTTTCTCGTCTAGCGAGAGGAATATGGAAAGCAAAGCAAGATACACGACCAAAAGTGGGTTTAAAGACAAAGAAATGACTAGCTGGCAAATCTATTTGACAACGAAGGATCTTAAGAGCATAAATAATATCGATTACTGTTCTTCTATGGTACAGAGATGGGAGAGAATACATCAATAATCTAGCGGGGTATGAGGGAGGGAAACGAGGGAAACCAACAGTACGATTACAACGATAAAATAAAAGACGAGTAAACAGATGAGAGACATTTTCTAATTTACGTACAAGACCTTTGGATGATGGGGACCAAACTGGGGAAGCATATTCAACTATGGGAAGAATATAACATTTAAAAGCGTGAATATACACATCGGGTTTGGTACAAGAGATCGAGCGGAATAGCAAATATACTAATGAAGTAGCTTTCCTAGATATAATAGAAATGTGTGATGAGAAATTGAGGAGAGGATCAAGAAAGACTCCAAGGTCACGGATAGACTGAGAAGAGGGTAGAAGATGAGAATGAATGGAATATGGAAGAGATGGGTTATTTTTGCCTATATATAGTACAGTGCATTTATTTTGAGCAACTGTTAACTGCCATTTTTTGCAGTAATCTAATACAGATGAAATCCCTTGCGAAAGTTGGAGATGAGAAGTCATAGGTTGTATATGACTATAAGTAGAAAACAGTTTGATGTCATCAGCAAAAAGACGAATGCCCACTAAAGGGAGAGTGTCTATAACCCTGGGTAGTTCCGAAAGATAGATTAAAAATAGTAATGGCCCTAAAACTGTACCTTGAGGAACTCCTGATGTAACCTCCCTCTCGGAGGAGAGGGAGTTATCGACACGTACTCTAAAACTTCTATTAGCTAAAAATGAATTAAACCATGTCAAAATATTACGTCTGATTCCGATAGATTCCAACTTGAATAATAGTTTTGAGTGCGAAACGGAATCAAAAGCCTTAGCAAGATCAATATAAATAACATCAGTACAGAAATCACGATCAATGGAGTCACGCCACGATTGAGTGCAATGTAAAAGTTGAGATACGGTAGAACGACCAGACATAAAACCGTACTGTTCCGTGGGGATAATAAAATGGATATTACACCATTTTAAGATACGTGGTTTAAGGAAACGTTCCAAAACCTTACATGCAATTGGAGTGAGCGAAATGGGTCGAAATTGGGACACATCAGAAGGCGACGGTACCTTGGGTATTGGAACAATTGTGGCGATTTTCCATACTGATGGAACCTGCCCTAAGGCGATAGAGAAATTGAATATAACGGTAAGAGGATAGGCTAGAGACGAGGAACAATTCTTATAGATGATAGAGGGAATGTAATCGGAGGGCAAAGAACAGGAAGAGCTAACACGTTTAAGGAGATAACAAACATCCATGGGCATAATAGTAGGAATAGATAATGACTGAGAGATTGATGAAGATAGAGGAGGGAGGGTCATGTCATCAGTGGTATACATTGTCTGAAAGAAGTCAGCCAATGCATTGACCTTAGAATCAATAGATAAAAGAGGATTTCCAGAAGAATCGCGTATACATCCTATTTTGGTCTTTCCTTTCAGACGAGAGCTAAGGTAGTTATAAAATCCTTTACCATGTAGTTTAGAAAGTATTTTGTTTTCACGATTTCTAACAAACTTCCTTATCTCTCGCTGAAGGCGTGCACAAACAGTCTGATACAATGGACGAACAGGATGAAGATGGATCTTATTGAATAAAGCACGTTTATGTGAGATCAAAGATCGAATGTGTGAAGGGTATTGATCGAAGGGAATAGGAGCTTTGCAAATAGGAACATACTTGGGTAGAAGAGACAAAACATGAGAGGAGACAATCAGGGAGTTTATTGACTAAGGAGCGGGAATTGAATAGAATACACGATAGAGAGGTGGAATCAGTAGAGGGAGAGGGAGAGGGAGAGGGAGAGGGAGAGGGAGAGGGAGAGGGAGAGGGAGAGGGAGAGGGAGAGGGAGAGGGAGAATGGACAGAAGACGATGATAAACGAAATGGATTAACATAAGGCAAGGAATGAGGGAGGAAACCTAGACTACCTAGTTTGATTGAATAGGAGATGAAGGAGAAGATGAGGAAAGAGAGGGCGGAAGATTGATCCTCTTACCAGATTTTATATCCTCTTTATGCCAGATCTCGCCCTTGTAGACGACAAAAGGCGAGGAGGGATCACTCTTCCTGAACTCTCGTACAACTTGCCTGAGTTCAGCCTGTTTGGCCCTATCCTCTGCGCTCAGGCTACGTCGAATGAACACCTTTTGGAATTGGTTGTGTGTTCGAAGAACACGTCCATTCTTCAGTGCCGTGAGCAAGAAGGATCTGGCCGGAAGGACAACCTTGATTAGTCTGGGTCTTCCAGATGGTCGACCCATTCTGTACACTGATATGGGCGTGGCCTCAACAGAGAGTGCATCAAGAAGGGAGGAGATCTCCGATCGATCACTCTCGACCTTCTCAGATGGTGCGAGGTCGTTGGATGGCTCGTCCATACCGTATACGACTAAAGAACGAGAGCGGAGGTGGTCCTCCATAGACTGAGTAGGTACAACAGATTGAGAATGAGATACGGATGAAGGTGGATTAGAAGGGATAGATGATGAGGATGGGGGAGGGAACTGAGACTCATACGATTGACGAGCCTCTTGAAGTTCCTCTACAAAGGAGGCAAGAATAGAGATTAGGGAAGTCATAGAAGACCATAGAGGAGGAGGAATGGAAGGAGGGCAGTCCATCGTCGAAAACTCGATAGCCTTGACTACCGCGTCTTTGATAGATGGACGTCCCTTCTTATTAGGAGGAGATGATGAGGGGGAGGTAGAGGAAGGGGAATCAGAAACGCGACGAAGACCTTTGCGATTGGCCATTGTATGAGATCAAGAAAACAATCAAATATTGATTGACGGGAGAGAGAGACTAGAGGTCACCTCTCCCCGTGAGAGTAGAGAGGCAAGTGAGAGAGTAGAGAGGCAAGTGAGAGTAGAGAGGCAAGTGAGAGTAGAGAGGCAAGTATCTGTCTTTACTGGCTATGGTATTAAGGAAAAAAGAGTTGGCTCACTGTTGATATAATGGTAAAAGAATTTGATCTCGTGCCATCATGGGTCGAATGAGAAAAAATTCAGGACTGTTACGTTGGCTAATCCCGCACGTTCATGCTGAGAAATGGTACAACTTTTGTTGACGTGGTACACCTCCCAATCGATTAATGATTCCCCCCCCCCCCCCCCCCCCGTGATTGTAAAGATATTTTTTGCATCAAATGTAGTGCAGTTAATCTCATTTTTTACGCGGGGTTTAGAGAAGATAATTATATAGGACACTGAATTTGAAAATTTTAGCAATATCTACTTGGGTGTCATAAAACATCGTTTTTCTTGATTGCCTCAACCCGCGATTGAAAAAGTGATGTGTCAAGAAATGAGAAAAGCCATAATTTTGCACCGATGAATTTTTTTATTTTATTTGTCAAAACACCGATCCTACTTTAATTTTATAAGAACAACGAACTTCTTTTTGCCCAGTACTCGCAGCGCAAGAACCCATCATTTCTTTCATTTTGCCCTGTTCTTTCCGTGCAAGACCTCGCCATTTCCTTCATTTTGCCCTGTTCTTGCATTGCAAGACCTCGCCATTTCCTCATTTTGCCCTGTTCTTGCATTACAAGAACTTGGAAAAACGAAGGGGCGAGTCTCCAGGCAGGAGCCCTTCATTTTGCCCTGTTCTTGCATTACAAGAACTGGGCAAAACGAAGGGGCGAGTCTCCAGGCAGGAGCCCTTCATTTTGCCCTGTTTTTGCAGTGCAAAAACTGGATAAAATCTCCCATCTACCATCCAGGCAGAGACCTGGAAGTCGAGGAGTGCCCCAGCCCGCTCCTGCAGAGCGACTTCTCCAAGAAGGAGAAGTCCGACTTCTCCATTAATTAGAAGTCCGACTTCTCCAAAAAAGGAGAAGTCCGGGGAAGGGAAGGGCCTTCATCGCGAACGCCCTCCCACAAACCAAAATTCTCTCCGAAGAGAGTGGCGCAACAACGTTCTGTCATAGTACTTTACAATGTACATAATCAATATAGAAATCGTTTATTTCCAAAAAAATCATAAAATTCATTTTTGAGTGCCTACTTTCACGGCAAATTTCTAAAATATTGCAGTTTTTCGACTGCGACAATGAGCAAATGACAATGAAAATGTGAAGTTTCATGATGAGTTTCATAGTAGAACTGAAATCCCGGCATTCGGCTCACTTTTGAAAAATCGATTTCCATGACCCCGGGGTCAAGCAAGCGATCGAGATTCACCTATGAGATCAGCACGGCCGTTTAGGTCTTCGATTAAAAATTACACTTGTTTATTTTGGTACGAGAGTAGCCAACCACTGCCACAATGAATTTCTATGTTTAGAGAGAGAGCACCGGTGAGAGAGTAGGTAGATCAGAGAGAGCGAGGAAGGAAAGGAGGAAATAGTGGGGAGTTAATCGATAGTTCTTCCTCTGTTTAGCAGCAGTCGCAATGTAATTGGGCAAGTACATTTTATACGGACAATATTACGAAAAAGTGCGGGATTTTGCGAGTTAATAATAGATAAATCACGAGTATTCCATTTATAAGCAACTCCAATGAATTGTTACAAATTTCAAGAATTTATCAAACAACTATTATTTTTGCATCAAATTTTATGCAGTTATTCTCTTCTATGATGCTACAATCATGATTATGATTATTTACGCCGTTTGGAGAAGACATTTTTTAATAATGTCTAAAAAATCTGCGATTAAAAGATATCATAATATAGTCCTTACAGAATTCTTGATGTCGATTAGCCCTTGTTGCTCAAAAGGAAAACAGTTACATTTCTCTATTCGACAAAATAATCAAGACTGTATTTGTAATGTTGCTTTTACATCAAATGCCCAAGAAATCTACGGTTAAAAGTTGTCATAATATAGTCTTTACAGAATTCTGGGTATAAATTAACCACATGCTGCTAAAGAGGAATGAATCTGGCGAAAATCAGATGAATAAAAATCAGTCGATATAGTCCGTATAAAATGTACTTGTATAATTGCCTTGCTATTGGCTGCTAAACAGGGTAAGAACAATCGATCAACTCCCGAATAATTCCTCCCTTCTATCCTCGTTATCTCTGATCTACCTACTATCTCGCTTGTGCCCTCTCTCTAAACATAAAAACATATTGTGGATGTGGCTGGCTGCTCTCGTACCAAATAAACAGGTGTATTTTATACTGTCAATACTGCATACATTTCTCAGTTCGATGAATAGTATATGTGTATAATATTGTTCATTTTCATACATGTTCCATATTGTTCATTATTTCCCACATGAATATCCTTTAGTATTAAATTTTCCATTCCTCATAAAGCGAATTGTGCACATGAAAAACATAAACGGGCAATGTCTTTTTGTATTTTCTTGCTTCTTTCTGTCACTTCACTAATCCTCACAGGTATGCTATTTTATGCATAATATTGTTTTATTCTTGTGCATTTAGTATTAGTGTTAATATTTGTTCATGTAAAAGAATGGTTATAATAGAGCTAATAGTAGGGTTGCCGTTGCGTAAGCGTAATCGAATTTACCGCGCCCTCTTCACATCTCTTGCCCCTCTCTCGTCATTTCCCGCACGAGACAAGAGAGACTGCCAGAGGGTGCGTAATTCCCGCACCTTTGCGGGAATTACGCACTGTCTCTCACCTCTCCCTTCCCTTCTCTCTGCTCTCTCTTCACCCCTGCCGCCTCACATTGAGGCACCCCCATTGAGACACGTTTGAAGAGATATCTAATTCCAGTCACATCTGAGAGCTTAGCAGTCAACAGCAAAGTTGTAGCTCAATTCGATCCAACTCTGATTCCTTTTTGGAAGAGTCCATACGATCAAAACATACAAAATTACATTCGTTCTTCCGTTTCAGAGGGAAATCGCAAAGATTACTTTTCAATTAAGTATTTTTTATGGACAGTTGAATTTCTCTCAATGATCAGAGAAATCAGATTTCCCCCTGAATATTGATTATCCGAGTCATTCTCTCTATTTTACATTTCAATGATTAATTATCTCGAGAGGGACTTTGTTCACCTCTCATTATCAACTGAATTAAAGAGACTCAGAACCAGCCGTGCGACGAGAGTTGATAATGAGAGGTGAACAAAGTCCCTCTCGAGACAATGAATCATTGAAATGTAAAATAGAGAGAATGACTCGGATAATCAATATTCAGGGGGAAATCTGATTTCTCTGATCATTGAGAGAAATTCAACTGTCCATAAAAAATACTTAATTGAAAAGTAATCTTTGCGATTTCCCTCTGAAACGGAAGAACGAATGTAATTTTGTATGTTTTGATCGTATGGACTCTTCCAAAAAGGAATCAGAGTTGGATCGAATTGAGCTACAACTTTGCTGTTGACTGCTAAGCTCTCAGATGTGACTGGAATTAGATATCTCTTCAAACGTGTCTCAATGGGGGTGCCTCAATGTGAGGTGGCTGGAGTGAAGAGAGAGCAGAGAGAAGGGAAGGGAGAGGTGAGAGACAGTGCGTAATTCCCGCAAAGGTGCGGGAATTACGCACCCTCTGGCCGTGATGTGTCAAATTACGAAGTTGGGAAGGGAGAGAGTGCCTCTCACAGGCGATTGCTATAGAAAAGGGAGGGAATGGGAATAGGGTGCGTAGACTTCGCTCCCGTTCCTGCAACCCTAGCTAATAGTAAGTTAGCAATTCTGAACTCTCGGCCCAGCATAGCCCCCGCCACAAATCCTATGAACTCCTATGAATCGAAAAATCTTTCAGATTCTCTTGAATGCCCCAATCTACCATCTCTTGTTGACACTCTTCGTGATCACAAGAAAACCCCATTTCATGTATATGATAATGGCACAGCCGGTTGCCCGACCGGGGAATATCTGTTTATTTATCATGAGGCTTTCTTCATGAACGATGTGTTGAAGTGCAATAATCAAACTGGCATGTACGGTGACACCACATTTCGGAGGTTTAAAAAAATTAAAAATTAAGGTGGATGTTCCCCAACGGCAATTCATTGGACAATGATCACGTAAGTTAATATTATATATAGGACAGTGCATTTGAAAATTTTTGCAATATCCACTCAGCAGCGCATTTTGGCCATGTTTTGTTATTTCAAAAAACACAAAACCAGATCTTGCATGTTAGAGAAAGAACTGCCGTCTTTCTGATGGGAAATATCTAGATAAAGCATGAATAAAACCATCTCAAAATATTTTGCAAGTTCGAATTGAAAATGACAATAGAGTTCAAAACTTGTCAAAGCGCATGAGAGTATGCAAGAATTCGACATTTTTTTTATATTTTGCCCAGTTTTGCTGTGTGAGAACTCGCCATCTCTTTCATTTTGCCCAGTTCTTGCAGGACAAGAACTCGCCAGTTTTCATTCTGCCCAGTTCTTGTCATGCAAGAACTAGGCAGAATGAAAAATGGCGAGTTCTTGTATGGCAAGAACTGGGCAGAATGAAAGAAATGGCGAGTTCTCGCACAGCAAGTACTGGGCAAAACAATATGTTCTTTTAGAACTTAAATTGTCAGTAGGAACTGTAATTCGCCTAACAGACAACAAAAGTCAAACGGCGCAAAATTATGGCATTTATTATTTTTTGACAAATTGTATCCAATGCCCTCTATATCAGCCTCACTTTTTCCATCGCGGCTGTGGCAGTAAAGAAAATCTATGTTTTATGGCTTCCAAGTAGATATTGCAAAAATTTGCAAATGCACTGTCATATATCTTCTAATAGGCGTAATAATACTCCTTTAAGGTCTCCTGTATTCCACTCCCCGACAAGATAAAGGAACAGTGTACGAGTTTCAAAGTATTTTATATTTCTAAAACATTCTTAATGGCACTGTATACTCTCACACTCGCATTATAATCTCCGCTCTGGAAACCCTCTCTCGTACGCGACGAAAGTGAGAGAGCATTGTCAGAGCGAAGAGGCAAAGTAGTCACTTTAAATATATTACCCAATATGATTCGGATCTGGCCACGCCTTGTCCAGACCGTGAATTCCTATATTGATGTATTTAATTATTTATTTATCGTACACCACAATTGTGAATCATCAACTCTCTTTGTAATCTCGTTCCTCCATCTCTCCAGCGGTCGTCCTTATAATGTCTTGAGCATTCCACAGCGTTTCGAGAGCGGAATTTAGCGAGGCGACGAGAGAAAAAGAGAGACAAAGAGAGGCGAGAGAGACTGCAGACAGTTAGAGACACGCGACGCGACACGCGACGCATGCAAGGGCGCGGAGGAGAGAGACTCCGCCCCGCTCAGTTGATGTGCATTATTGGCATCATGCCAAAAATTCTATGTCCGCTCTCCCCACAGGGCTGAAACGCTGTGCATTCGATCATACGATATCCAAACTGTTAGTCTCCATTGTCCATCAATAATCGTTTATATTCATTATTTTTGGCCCAGTTCAGTTTTATTTTTGTTGCTTCATCCACCCAGTCAATCACTCCGGTTTCTTTTCGAATATTGCTTCATCGATCCTTCCAAGTTTCACCTACATCATACCGTCAGGATTAATTCATTTATAGCTTGCGCAGTGTCGTATCCCTATGAAGGCCTTGGATATCGCGTACCGGATTATGAAGTGACCTGTAAAGAGAAACGTTAGTTATAATCACATTTTTGTAAGAACAAATCATTTTTCATTGAATTCAGCAATTCGCTTTGTGAAAACAAACAATTAGAACACACTATGAGAAAGTCCACCTATGCGCGGTATTGACGAAAAATGAATTTTTCTCTTTTATGTACGATAATTAACGGCTCCGTGAGTGAAGTTCACTAGTACTTGGAAATTGCTTCCAATTGAAAATTCGCATCAGGGGTGACCACACAACGATTTGGCGCCTTTTCCTAAAAAGTTTATTTCGATGCCTTCCAATTGAAAATGCGCTTCAGCAGTGCGCTTTGTGTGGTTTGGCGACGTTTACTAGCAATTTTGTTTTGATGCCAATCGATTCGGCAGCATGCGCATTCGAATCCGTGGTTAAGTCTAAGAAACTATTGTCAAGGAGAGCTTTTCGATCAAAGATCAACGAAGGCTCAAATTAGGAATTTTCGAAAAAATGTTTACATTAAATTAATTCTCAGTGTTTTCCCTAGGCCTAGGTAAATTTTTTTATTTGCTCAATGCCTTCTTCATATTATATTACACCTTCAGTTAAAAATTCATTATTTTTTTAAATATATGAAATTTTTTCCGTTTTTGTAACGACAATTGTGAATTGTGGCGTGTCCCTCCAGTATCCGACGACGTTCCCTAATTGGATATTTTGGTTTTTCGCTAGTTTTACACATATTTCACCGCTGTTCTTGACATGACTGACAAGGGGATGGTCGCAACTGGTCCTGGCCATATGAGATGGTAATAGCATGACTAGGATCAGTTTTCGATGCTGATTACAAATCCGTTTTCAGAAAGTGCCTAATCGACCTAATTTTCGAGGAAATCGATATGATATCAAATGCCCAGAGACAAGAAATGATGGGAAAGTAGTCTGCTATTTAACGAAAGGGAAAAAATCTGGCCTATTTTCGGAAAATCGGATTTTTCTCAAAAACTATTAAACCAAATCTTTTGAAACTTGTCAGTTTTACATAACTTTCAACGCTCCTTCGAATGATATATGACACGATTGGAAAAAATCATTTTGAATTTTTCACTTTTAGTAGATCAAAAATCGATATTTCGGGTCAATTTTTTGGCTGAAGTGTATCCCACACCTAGGGACTCTAACCACCAAATATGAACGGTCTAGGACGATTTTGAAACTTTGTGCCCTCCCTCTGCCGCCCTTACAGAGAGCGCGTTTTTTTTTTTAAATTCGAAAATTCGTGTGATTTCCTGCGCAAACCGTCCAGGAGGGTTGGTGAACTTATGATTTTTCGAAATAACAAGCCAAATTTCAATACCGATTTTCTCGGAACAGAGGTCGATTAGGGATTTTCTGAATACGGATTCGTAATCAGCATCGAAAACTGATCCTAGAGATGTTTTTTTTTCATCTCATATGACCAGGACCAGTTGCGACCATCCCCTTGTGAGCTATACGGCTACTCCTCGTCTTTGAAGAAAAATTCATTTTTCGTCGATACTAAAAACAGTCAGTTGTCGAATTCTCTCAGATAGTGTGTTTTATACGAATTGGTCAGTTTTCTTACAAGGGAAGTCAGGTTGGGCGGTCCCGGACTTCGGGATGGGACATATACCATTCGATAGGTATCCGAAAAAGAAGATTTTTCATGTTGGTCATTTTGGCAAAATGCCCCTGGGCGCAGAGTTATTTGCATATTTCTCCGGATTTTCACCCTACAATGAAACACATTCTCTGTGAGATCGAAAGGAAGCAGTGGTGAATAAGAGTGGTAAACAACACAAGCAATGGCTAAAATGAATTTATTTATTTTTATATTTACTTAAAGAGGATGGTCTATGTATCTTTTGCTTGCAAGTTCGATTCCCGCACAAGCTATCTCACAGAGAATGTGTTTCATTGTAGGGCGAAAATCCGGAGAAATATGCAAATAACTCTGCGCCCAGGGGCATTTTGCCAAAATGACCAATATGAAAAATCTTCTTTTTCGGATACCTATCGAATGGTATATGTCCCATCCCGAAGTCCGGGACCGCCCAACCTGACTTCCCTTGTTAGCTGCAGCATATTTATCTTCTTTTGTTTTCAAGTGACTTACACGATTATGTAGCTTTTGCTAAAATTATCACTTCGAATGAGAAAATATTCTGCGATTTCGAAAGAATATCGAATATAATATGTTATGTATGGTTTGTTTGCTATTCAACGAGTTTCAGAATTCGTTGTGACGGGAGAAAAAGGAGAAAGAATATTTGGGAAAAAAATGAACTGCGAAAACGGACGTCTTCATTTGGATGGCCGAATTTTGGATACAGGAATTCACGTTGTGGCATGCAATGGTAATTTGGAACCGCCTTTATTTATTTATTTATTTATTATGCACCACAAGGGTGTTTCTTTTAATAATTTTGATATTTCACATATTTCAAGAAAATATTTGAAATATCAAAATTATTAAAAGAGAAGGAAATGGGGATGGGATGGGGGAAGAGGTACGCAATAAATTGATCACGCCTTCTACTACTCAAAGTGAGCTTTATCTCTCTCAATTACCTCTTCAGAGCGCACACTATTTCTCTGATCTCTAACAACGAGGAAGAATTGCGTTTCGAAGAGACCATTGGAAGAGGTTATGCTCCCTTTAAAACACCGTCTCGGCAAGATACAAGACCACTGATGAGTGTTGAGCCCAATTTTTTGAGGATACCCCATGGGTACCATCATAAAACGGGTATTCATTTGAGCAGGGTCCTTGAAACATAGCGGCGTCGGGTTCTCGAAATTGGCAAACTCGATTTTCAAAAAGTCGATCAACCCAGGTCCAATGATAGTTTGATTAATTACATGGCAACAAGGTACACTCCTAGGCAACAAACACTGGCTACGGGACAGTCCAAAGATCCGATCGCAAACTGTTTTTTTTTAAACTTTTTATTTGGTGAAAGTCGAGATTTCAAACTTCGAGAACCGGGCACATCTATGCCCCATGGGGGTATCCACAAAACATTTTTGAACCAAATCGGTGAGGTTAATGTCCGGAACAACGTGGAATCTCACTGAGCCGATGTCTTAGATATAATTTGATTAAATTTAAATCTGTGTTCAAACAAAATGTTGAAGAAAAGTTCATCAATATTTTGATTGTCTTTTATGATAGGTAGTTAGTGTTTTTTTGTTTATTTTTCTAACTGGTATGTATAATATATTGAGCGTATAAAAATCACTTGTTTTATTTGAAGAAGAGACTTTTTTGTTTTGCATGGTTCAGAAACTATGCCGATCTCTTTTATATATGATATAGCGCGCGGCGAAGGTCAGCCGGGTTAGAGAGAGGCAGCGGGGAGACAATCGAGAGGCGGGGCAAGATGTAGAAGGCTACATCTCGCCCGCCTCTCGATTGTGACTTCCGTTCGTTAGCACCGTTTGTCATTTTCTTATGCAAGTACATTTTATACGCACAATACCACGTTGTTCGATCATTAATTAAAAGTACACACCAGCCAATCTGATTCTACGATTGGGCAAGATGCTATCTTTGATAAAAAAAAGCGAGAGCACACTGTCGCTGCTGAGAGATTCAAATTGGCATACGATGCCGCTTTAAACATTTGAAAATTCAAAGGTTGAATTCAGAGGCATCAAGCACATTTACAACAACACCTCCCACAACGTCTCCAACAACATCGCCTCTTGCAAAGCAACAATCAGCTAATGGATCCCAAGAAGTGGGTTTAATTGTTTTTCTATGATGAGAATTGCATTATTAACAACGATATATTCAGGGTTTTGCAACCTGGCCCGGAAGACTTCACGTCAAGTTAGTTGTTTTAGAACAACAGAAATGTGTAAAATACATATTTCAAAGTATTATATACATACAGTACAGCCCGATCTCCTTTTGTACACGAGTAACACTGCGGCGCGCAGAGGCGCTCATTTGCGCTCATCATTTATTTCTGCGGGTACTGAATACTTTTCGATTCTCAAAGTCTTAATCATGAGTTTCCGTTATGAAAAGTTGTTTTAATGACTAAAGAAACTGAAACAAAATTTCTATTAATGAGAAAAAAACAATTAAAAGGCAAATCACACTGGTCCGAAAATGTTTGGGTAGAGCAATTTTTGAACGACGCTAATCATACTGTATGTTTAGCGGGAATTTTAAATTTTTAATGTTTTTCGTTTTTATGTGGTGTTACATTTTCAAAACGGGCGCACGCCGTCATTCGAATAGTGTTGCATTCCGCTACGTCAACGTCAACTTTGATTTTGAAGTGTATTGGGTCCCAAGTGGAAAACCATTATTGTCAATTGGAATACGGTAAGAAGTTACCGTAACCATGGATCAATAATGACTGACTACCGTAACCTTTTAAAGTAATTTCATGATCCATCAGGGTTTTCCACTCGAGACCGAAAACACTTCAAATTTCAAGTTGACGGAGACGTTGTCCGAAACCTATATACGGCGTGCGCTAGTTTTGAAAATGTAACACTACATAAAAACGAAAAAATTTAAAATTTAAAATTCCCGCTAAACATACAGTATGATTAGCGTCGTTCAAAAATTGCTCTACCCAAACATTTTCGGACCAGTGTGATTTGCCTTTTAATTGTTTTTTCTCATTAATAGAAATTTTGTTTCTGTTTCTTTAGTCATTAAAACAACTTTTCATAACGGAAACTCATAATTAAGACTTTGAGAATCGAAAAGTGTTCAGTACCCGCAGAAATAAATGATGAGCGCAAATGAGCGCCTCTGCGCGCCGCAGTGTTACTCGTGTACAAAAGGAGATCGGGCTGTACTGTATAATTTCAGTGTGAATGTGCATGTCTCGATTGGTGAAGACGAAAACGTCAACGTTACGCAAAACGGAACAGCTTAAGACAATATGGATCATTTAATGATAAACTTGATAATTTAATTAATACTGACGCATATTAAATGGAACGACACATATTTAATACACGGCAACGATAGATGTTGAAGAAATTACGGATTCAATTTACCGTATAAAATACACTTGTTTATTTGGTACGAGAGTAGCTACAGTGCATTTCCAGGTTTAGAGAGAAAGTGTCCAAACAAGATAGTACGTACTACGTAGATCAGAGAGGGTGCGAGGAGGGAAGGGGAAAAGGCGTGTTGATCGATAGAATATTTCTGCGTTTATCAGCTAGTAGCGCGGAATTACACAAGTACATTTTATAAGGACAATAAACTTAATAAACAAGATCCCCTTTTATCACTCACCACATCGATTTCACTTCTTTTAAAGGGAGCGTTACCTCACTCAACGGTCTCTTCATTGCGCACACTATTTCCCTGTTCTCTAACAACGAGAGAGCATTGCGCGTCGAAGAGACCATTGAGAGAGGTTACGCTCCCTTTAATAGTTGTTCTTAATAAAGAGTGTTAACAGTAACGTGACTCCGCTCTTGATTTTTTTCGTATTTGCAATCTATGTATAATTTCGTGAGATAGATAGTTGTGAGAATTTAACCATTGATATCTTATTGCACTTGTCATTCTCGAAGAAAAATGCATTGTGAACAAACGAATGCTGCCTGTTGCGAAAGCTGTCTGTAAAATTATCGAATATATGAAAAGGGGTTTCCTAGTAGGGCTATTCTGAAAAGAGATCAGAATTTCTAAATTAGCTCTATTGGCTCTATTTTTTTACGTATGCACATGGAAAATATTACTGCTAAATTCAAAAGAATCGATAATATTATTCAGAAACATAGCTTACCTGTTAGGATTATTGAAGTGACAGAAAGAAGCAAGAAAATAAAATGCGACATTGTTCTTTTATTTTTTTATCCGTATTTTATAATTTTAATATGTGTATCAAATTGCTCATTATTTCCCACATGATTATCCTTTATTGCTACACCTTTTCTTGCTTTATAAAACGAATTTTGCGGATGAAAAAATAAACGAACAATGTCTTATTGTATTTTCTTGCTTCTTTCTGTAACTTCAATAATCCTCACAGGTGTGCTATTTTTATGCATATTATTGTTTTATTCCTGTGCATTTAGTGTTAGTGTTAAAGGTGGAGACCCGCGAAAATTGCTTGCATCTCGCTCATGCAAGTGGCAAGTGATATACCAGAAGATAGTGAGAATCACCTCTCACTAGTCCCTTAGCGCATTGGTAACATTTCTGATTAACTAGCGCATTGTCGCGGGTTCGAATCGTATTGCCGAACTTTCTTATTTTCAAAAAGCCCGCCTTTGCCTGCGATTGCAAGCATGATTCATTCATAAATCTTGCGATCAATAAGCTGAATTAGAATAGAATAAATAGTGTACGATATGTAGAATAACTTTTGCTAACTTTCTGTCTTCACAGTTTGTTCACGAAAATATTCGCGGGAGTCCACCTTTAATATGTGTTCATGTAAAAGAATGGTTCTAATAGAGCTAATAATAAGTTTGCAATCCTGAACTCTAGGTTCAGCATAGCCCCCGCCACAAATCCTATGAACTCCTATGAATCGAAAAATCTTTCAGATTCTCTTGAATGCCCCAATCTACCACCTCTTACTAAAACTCTTCGTGATTACAAACAAACCCCATTTCATGTATTTGATAATGGCACAGCCGGTTGCCCGACCGGGGAATATTTGTTTATTGATCATGAATCTTTCTTCATTGACGATATGTTGAAGTGCAATAATCAAACTGGCAGGTACGGTGGTTTCGGACTATATTTTTTTTTAATTCGGACTAAATTTCGGACTTTACTTGCACTTTATTTATGTATCGTTACATTTGCCTCACGTTGTTACTCCGTAACCTCCTCCGCCGATTCTCCGTTTTTTTTCTCCGGCGGAGGTAACGGCGTAGGCGCGTAATTCAAATGTAACGATGCATTACATCTAGACTTACAAGTCTACTTCAAGTGACAATGATCTGAACACTTAAAGTTTTGTAATACCAGAGAGTATAGTTCAAACAATCTGCGATGTGTAGTGCTGAATTTGTAATTTATTCCGTAAACGTCCACATTTTTTTTAAATCAAGGTGGATGTTCCCCAACGGCAATTCATTGTACAATGATTATCGTGTAAGTCTATATTATATTTTTTATATATATAAATAAATATATATATATATATATATATATATATATATATATATATATATATATATACGGTAGCGCCCAAAAGTCTGAATACAATTTTTATTTCTGTTGTAATTTTTGGGTCAGTTGAGCTATCAAGCTGAAACTTGTACATGATATGCTGATTCATTACACGTGGCATACCTAGCTAAAATAGCGTTACTTTTTGCTTACGTACATGTCCACGTGCAAATTTTGGAATGTATTAGATATTTCATTATGAGACCACTAGTCCGAAGAGTTTTAGATACCAAGGTCTCCTGTATTTCACTCACCGACAAGATAAAGGAACATTGTACGAGTTTCAAAGTATTTTAAATTTCTAAAACATTTTAAATGACACACCCCATACTATAGTCTCATTTTAATTTCCGCTCTGGCAACCCTCTTTCGTATACAACTAAAGTGAAAGAGCGTTGCCAGAGCGTTACTTTAAAATAACATCATAAAATCAGCTCTGGCCACACCATGACCAGACAGTGAAATTTGAGGTGTATTCTAGGGTGACGAAAATGATTCATGATTATTCGTCTACCTTAGCGGTCTATAGTGAGTACTCGCGGGAGAGGCATTTACGACTTTTCTCTCGGCGAATGAATTGTTCGCCACCCTAGTGCATTCCTAAATTTGTTTATGTATTGTAAATATTGAATTATTTATTTATCATACACCGCAAGGGTGAATCGTCAAGTGCGTTCGAGTGCAAGAAAAAATGTCAAAAGAGAGGGAGATGGGGATGGGGGGGGGGGGGACTGACAACTTGTGAGAGATATTAACTGACCACGACTTCTGATTGCTACACTCTCAGGTTTAATTTATTTATAGCGTGCACAGTGTCGTACGGTTATGAAGGTCTTGGATATCGCATACCGGATTATGAAATGAAGTGTCTCCACGACAGTTAGTTTTAAACACCTTTTTTCAAAACATTTGAGAGTGAATAAATTTGTACACAAAACAAATCTTTTTTTTTACTGAATTCAGCAATTCGCTTTGTGAAAGCACAAAATTATACGAATTGATCAGTTTTCTGAGCTGCAGCGCATTTGTCTTCTTTCGTTTTCAATTGACTTGCACAAATAGTGTATGCTTTTGCTAAATTTATCACATTCGAATGAAAAATTAATCTGTGATTTCGACAGAACATCGAATTTATCTTACGGATTTTTTGTTTGGTATTCAACGAGTTTCAGAATACATTGTGACGGGAGAAAAAGGAGAAAGAATGGTTGGAGAAACGACGGACTGTATTAACGGAGTTCTTCAGTTGGATGGCCGAATTTTGGATATAGGAGCCGTTGTGTCCTGCTATCCTAAAGGAAGTAGGAAACGAACTGAATTTTTTTTTTAATTTGTCTCTTTCATTATTTTCGATTTCTGTCTTGACGAAATATGAAATGAAATGATGAGTTCTAAATATTTTTTTTTCAATTAAAAAAATGAAAACATTCCGTGATGCGCTATCCAGCGGAAGTCCGCCTCGAATGAAAAAGTAATACGGTTTTGTAAATTGATTGGCTTACAGCGCACTTTTTGCGCTGTAAGATCTTACATGGGGACTTTGTCGAGTTTGCCTTGCCTGATGACATGACAATATCATGAGTAGATTAAGTTTTCGATGGTGATCACGAATCCCTTTTTAGGAGTGCCTAAACGATCTGAATTTTGAGAAAACCGATATTGAAATTAGGCTATTCAATTCGAAAACTCGTAAGGGGTAGTACACAAAAGTTGAACTAATATGGCTCTCCGCTCTGGCAATGCTCTCTCGTAGACAAAGAAAGCGAGAGAGCATTACCAGAGCTGAGAGATTCAAATTAGCTTACGGTCACACTTTAAACTTTTGAAAATTTAACAGCTAAATTCAGGGGCACCAAGTACATCTCCCACAACACCTCCCACAACATATCCCACAACTTCTCCCACCACTTCTCCCATAACTTCTCCCACTACTTCTCCCACAACTTCTCCCACTACTTCTCCCACAACTTCTCCCACAACTTCTCCCACTACTTCTCCCACTACTTCTCCCACTACTTCTCCCACTACTTCTCCCACTACTTCTCCCACTACTTCTCCCACTACTTCTCCCACTACTTCTCCCACAACTTCGTCTTTTGTGAACCAACCATCCGATAATGAATCTGTATCCCAAGAAGTGGGTTCACTTATTATTGAGATATCAAACATTTCACTGGTAACAGCAATTCCTTTAGGTTTTTGCAACTTGGCCCGGTAGACTACACGTCAAGTTAGTTGATTTAGAACAAGAGAAATGTATAAAATACATATTTGATAATATTATATATAATTTCAGTGTAAATGTGCATGTCTCGGTTGGTGAAACTGGAAACGTCAACGTCACGCAAAATGGAACAGCCTAAGCCAATATCGATGATTCCATGATAAACATGATAACTTATTTGATTAATGGCGACTCGCATTAAATCGTACATCGTACTTTATCAAGTACAAAATGAGGGAATGAATAAGACAGGATGCATATTCTTGACCACTAGACCTTTCGTCTACATTCAAGAACTTCCGCACACATAAATCACACTATTTAATAAAACAAACCGGGGACCGAACGACCAAGTACGAAGAAAGTTATAGCGATTCAAATTTTGGGGCCCGACTTTTGCACGGTACTGTAGCTCATTTTTGCTCTTAACCGGATTCAACCTCATTTCAAGCTATATTTTTCTGAACATTCAAAGGATTCAAATGATTCATGTTATCTAATGTTGTCGCATCTTTTTGATGTATCATAAATTAAATTAAATTAAATTATGTTGCGGGAATAGCGGTAAAAAGAGCGCGTCGCAAATACTTGTAGTGATTTGAGATCGGCTTGTGATTCGTGACTGTGATTTGTGATTTTTGTTTTTTATATCAAGTTTACATCAACGCTTGTTAAGTTTTCTGACCAGTCTCGAAATAAAGATATATTCATTATGAATTTCAGCCAAAAAGGGGAAAAGTCAACAGAACTTTAAGAATCTATGTAAATATTTTTAAAAATTAGTAAAGATTCAGATATGCTATACAGTAAGTAAACGTAGAAAGAATTAAGTAGTACGGAATTGGTTGATCCGTTGCAAGTCATTTTTCCGTGCATGATAATTCCATATACAAATTACTCGATATTCAACATATCAATCGATATTCAACAAATCAATTGTATACATAGCTCAATATCCAAGAATAACATGCATGAATCAATTTGTTCATTATTTCACACGTGATTATCCTTTATTATAATATTTTCCATGACTTATATAGCGACTTGTGCCCATGAAAAAATAAACGAACAATGTCCCATTGTAGTTTCTTGCTTCTTTCTATCACTTCAATAATCCTCACAGGTATGCTATTTGTCTGCATGATATTATCGATCATTTTGAATTTAGTGTCCATGTACAAGAATAAGGCCAATTGAGTTAATTTAGCAATTCTGAACTCTCTGTTCAGAATGGCCCAGGCCACTTTGAAAATCCTATTCGCATCGCTTTTTGTCCATCTTTCAGATACTCTTGAATGTCCCAATCTACCGTATCTTCTCGACTCTCATTCTGGCTACAAGGAAACTCCTTTTCATGTATTCGATAATGGAACAGCCGGTTGCCTAACCAGAGAATATTTGTATGTTCACCGTCGAGTGTTCTTCGTGAACGATCTGTTGAAGTGTAACAATCAATCTGGCAGGTATTGTAACGCCACATGTCGGTTGTATGTGGACGAAGCGACCTCGGAACATCTTCGGTTTCTGGCCACCCCCCCCCCCCATTTCGATCTTTTGCCAGAAACCGAAGAAGTGGGCGAGACCTCGACCGAAATTACCATTCTTTGTCCTTTTTCGTGGTGACATCACAGCTCGGCGACGAAGTTTCAAATCTTCATCAAACATCAGACTTAGTTTCTGATCAGTACAGCAGTTCAGTTCTGATCAGTCATTCAGTAAACATCAACTCATTTCATCCTCCAAATTCATTATTCCCGTAAACCGGGCACTTAAAGAAGGAGACCCTTGAGTTGGCATGACTGTCTCCCGCAACGATTAACATGGGATACAATGTTAATATTGTATGAAAATTAGCGTAAGTGACAATGGGAAAGTTAGAGAGTCAAGTAAGCAAATCGGATAGGCACTCTCTACTTGACTGAAAAGTTGTACTTTTAAAGCGCATAACAAGCTTCAAACATATCTTCACGCAATATGTCTAGGGTCTCCATCTTTAAAATCCAAAGATGACTGTTGAAAGATTCAATATGAATGGTGAAAACCGCGTTGGAAGGAAAGATAGATTATTTCGAACGAGGTCCACTCAAATAATATCGGACATTTACTGTAGTTATATTATATTTCCTACATAAAAGAAACGTAAAATTAAGATGGATGCTAGCCAACGGCAATTCGTTGCCCAATGATAGTAAAGTAAGTCAATAATGGATATTTCTCTAATGCGTCTTTACATTTGGTCTTTAAGCCGTCACATAAATTATACATTTTTCATTAAATTGTTTTCCTTTTTCTTATGTTTATTATCAAATATATTTCACGATCCGAATAGTTTTCGATAAATTCTTGATATCAAATTCGAATGGGAGTCCTAACGATAATCCTTTCAGGTCTCTTGCGTTACACTTCCCGCAACGATAAAGGAACAGTGTACGATTGTCAAAGTATTTTCTAATTGTCATATATGCACACCCTGAGTTATACTCTCATACTCTCATTTCACTATCCGCTCTGGCAACACTCTCTCGTACACAAAGAAAGTGAGAGAGCATTGCCTGAGTGAAGAGGGTTAAAGATGCAGATCCGCAAATGTTCATGTCTCTCTCACATCTCTCGTGTGTGAATGCCAAGAAATATTTGAGAAGTTAGCGGGGCCATTCGTTTATGGCATAGCGCAGTGGTCAACATTCCGAGTTATTACTATTTTCGCAAGTTCGAAGCCTATTGTCAAAGTTTCCCAATTTAAAAAAGTGCGCCTTTTCCTGCACGGACCTGATCTTTCGAGGGGCTCCACCTTTAATTAGTTACCTTAAAAGAATATAGTATAGTTCAGCAATGTCCGTCCACATCATGGCCTTGAAATTTGGGTCGTATTCCTATATTTTATTCACTTGTAGCGTGCGCAATGTCGCTTAGATATCACGGTTTTGGATTTCGCATAACGAGTTATGAAGTGGACTGTAATCAAGGTTAGTTTCAAATACATTTTTCATAATATTTGATATATATATATATATATATATATATATATATATATATATTAATGACTAAAAAAACAGAAACAAAATTTCTATTAATGAGAACAAACAATTAAAAGGCAAATCACACTAGTCCGAAAATGATGGGTACTGTAAATTTCGAAAAAATGTCTTACGGCGATCGTGCGATCGATTTGTGATATTACAGTATACCTTTCCAGTAAATAATTACCCATCGTTTTCGGACCAGTGTGATTTGTCTTTTAATTGCTTTTTCTCATTATTACAAATTTTGTTTCTGTTTTTTTAGTCATTAAAACAACTTTTCATAATGTAAACTCATGATTAAGACTTTGAGAATCGAAAAGTATTCAGTACCCGCAGAAATAAATGATGAGCGCAAATGAGTGCCTCTGCGCGCCGCAGTGTTAATCGTGTACAAAAGGAGATCGGGCTGTACTGTATATATGATTAAATATATTAAAGAAATTTACCATGTCACACTAAATCCTTTTTTATGTAATTCAGCAATTCCCTTTGTGAATACACAAAATCGTATGATAATTTTTTGCTGCAGCACATTTTTTAATAATTGAAACGCGGTGGTAAATAATGAAGACCATTTGAGCTTTTCGACTGAATTAGATTACTGTAATTAGGGAACATCGCAACACTACGAAGTAACAGTAATCTAACTTTTTCACCTGTGCGTTATTTGAAACTTTTCAACGATATTTCTGAACAGTTTCTCGAACTGAATAATATGAGATTATCTATTTTAACCATTTCGAATAGGAATTTTTGATTGCCAGATGTATTTATAATTATAAAATTCGAATGTTGAATTATTCTGCGATTTCGAAAGAATATTTATTTTACATAATCGGTGATTTGTGAAATATTCAACAAACTTCAGAATACATTATCACGGGAGGAAAAGGAGAAAGAATGGTTGGCAAATCAATGAACTGTACAAACAGAATAATTCGGTTGGATGGTCGAATTGTGGATATAAGAAATCCCAGTGTTTATTGCCCAAGTAAATATGCTTAAATACAGTGTTATTAAATTTGAATCTTTATACAATTTTCAAGCAAATGTTTGCGAAAAGTTAGCCAAATTTTTTGATCATTTCTTTGTGATACATAGTTAGAGCCGTCGTAAATATTTCGCCTAAAATACAAATTGATTAGATTTGAATCTAAATGCAATGATGTTTATGATTGAGTTAGAGTGTCTTTAAATGGAAGGGGTGGACAATTCGCCCATTTCGGTTGGTCCGAGACGAAATACTACTTGCCATTATATCAACAGAGAGCCAATTTTTCTTTTTCTGGATACCGTACCCCGAACAACCGCAATCGTAATGAGCGAAGTTCGCAACGATACAATGCGATACAGTAGCTAGATTATGGTAGTTCGGGTCACGGTATTCGGAAAAATAAAAGCTCAAGGTTGATATAATAGCAAGCATTTGATCTCGAACCAACAAGAATTTTTCGATCTCGGCCATTCTCATCCATGAACATGGGTCGACTGAAAACATCAGTTCGCGATTTTTTACGGTTACTATAGCCCAATACCAAACACTCCTCATAGAAATGGTACAACTTTTGTTGCCACAGTGGTGGCCAGAACGATATCATATTTTGGTTTTTTGAGCATAACTTTTCTTGTAGTTATCCGATCACCTTGAAATTTTTATATAGTGTCCTCAAACATGTTTCAGAATGTATACCGAGGCATGGGGCCGGTTTTTTTTTTCAATTTCAACGACTTCCAGACTACAGTATCCCAAAATGACGGCATGGCTCATTTTCAGCAAGTAACTTCTACTATTATTTTTAAACGTATATATATCAGCGCAATATATCAGGGAAGAGATATCGTACACCTTTCGCTATTACCGTAGTATAAAAACAAAAATACAAGAAATAAACATTTAAAAAATCACAAGAAACAAGCAAAAATGATGAAAAAAGTTGTTATTTTTGACATTCACAATATCCCTACGATATGAATATTTATATCTAATAAATTTAAACAGTATCGATGAATGACTATAGTAACATGCGTAAGTACTTTACAAACGGTGAAAAATTTGTTTAAAACAACGAAAACACGTCGCAATTTCAAGTACTCAAAGTAAGGCATGTGGTCATTTTGGGATACTGTAGCCTGGAAGTCGTTGAAATTGAAAAACCGGCCCGATGCCTCGGTATACGTTGTCAAACATGCTTGAGCACACTATACAAAAATTTCAAGGTGATCGGATAACTACAAGAAAAGTTATGCTCAAAAAACCAAAATATGATATCCTTCTGCCCACCACTGTACAGTGCGGGACATAATGATATGACACCCCTAAAATTTTGGGATTCTGGCCGAATTTTGAATGGAAATCAAAAGAGGTATATTCCATTTGTATCCACTCCTTGGATAACTAAGGTAGCCCACGTATGTGGAAATTCAATTTCCCGGTCAGCGAGAAAATAATGATTTTCCGAAATTTTGACGGGACATAATGATATGACACCCTGATTTTTTCATGAGCTTATATATTTTTGCAAACTTCTGCATAACAGCAATGGATCAACAATAGGTTAGTACCCAATGTTATGACCCTTGCTCGAAATTGGGCCGAAGATCCGAATGGGTATGCTTCCATAGAGGATAGAAATCACTTGGGGCTCGATGCAGTCCCACTCATTTTTGATGGCATCCTTCAACTCGGCAACGGGTGCATACTGTTTGTTGTTCTTGTACACATAACTAACCAGGATGCCCCACATGTTCTACATGGGGTTTGCATCGTGGTTGCCCGTAGGGCATGGAAAAACTGGGATGTTCTTGGCTTCGAACAATGGTTTTGAGGGGAGTTGGTGGCGAAGGAGGCGCCGTCTTTCTGGGAGATCAGATGGCTGGCACGGCTCTTCCTCATGAACAGAACGAGGGTAGTCTGGTGCATCACCCGATACTACCCATGGTCCATCCTGCTGGAGCGGAAGGAGATGGGCGGCTTGTTGAATTTTAAGAACGCGCCCAAAAAATGACCGAAGTTCATCATGCTGAGATATTGCGGTTACTTAAGGAAACCAAGTCAGAAGCAGTTATAGCCGTCCGGACTATCATGGTTGAACTTCTTCTCATCGGTGAATGCGATCAGAAACTGATATTTTGATTTTTTTTTGAAAAAATATCATGTACCGTACTAGGGCGTGTTCTTAAAATTCAACAAGCCGCCCATCTCCTTCCGCTCCAGCAGGATGGACCATGGGTAGTATCGGGTGATGCACCATACTACCCTCGTTCTGTTCATGAGGAAGAGCCGTGCCAGCCATCTGATCTCCCAGAAAGACGGCGCCTCCTTCGCCACCAACTCCCCTCAAAACCATTGTTCGAAGTCAAGAACATCCCAGTTTTTCCATGCCCTACTGGCAACCACGATGCAAACCCAATATAGAACATGTGGGGCATCCTGGTTAGTTGTGTGTACAAGAACAACAAACAGTATGCACCCGTTGCCGAGTTGAAGGATGCCATCAAAAATGAGTGGGACTGCATCGAGCCCCAAGTGATTTCTATCCTCTATGGAAGCATACCCATTCGGATCTTCGGCCCAATTTCGAGCAAGGGTCATAACATTGGGTACTAACCTATTGTTGATCCATTGCTGTTATGCAGAAGTTTGCAAAAATATATAAGCTCATGAAAAAATCAGGGTGTCATATCATTATGTCCCGTCAAAATTTCGGAAAATCATTATTTTCTCGCTGACCGGGAAATTGAATTTCCACATACGTGGGCTACCTTAGTTATCCAAGGAGTGGATACAAATGGAATATACCTCTTTTGATTTCCATTCAAAATTCGGCCAGAATACCAAAATTTTAGGGGTGTCATATCATTATGTCCCGCACTGTATATGATACCCATTTATGATCCGGTGCCGAAATGGGCCTTGCTGAATTATCCATCCCCTCTTTAAAGGTACACCCCGAGCTGCATTTTCCACAACATCTCCCTCAACTTCGCCTCTTGTAAAGCAACCATCAACTAATGGATCTGTATCCCAAGAAGTGGGTTCACTTCTTATTGAGATAACAAGTATTTCATTGGTAACAACAATTCATTCAGGTATTTGCAACGCGACCCGGTAGACTTCACATCAAGTTAGTAGTTTTAGAACGACAAAAAATGTGAAAAATAATATAATATTATATATTTTCAGTGTGAATGTCCATGTCTCGGTTGAAAACGGAAACATCAACGTTATGCAAAATGGAACAGCCTGAGAAAATATCGATGATTCCATGATAAACATGATTATTTGATTAGTAGTGACTCACATTAAAGGAAACACTAAGATTTTACCGCATATTTAATGCACAAAATAAATATTTAATTTATTATAAACTCTTTTTGATTGAATAAAGAAATAAATAAATAGAAATAAATAAATAAACATGATTATTTGATTAATACTGATTGTGAGACACACTATAGGATCGCTAGCATACTTTTGCATAAATTAAAGTTAGTCACATGTGTTGTGAGATTTTAACCACAATTTTATCTTAATTCAAACTATTATATTAAATTTAGAATAGGCTGCGTACTGCAAGAACTGGGGGGAACCTTGAAGGATCCCAGGCTAATTTATGCTCTGTTATGTCGACGCTCTCTCGTAAAGAAAGCGACAGAGCATAGCCAGAGCGACTTTCTAATTAAAGTCAGCGTAACTCACCGGCTTTTTTTACACACTATCTCTCTATTCTTTGCCAACTATAACCACTTCTCTTTGGATCAGAACAGTGACTACGCAATGCATCCCTTCAGAAAAAAACTAGAAAAGAATGTCGCAGATGGCGCGAGTGTGAGTAAAGACCAGAATGTGAGGAAAATGAAACAATTGGCGGTAGATCGATGACGATAGTAGGAGTGAGCGATAGATAGGCTTCAATAAATATTTTCCTTGTCCAAAAAGGCCGTTTCAATCTTCTCCTTTTGTTTGTGTTCTGACCGCATAAAATACACTTGTTTATTTGGTACGAGAGTAGCCACAGCCACAATTTGTTTCTATGTTTAGAGAGAACACAAGTGAGAGAAGTGAGTGTACGTAGATCAGAGAGAGCGAGGAAGGAAGGGAAGAAAAGTGGGGAGTTGATCTCTGTTTAGCAGCCAGTTGCAAGGCAATTATACAAGTACATTTTATACGGAATATTGTTCCATGTTTTCTCGAAAACGCATTATTAATCGAAATCTGTTGTTATCTAGTACGAGAGCGTCCGCAATGAGTATTTATTGTTATGCATAGTATAAATAAATTCAATGATCATGTAAACTTTTATTTGTACATTCATAAGTAGTATTAACTTAACTATCAGTCATAACAATGAAATGATACAGCCTAATGGCAACGGTTGTCCTTCCAGATTGGACGCAGGTCACAGTATTCTGGCAAAAGCCATTTTTCTTTGACAGCCAGACAAGCGAAGAGATCTTGAGAGAGTTTCCTTGCCTAGCGGTCATTCTGGCTTTAAAAGAAAAAAAAGAACACTGTGAGGATCGAATGGTTCGAATCCGAAATCACTCTTTCACCATTATTGCGTGCTTCGAACAATCGTGACTTGGATACTCGCCGATCTCGAGTTATGTAAAAATCCATTATTCTTCCCATTGTCAGTAGATGATCTCGATTTTTTAACGAAGTACAACATGATTAGAGCCTAAATCAGTGAATTTTCTGCATTTGTGGATCAATGTATCCAATAAATGCTCAACCTGCACCCATGGAGTCGACCAGACTGTGAACGGAATTATATGGGAGTAGTTAGCTAGGTTATGTCCCAGTATAATAGCTACTATCGAGGTTCCAGCACCCAGTGATAATAGCAGCATTGGAATTATGACCTGAAAATGTTGGTGTTGTACTCAGTATCGACTTTAAAGTGTAAAATATATCTAGAACTGAAAAAGTGATACCTAAAAGTGTTGAACACAACACAAAAAACTGTTAAACATAACACACCACAGGTATTGTGTACTGTGTAGTACAGCTTGGGTGGTGGTATCTTAACGCTTTTTCTATGTGTACAATTCAAGTACATTATCATAGGATAAGCTACAATACTGCCTTAAGCAATATGATAAAGAAAATGGTTTTACTTGAGCTAGTTGACTCTGAAAGAATCGTTTCTGCATCTTTTCCGTTTTTCCGCTGAGATGAACTTTCATAGTATTGATCCGAAGACGGATCTAAAAATTCCAATTTCGATTTCGAAAAATGAAATGAAATTTAATTTAATTTATCTTACATTAAACAAATGTGACAGCAAGTGATAAATAAATAGCGTGAATTATAATGGGTAGAATCGTGAATTGAGAAAAGAGAAGAACAAACCTTGTTCATATTGTAGAAAAACAAGATGTAACTGGCTACCAGAGAAGGGACTGCGTTGTATATAATAAAGGATAAGACGCACCCGCCTCTCTAGAAGAAATACAAACTTTATTACAGAAATTATGAAATCATTATAACATCACCTTTATCAAGCGCCGAACCTTCCCAATTGGTTCTGTGCTTGATAAAGGTAAATAAATTGTAAAAATTGTAATAAAATCATAAATAATAATACCATACATAATTGAAGACCTGATCATTCATTAGTGGAGCTCCGTATACAATGTATTCATCAGGGCGCATTCCGTGATATTTATAGATAACCTCTTGGAGTTGCTTCTTTATATTAGGATCCGGAATGAACACGGGAATTTGAATCTGAACCAGAAATCATTTGGCTAATATTGCATAAATACACAATATATACTGCACGGAGCTGTTTTTTTGGCCCAGACTATTTTGCAATTCAAGTACACACTCATTTTGACCGTGAATGGACGCGCAGAAGAGCAAAATGTAGAATGAGGAATGAATAGCAAAATGTAAATGTATGTAATAAAATGTAATGTAATGTATGTAATGTAATAAAATGTATAATGTAGAATGCAAAATGCGGACTGGGAGGGGGAGCAGAGAGATGAGAGTTCAATATTGTCAGGGCCAAAAAAACGGACAAGGGCTCTCTACTTCAAAGGCTTACCCAAGTATTGATCATGAAAAGAATCGGTACAGAATATGCGTAGAATAATTTCCGAGGTGTCGAATAATGTGGCCTGCTTTAAGTCTGATTAAAGTGTTATAATCTTTCGTTGGCTTACCTGTTTATCGTTAAATTCTGAATAATAGATGGCGCTGGTATAAACTGAAAGATTGTACGCTTATTATACTCTGACCACACTGTCTCGCAGACCAAGAAAGCGAGAGAGTATTGCCAGAGCGTATTTAACTCATTTTAAGATTTACCTGCCACATTATATGGAGGCTGGCTGTTAGGAAAAGAAACACTATATTTATCATTGCTTCCGGCAAATAGGATAAAATGGGGCCATATTGGGGAGAAATCATCCATCCGTCCATCATTAATATGAGCTGAAAACTAGCGATAAATTACGAGAAAAGTCATTTATTTTAAATATTAACTGAGTTGATCTATATAATACTTCTGCTTTTTACCACACGGCAATTACGCAAGTAAATTTTATACGGACTTTAACATTAGTATGACTACGATATTATATATTACATACATCATTGGTGATCATAATTCCTGCACCAATTAGCACTCCTTCAATGGCATTTATCATAATCACCGTACGATAGAGCTTTCCTGAATAGTGTAAAAAGATAAGGGTTAAGGTACGTCAAGTTATTCAAGGCACACGAAGTCCTGCGGGAGATCACTGCCAAGCCAATGATAATTCAAGGCAATTTAGTCGGGAGGTCCTAATCTCTTCTTCGGAAATACATTTAGTACTTTACAAGTGTAAGATCGAGAGATTATAATGCATTGTTAAATTTGCCTCACGTACACGTGCATACGCCGTCAGCTCCGTCGTAACGACGGAGACGCGGCGGAGGATTACGGTGTATGCACGTAAGGCAAATGCAACGATGCATAACAATTACGTTTATTGGTGGCGCCAACCTGCCTTTCCAATATTCGCTGAATGCAGTAGAGCGAGTAGCAAGGCGTTCGCAACGACATTAGTGAGTCCAGTTGAGGTTAGAACGATTCGAGAAGTCAATACCCACGCGCTCACCATACCTTCTATGATCAATTTATCATTACACAAGGAAGATGTTTCAGCAAGTAAAATACGATTGAAATGAAGAATTTTGCACGTTGAGCAATAAAAAATGAGGAGAATGGACAATGGTAATGGGGTTATTATCAGAATTACTAATATATTTTTAGTTATTCAAAATATTGAACTATTGAAGAACCTAGAATAACTATTGAAGTGCTTTTTGTGAATAGGTACTTTTTTTTCGGAAAGCACCTTATTTGTAACGTCCAAAGCAGCAAGAATAAACCGAAAAATCAGAGAGAGAAATTAATAATAATAATAATAATTAAATGTTTGAAAATTGTGATAAAGTGAGGAGGTAAGACAGAAGGCTACGGTTACATGATCGTAGCCTACAATATTTATGAGCTATATAGGAGACTTAAGTACGTTAACGCGAAAGGTACAAACAACACTATTGTCAAGATTATTCCATTTTGTACGAAAACGATAAAAAAATTCTGAGTATGATCTATGAGTTCTGAAATATAAATTAAGTTGGTAAGATTAGATTATAAAAAAAGTGAACGGACTTCAAGGACAATGCGGGAGTGGTGGAATACAAGTGAATATAATTATCTAATTATTAATTATTATAATTATTAATTATTAATTATCATTTTTATCTCCACGGGAGTGATTCGAGGTGCAAATTTGGAAAGAACTTCTTCTTTTGAAACATCGCTTTTCAGAGTTGAGGTTTGAAAAGGGACTCAAGTGAGTGCAAAATTCAAAGTGCGCAGTGATCTGAGAAAAGCCTATTCCCACACGGCTACTCTTATAATAGCCATTTCTCTATTCATAATGTTTCATTGATCTCTCGTTATCTTCCCACTTCCTTTCAAATTTTGGCTATTTTGGGATAAGGGGATTTTCGAAAGATTTAGGACGGCGGCAGAATATCTAGCATAGAACATTGAAAATTGCAGTTATATTGCGCGTATAAAAATTTGTTTTCTTGGCACGAGAGCGTATACGCCTATAGGCAATATTTCTTGTGTAGATCAAAAACTAAAACAAGTTCCTTAACATATCAAACCAGCGCGGCGATGGTCAGTCAGTCGGGTTAGGTGTGAGGAAGAGAAGAGGTGATCGAGAGCTAGGCAGAGAGAATGCAGGCGAAATATTCCGAGCGTTAGGATTTTACACCGATTGTCTGGGGATATAACAGATCGTCGTTTTCTTATGTAGGTAAGTACTTTTTATACGGACAATAAAATGTGCAAGAGTGATAGTTCATTGGTGGTAGATATTTATTACGCTAATATTCCGTCTTATATACAGAATAGATATCAGAGAGAAATAGAGTACAAAGATACCGAATTCCTGGAAAGATTGTATATATATTGTACCGAATTCCTGTGTATTATAAATCAACACACGCACTTTACATCAGGGGAGAATACTAGTTAAGAATCACGGAGTGGTGAGACGTAGCATGGGCATAAAAGAGGTTTTTGCACTTTGCTATGACGAATCTTATACAAGCAAAAAACTACAAAACGTGAGCAATTAGAAAGACAGACTATGATGGGAATGTGAGGCCTCATCTACACAATT
Organism: Parapristionchus giblindavisi; assembly: GCA_943737045.1. Classification (NCBI taxonomy): domain Eukaryota; kingdom Metazoa; phylum Nematoda; class Chromadorea; order Rhabditida; family Diplogasteridae; genus Parapristionchus; species Parapristionchus giblindavisi. Next base: position 163,959 of record CALSFV010000297.1, on the reverse strand, counting down.
TGCCCGAGTAGGGATAGTTTGCGAACGATTTACCCGTATTCTGACATATTCTAGCCTGTATTTGGGCTAATCGCTGGTTTTTTGGGCTACAATTTGAAAAAAAATATAACTAAGGAACGTTGGGAAATCGATTAGCCATCGTTACATTTGCCCTACGTGCCTACACCATAACCTCCGCCACAACGAAGGAGACCCGACAGAGGAGGTTACGGCGTAGGCACGTAAGGCAAATGTAGCGATGCATTACACATACAAGTTTGCTCTGTGCATGTTCTCTCCAAGTGGCGTGAGCTTACCGTTTTTCCGATTGATCATTTTGAAGGCTTGAATGTGTAGATTGGGTCGTCTCCATCTCCATTGATAAGGTGAGCAGCTCGGAATGGACTTGCGTCTCCAGGGTATCGTCATCTCCATGAACATCTTCGTATACCGTAGCATTTCCAGAGACGATATCGTTTACGGAAACAGCTAATGAGTGTGCAACTAGGGATCCGCGTTCGTGCAAATGCACAGCTGGAACGAGCATGAACGAAAGAAAAATGAGGAAAAGTCATTCTGCACAATTATGACGCATTTTTAGTTCACATTCGCGCAAAGACATGACAGACCTACCACCATTTTGGTGAATGAAAATGATCCGAATGAGTCGAATGCATTAATTTGCACGAATGAACATTTTATTATAATATTGAAATCGTTCGAACGATTTTTCATTCATTTTCATTTTGAAAATCATTTCGCACGACTGCACATTTGCTGATGCCTTGTGCAAATCCCAACTCTCCATCGAACTCGAATTAAAATCGAATTCGAAATCGAATCGAACTCTCCATCGAACTCGTGGCTTTCCCGGGGGACACGCCCCCCGGGAAAGCCAAGAGTTCGATGGAGAGACGATTTGAAGCGAGCCATCGGTGTTAATTGGTGGAATGCAACCCGTGCTGAATACCACCGACTCATCCCCATCTGAGCATTAATGCCTGACATGATAAAGAAATTGAAATTGAATTGTGCAAATCCGCTCGGCTTCTCGAACCTCAAGGCCCACCTCTTCTTTAAATGGAGCCTTACCTCTATCAATGGTCTCTTCATTCTGCACACTATTTCTCTGTTCTCTAACAACGATAAAGAAATGCGCGTTGAAGAGAACATTGAGAGCGCACACAGATTAAATTTGCCCGAATGCCGTTAGTTGGCGAACGATTTGCCCGTATTCAGACAAATGATAGCCAGTATATGGGCAAATCGGTGGTTTTTGGGCTACCATTTGCCCGAATGTGGGCAAATCGTGTACACAAGTATCGTAAGTTGGCAAATCTATTACCCATATTTGGGTAAGTTTGCTCTCAGTGCGGTTACTCTCCCTTTAATGACTCTCCCATCTCGACCTCGAATCTTTGCTCCGGGGTTTCGATTGTCAGCGCCGATGCTTGTTCCATATACATTGTGCACGGGTGATAGATAGTTCAGTGGTGAAAGATATTTGAAAGATATGAAGATAGAAAGACATTCCGGCTTACATACGCAAAATCTGCATGTTTTGACGGATGATAGTCAGAGATAAAGGCACAATAGATATACAAAGTTGTGACTGAAAAACCAAAATATCATCAGAATATTGGCCAGCACTGTATGAGGGAGATGACCAAGATACCGAATTCTTGGAAAGACTGTAAATATACTGAAAATACTGACACGTCAAACACTATTTTGTTTTGCTATGTCAGATCACGGAATGTCCGTTCAACCTGACAGTCCTATAGTCTACTTTGTCACCTTATTGGTATGGATCAGAGACTGTCGATGCACTTTCCAGTATGAGTATCGTATATGTAGATGTATTAATAATATTTATGTGTATTCATGAAATAACAAGGAAACGAGTGATGGTGAAAGGAAAATTTTATATAATAATGATAACGTATACAATAGTGAACTTTCTCAGGGGTGAAAGACGAAAAAGGGCATGCTTGGAAATATAATATGAAGATGGTCTAATGAACATAATCAATTATTGATTTTTCAAATGTTTTTTGTAATATTATAGATGCACCCGAACCATAAATGTTTAAAAAAAATTATATTGTATAAGATTTTCTTACCCTTTTCCCCTTTTCAGTTACCCTTTTCAGTCACCAATCTGTAAAAGCTGTAATCCAGTAATTCCAGATACATTGTAGTATTTCGTCGAAACTTCTTATTTTAATATATTTTGATATAAAATTTAATTTAATTAAGAAAACTTGTCTCTCTCTCTTCTCTTTTCTCCAAGTATGCGATAAATTTAATATTAAAATTAAGTCTTTTCATTTTGCATTCACAATCAGCCACATTTTGCACTGACCATGAGAAAGGTTTTCGATGATCATAATCTACCGCATCTCTCTATCTTTGTCGTTTGCATTTCTACAATACTCCGTCCCTAATTCATCTTCTTATCGTCTTCTTCATCTATTCATTCACTGAAACCATTCACATATCTCATTCACCATCTACTAAATGGCGATCGTTACTTATTATTATGGCGATTACTGGACAGAGTTCGAAGAGCGCCCTGGACCTAGTGGTAGATAGAGGGAAATAATGAGATATCAAGAATGAGACACGGCAATATTCTTTTGCCCTTGTCTTTCTATTATTTACTGCAGATTTTCGGATCATTTCACTTGAAAAAACGTAAATCCAGAGTGAGGAGAGAAATACTTTTTTTTTTAAATTTATTTATTTATCGTACACCGCAAGGGTGTTTCAACAAGTACAAAGTGTTCGAGTGCAAGAAAAAATATGTGAAAGAATAAAATTATTTAAAGAGAGGTGGATGGGGATGGGGGGAATACTGATGACTTGATCTTATACTGAGTGTTGCAATTTTTCGGCGCGTAGTGCTTTTCATTTCAGCTTGAGACGACGTAGCGGCCGAAACACCATGAATCATAATTATTATTATTTAAAAAAAATTACATCCCAAAATGTATATTTCATGTTAATGCAACCCTATTCTTGTACAATTTTATTTATTAATTTATTAGAGCGATTCAATGACAAGAATTTCTTTTTCTAATTTCAAACTCTCGCTCTCGCCACGTATTTTCGATAACAACAGTAGTCAGTTCTCAATCTATAATACTACTTTTATTTTATTATTATGTTATGCATTTTCGAGAAAACACTGAACAATAAAACAAGCAAAACGGTAGCCTTTTTGAGCAAAGACAATAATTATTGAAGCCTATCTATCGCTCTCCCACACTATCGCCTTCGATCTACCGCCAATTGTTTCATTTTCCTTCCATTCTGGTCTTTCTCACACCACTTATCGCACTCGGGCCATCTACGACGTTTTTCCAGTTTTTTTTAAAGGGAAGGTGCTGAGGACGAGAGGGTTCTTTGTGTAGGAGCGTTGCCAGAGCGGATGGTAAAATTGGCTCGGGTTTGCTGTAAATACACAACCCCAAGCTAATGTTACTCTCCGCTCTGGCAATGCTCTCTCGAAGACAAATGGAGTGAGAGACTGTGGCCAGAGGGTGTGCCTTAAAACTTTTCTCTGTGGGTGCAGGTACCGTCGTTTTCGTTGTTGTCTATAACCTTGGCGTCCCTTGCAAACAAAAAAATGGTGTCTCCATTGGCTTCCGTTTACCCACAAGCATGTCTATTTAATGTCATTGAGATGCAAATAAAGGATAAGCATAATAGATGAAGAGGGAGAGGAAGAGGGAGAGGAAGAGGGAGAGGGAGAGAGAGAGAGAGAAAGAGGTAGAGGTAGAGGAAGAGGGATGACGGAGAAGCTAATAAATCTTTAAATGAGTAGTATTAGCTCTAATCGTGCCCAGACACTGAAAAAACTACTGACGATCTACATTTATTAGTATGACCATTAAAGGCGTATATTCGCATATCCCTATTTTCAGTTATTCCCTTAATGGATATCCATTATTCCTTTGAAATTGTTCATAGGTCCGTCCTGCTAAATGATATTGAATACAGTATTGTGTGAAAATTTCATAAAAATAGGTAATACCTACCGTCTAAACGAAAAAAAAAGTGAAACATTTGTCAAATAATTTGACAAAGTTTGACAAAAGTTCACAAGATTCCCATTTTAAGCATTTTTCATGATCATGATGAAGTATTATCTCAGATTTTGTTTTGTAGATGTCTTTGCCAAATCCAGATAAGCACGACAAAAGTGAAAAAAAATAATCAGGAGCGTTGCGGAGCAGAATTGGTATACTGTAGCATACTGTAGTATCTTACGGTAAAATTTCTTCCATCGCGCTTTTTTCGTCTAATCATGGATATATCAAGCATTACTTGACTTCCTATAGCGAGTGTGCACTTTTTGGATCATTTCATAGATCAGGCTGCAAAACGGGTATACTGTAGAAAATCATACCGTATACCAGTTTCACAAAACAGCGTTCACAGTGATTCATTTAAATTTTTTTCTTCATAGGTCAATTAGGTAAGCCCAGTGATGCTCAAATATCCTATTATCTATTTAAAAAAATAGTAACCGCGTTTAGATATCATGATTCAAAATTTTCAAAATCTTGTGAACTTTTGTCAAATTTTGTCAAATTATTTGACAAATGTTTCACTTTTTTTTCGTTTTGACGGTATTCACCAACTTACCCATTTCCCTGCTGCCTCCAACCGACGCAACTGCCATCCATCAACCTATGCTAATTTTCTATTCTGCCTCTCTCTTTTGTTGTGATAGGCATAAACAATAAGAAAAAGCAAGAACTTCTCTACATACAGTAGCGCCCAAAAGTCTGAATACACTTTTTATTTCTGTTGTAATTTTTGGGTCAGTTGAGAGATCAAGCTGTAATGTGGACATTATGTACCCAATGTATGTATGTATTCGATACCCTTATAAGGTCTCACGGGCCTTTCTGGTAATTGCATAGTGATGACGTTACCGAACAACACTTTTTCCAAAATTCATTATTCTTTCAGGGATTTTTTCGTACTCGTCACACTTCGTGAGCATCGAGAGAACTACAAGGCCTATCCAGAAAAAAAAGTTTTAGGTTGCTGCGAATTCGGGTATTGGCTGCAGACTTGCTGCAATATCGCGGTTGCAAAATCATATCTCGGCTTCTAGAAGAGATTTAAAGGAGTTCAAAGCAGCAAACTGATTCTCTTGATGATTCCTGATAATCCTGTAAGTTTGGTAGCGGTAGCTCATCATTCATCCTCATGGATCGAAAAAGTCACTTTTTTACTAGACCCAATTTTGAAGGTTCACAATTCTGAGGGCGGACCTTGTAAAAATCTGGTTTTTGGATAGAAATGTTGCAAATCTATTAATTAGTCGATTTCCTACTTGTTAGAACGATTGCATATCTTTCTTGCCTGCGGCAGTAGATTACCTGAAGGATACTCGTTTTTGCCGCGCCCCCTTCTCATCTCGCGACACGTAAACATCTCTGGGTCTTTCATGCTGTTCAATGACGATTTTAGCCGCTTTTAGAGATTTTATTTGTCAGAAAAGAGAGACACTGTATGAATCGAGTGTTTGATCTTTGATCTTGCTATTTTCTATTTCTGATCTTTGATCTTTGGTCATTTTTCGTCAAATTTTGCTCAAAATCAGTATGAAAAGTTGTTTTATTCGATCACAGAAGATCAACAACGCTTTCTTTCATAGATTACGATGTTCAGGATTAGCCACAATACGTTTTAGAGTGATTTCATTTATCAAAGCTCGTTGATCAGTGTGGAAGACCCAGAGATGTTTACGTGTCGCGAGATGAGAAGGGGGCGCGGCAAAAACGAGTATCCTTCAGGAAATCTACTGCCGCAGGCAAGAAAGATATGCAATCGTTCTAACAAGTAGGAAATCGACTAATTAATAGATTTGCAACATTTCTATCCAAAAACCAGATTTTTACAAGGTCCGCCCTCAGAATTGTGAACCTTCAAAATTGGGTCTAGTAAAAAAGTGACTTTTTCGATCCATGGGGATGAATGATGAGCTACCGCTACCAAACTTACAGGATTATCAGGAATCATCAAGAGAATCAGTTTGCTGCTTTGAACTCCTTTAAAGCTCTTCTAGAAGCCGAGATATGATTTTGCAACCGCGATATTGCAGCAAGTCTGCAGCCAATACCCGAATTCGCAGCAACCTAAAACTTTATTTCTGGATAGGCCTTGTAGTTATCTCGATGCTCACGAAGTGTGACGAGTACGAAAAAATCCCTGAAAGAATAATGAATTTTGGAAAAAGTGTTGTTCGGTAACGTCATCACTATGCAATTACCAGAAAGGCCCGTGAGACCTTATAAGGGTATCGAATACATACATACATTGGGTACATAATGTCCACATTACAGCTTGATCTCTCAACTGACCCAAAAATTACAACAGAAATAAAAAGTGTATTCAGACTTTTGGGCGCTACTGTATATTAAAGGGAGCGCAACCTCTCTCAATGGTCTTTTGGATGCGCAATGCTTTCTCGTTGTTAGAGAACAGAAAAATAGTGCGCACAATGAAGATATCATTGACAGAAGCACCATTTAAAGCCACACTCCAAGCTAATTTGAATCTCCGCATTGGCAATACTCTCTCGCAAACAAAGAAAGCGAGAGAGCGTGGCCAGAGCGGAGTGTTTCAAATTAGCTTGGGGTGTCGCTTAAAGGAAGAGAGCGGTTTCTGCATCCATAGACTCTCAATCCATCGTCTTGAATTTCTTTCGCCTACTTCAGGCTAAATTCATAAGCTCCCTTTCTTCACGCTCGCCGCACCTTATCCAGCCGAATAAGCTTTTGCAAGCGCAACCGCCGTCTTGCTTCCCTTCCTTTCACCTCCCCTCCCCCCTCTCTCTATCTCTTCTCTCTCTCCCCCTCTCTCTCGCCTCTCTCTCTCTCCCCCTCAATCTCTCTCCCTCTCCCTCTCCCTCTCTCTCTCTCCCTCTCTCTCTCTCTCTCTCTCTCTCTCTCTCTCTCTCCCCTCTCTCTCTCTCTTTCTCTCACTCTCCCACCCCCCCCCTCTCTCTCTCTCTCTCTCTCTCTCTCACTCTCTCTCTCTCTCTCTCTCTCTCCCTCTCTCTCCCTCTCTCTCCCTCTCTCTCTCCCTCTCCCTCTCTCTCGCTCTCTCGCTCTCTCTCTCTCCCTCTCTCCCTCTCTCTCTCCCTCTCTCTCTCTCTCCCTTCTCTCTCTCCCTTCCCCTCCCTTTTTCCTCTTCTCCATTACATCACGAATCTAACACGGAGAGAGACCTCATAAAATGTTCATGCGAATAGCCCCTTAATGGATTTTCGCCACGTTTCTGCTCTAACCTTGGCTGGACTGGGCACTTTTTTCTAGAATTATACCATTCAAGTCATAGTTTATGTGTCGTTAGTAGAGTTGGCAATTCGGACGTTGCGGGCCCGCAAAGAAATTGGCTTTTCATTGCTAGTGATTGCGGGCCCGCAATGCGGTGTGAAATCATTGCGTCCCGCAATTTCGAATGGTGCGGTGTAAAATCATTGCGGGCCCGCAATGGCATTGCGGGCCCGCAAAGTCATTTTCCTCTCCTCTTCCTTCTCTCTTCATTCTCTCGGAGAGGAAAAGGACTTTGCGGGCCCGCAATGCCATTGCTGGCCCGCAATGATTTTACACCGCACCATTCGAGTTTGCGGGCCCGCAATGAATTACACCGCTCTGCGGGCCCGCAATGAATAGTGCATTATTGCCAACTCTAGTCGTTAGTATGGACCGTATAAAATACACTTGTTTATTTGGTGCGAGAGTAGCCAACCACTGCCACAATGAATTTCTATGTTTAGCGAGAGCGCACCGATGAGAGAGTAGGTAGATCAGAGAGAGCGAGGAAGGAAAGGAGGAAAGGGTGGGGAGCTAATCGATAGTTCTACCTCTGTTTAGCAGCAGTAGCAATGCAATTATGCAAGTACATTTTATACGGACAATATAGCCTTATACAGAAAGTCCTGTCAGTGTCATCTGTCATCTGTCATCTTTCCCTGTCATTGCCGTTGTCATGTTCGGCTGTCATTGTACTCTCATAAGGCACATTATTAATTTATTTTTTATAACATTATTGGATTTCACCCATAAACAGTAAGGTTTCAGTAGTCTTTAAAGGCACATCCCGAACTAATTTTACTCTACACTCTGGCATGGCTCTCTCATATACAAAAGAAGCGAGGAAGCATTGCCAGAGCAGGGAGTATAATTAGCTAGGGTATGCCTTTGGGCTACGCTCTCTCGTTGTTAGAGCACAGTACACTGACGGCAAACTGTCTCATAGGTTATCTAAGATGCGACAATTAGAGAAACGTTGTCTCAAATGTGAGATAACTTAGTTAGCTTGCTCCAGTCCCCGTAACTATCTCGAGCGAGAGAGTATTATCTAACGTGTCTTTTTGAGAGAGTTTGGAGTAAGCTAACCTTTCTCTATAGCTGAACAGTTAGACAACCTATATCTAAGAGAATTTGCCGTGAGTGTAAAACAGTACGTGAATCGAAGAGACCTCTTCACGGCTTCTTCCTTGTATAGTACAATCCTTTTTCGATGTTTGCTCTGCTTTATCTCGCTTTCTTTCCTCTCTAAATCCACTATTTTGATCATTCCCCTAATCTACTTTATCCATATCATTTGCACTTTTCCCGATTTCAACCCGCTCACCCACGCTATTTCTATACTATGCGTCCATACATCTATATCATCTTCACCTTGAGGAAGTTGTTCGCGAACTTGCTCATCTCGGTCAGTCTGTCGATTGTTTTTTTTATCTCTTGGGACATGCTTTTCGAGATTTCCACCGTATTCTGCAGGTAATTGTTATTGTGATGGTCACACATACGCGCGTGTTTTGATGATAGAGTAAAAACATAATTTAAGCCTTACTACCTCGTTGTGGTATTGTATTTATGTGTCCCTAATGCATTTCTCTATGTATATCATTATCATTCTTACATGAAACCCACATAAAGATATTATTATAATATGAATGTCATTCATTCTCATCTTATTCCTCCGCCCTTGTAATCATAACAGCGTCTACGTAGATCCTTCGTGATTCATTTGCTTTCGTTTTCCACAATTTAAATCATAGCAGGGGGTGGTTGCTCTCTTAAAGGGACCTCACTCAATGGCCTCTTCATTGCGCACACTATGTCTCTGTTATCTAACAACGAGAGAGCATAGAGCTTTGAAGAGACCGTTGACAAAGGTGTCAGCCCTTTTTAAGGAAGTAGAAAACGAACTGAAGAATATTTTTTTATTGTTCCGAATAACGGAGGTCTCCGTGATTTCTACTTCCTCCTCTGGATTGCAACTTTGAGCGACACGCTGAGATAATTTTATTTGTTTATTTATTTATTTGACACACCCGTGACAGGTGCGACAGCAAATACGGAAACGATGAGAAAAAATTTGAACCACTCCGCTCTGGCCGCACTCTCTCGCTTTCCTTGTCTACGAGAGAGTATTACCAATGCTCCAATACCTTGGAATCTGACAATACACGTGATAAAAATCGTTTAGTAAAAATGATTTGCGAACTGACTATTATTTTTTTTCTCCTGTTTTTTCGATTCGTTTTGTGGATTCCAAATATAGGTGAAGTATTCTGTTCATACATCAAAATTCAACCGCACTCGATTGTCCTGTTTTCTTCCCCCCCCCCTATGACATCCACAATTCAATTGATTCTTTATGCGTTCTTTTATTTTGTAGTCGTGCTTTTACTGTAAGCAATGAAATTTACAACAAAAAGACCAAAGAGTGCGAGGGAGTATGCAAAAGTGAGAGAGAATGTCCGGTCATTGTCATTTTAGAGCTAATGTGAAATACTAACATTTTTTTTTCATTTTCACAAAATGAAGACACATGTCGAGCTAATTTTCTGGCAAGAGAAAGCGAGAGAGTGTTGCCAGATCGGAGAGGCACAGCTCGGGATGTAATTTAATTTTGTACCTTTAACATGCTAGAATTGATGACTTCGGCAGTTCTGTATATTCATATACCAGTTTGAGATCACTTGCATATTCTAGTCCCAAGGCCTGCATCCTTAACCCATTAACATTTCCCATTCTCCTAATCCATTTCATTCCCTTCTTTTCATTCCCCATTTGCATTTAGACGAACGACCGGAACTACTGCCTCTTCCTGACATCGTACCGTAGGTGCATACCGTAATTGGTCTAGCGACATGATACCGTAACCAAACAGCACGAAACCGTTCCTTGCAATAATACTGTAAGTGAGATACCGCAATCTAGGCTTGGTCTGGTTCCGATATTTCTGGATTCCAGTATAGCTCCAGCATATTTATTATGCGCGGCGCCATATGGCTCGTTCGTATCGCACGGTTTTTATTTCTTATGGTTTTATGGACAATTCAGTTTTATGGACCTCATTCGCCGTTGAGAGCTTTAATAGAGTGGGAGATCTTTGAACGATCACCGCCGTCTCTTCGTGTCACACACTATTTCTCTAACTACGTTCTCTCAAAATCACACACATTTTCTCTGTTCGCAGTCAACGATTCATCATCGCTAGCTTGTCAGCCACATTTCGTCTAATAAAATTCAAAAAATTTCGGATTTTATGCAAATTTCATTTCACTAACTCTAAGATACGGTAGATATCAGTCAACTGTACCCTAACATGGGCTCATTGTGAGCTCCAAGTCACCACTGTTTTCCTTCCCTTCACTACATCCATTGTACTCGATTCGGTTGTCTTCCAACGTACTGTCAACAACAAAGACAGGAATCTAGTCACGGAGTTCAGTAAGCTCCGCCCACTTTTTTCGGAGGCAATCTTATTTTGATCCTTTGTCCTAATCATACTCCGTTGTCTGCGAAAGCGTCTTGTCAAAGCGTAGAATTTTTAATATTCATGGAGCATGTCGTTTATTCAGCTTCATTATTCACTTGAAGCACCCTCAATTTTGTCATAGTTAAGTTAGTTAGTTAGTTAGTTATTAAGTTAACGTTACTAAATAAATTTCCACAGATCCTGTCCAAACATTAACGTCTGTTTACCACACATGTCTCGTTGACATAGCGCAAACGAAATACTGTGCGACACGAAGAAATCTTTGTGAATCCCTTAACGGCACATCCCGAGCTAATTTGAGACTCTTCTCTCGGCAGTGCTCTCTCGCTTTCTTTGAGTACGAGAGAGTGTTGCCAGAGCGGAGAGTAAAATTGGCTCGCGCTGTGCCTTTAATGTATGCTGTCTACTAGGAAAAAATCGATCGAACATCGGCCTTATCTGATGTTACGGTGACGGCAAACATTCGCTCACTCCGGTGTGAGTCATTCTTCTGACTCTTCCTCTTCTTCTCTCCCTCTACCTCTGCCTCTACCTCTTCCTCTTCTTCTCTCCCTCTACCTCTGCCTCTCTACCTCTTCTTCACTCCCTCTACCCCTGACTCTTCCTCTTCTTCTCTCCCTCTACCTCTGCCTCTCTACCTCTTCTTCTCTCCCTCTACCTCTGCCTCTCTACCTCTTCTTCTCTCCCTCTACCTCTGCCTCTCTACCTCTCCCTCTGATTCAGTATAGATTGTGAATAACATGGTTATTACTCTCTCCGGTCTCGCTTGATGTGACGCTCTAGCTTATGTTCTTATGTAGAAAAGCTTCGAAAATACAACGAAAATAGGCGAGAAAGTGTGCAAAACGGGGAGTGTTTTCCTGATTTTCTTTTCCTTTCGCTACTTTTGAACCAGTGTCTAGGACCATGTCCGAAACACTGGATCATTCAGCGTTATATTCAACTATAGTATCTAACACAGTCAGGTTTAATCCTTTACTTTATATATTTCTATCTGTCAAAAGTAAGCCTAGCGGAAGGAGGAGGGGCAGTTTGCCTCGTTTTCAATCGCTCTCTTTCATCTTTGAGACGCTTTTAGACAGGAAGAGGCGGTTTCATCCCTGTTGCAGTTTCGTTCCCTTCTTTCTCTTTCTCACTCTCCTTTATCTTTCATTGTTCGCAACGGAAACGCAACTTGGTCGTTGGAGTTCACAGTCTAGAACTTGATCGTCGAAACAGTGAATCTCCCTGCTAACTACTACTTGTGATTAACTAATACCCAACCATGTAAATGTGCATTATGACGGTATCTGTATGTATAAGTGTGCATTTACATTAGATTCAATATTGCAAGATGCGAACTTTAATATAATTATTGATTTTATTATGACATATATCTCTTTTAATTGGTCTCCTCAAATCCCACACTATTTCTCTGTTCTCTGTCGACGAGAGAGCGTTACGCTCAGAAGAGACCGTCGACTTACCCCTTTATTTTTGAGTGTCTACAACTGAGCAAATAATTCCGTATTTCATCATCATCCCCATCTATCCCTTCCTCTCTGAAATTACCTCTACTCTGGTTGTCAGGGTGGCCTATTCGATGTCTTTCTTCTGTACCTCAATTACTTCTCTCCTAGGTATTCTACAGATGCGTAAATTATGCCAATTTCCAATTTGAATACCTTCCTCCCTTCTATCCATCACTCCCCATCTCTCTCTGTCTCTGCCTCTCCCTCTCTCTTTCCATTCTCGCTCTCTCTCTCTCTCTCTCTCTCTCTCTCTCTCTCTCTTTCTCTCTCTCTCTCTCTCTCTCCCTCTCCCTCTCCCTCTACATTTTCTTCCTCTCCCTCTTGAACATAACACCCTTCGCGCGCGTTTCATTCAATTACGACAGCTGATGAAAACGAGGCATGGAAAAGGGTGATAGATAGAAAGGGGAGAATAAGAGGGAGAGGGAGAGGCAGAGGGAGAGGCAGAGGAAGAGGGAGAGGAAGAGGTAGAGGGAGAGGAAGAGGGAGAGGAAGAGGGAGAGACAGAGGGAGAGGAAGAGGTAGAGAGAGAGGAAGAGGGAGAGGCAGAGGGAGAGGAAGAGGGAGAGGAAGAGGTAGAGGGAGAGGAAGAGGGAGCGCTAGAGGAAAAGGGAGAGGGAGAGGAAGAGATAGAGGCAGAGGTAGAGGAAAAGGGAGAGGTAGAGGGAGAAGAAGAAGAAAGGGTAGCAAAGTAAGATGTAAATGTAGATAGCACATGTGCAGGCTGAGGCGAGATGTAGGAATGAAATGAAATAAAACGAAATAAAACGAAATGAACAAAGCCATTGGCATGGCGGCATCTTTTTGACTGGGTGTTCTCTGGGCCTCTCTCTCTCTTTCTCTCTTTCTCTCTCTCTCTCTCACTCTCTCTCTCGCTGTCTATCCATTCCCTCTCCCCTCTCTACCTTACTTCTTTCTGCCGACCCTTTCTCTCAAATAATCTCTTTCCCTCCTCATTCTACCTCGACATTTACGATTACCTATACCTTACTTATGACATTCTCCCCTCTCATACTCAGCCTTGTTATTCCCCGTCGACTTCTCTACATAAATTTATTGTGTCTGTGTTTTTGCTTTTCGCCTCGTCCCCCTTCGCTTTACTTGTTATGTGAAATTTATTAGCAATCTTATTGAATCGAATTTGTTTTGAATTTTATGAAATACATGTTAAATTAATTATATAAATTAAATTATTGATTGATTTGGGAAATATATATTAGGAATTGCAAACTGACAAATTATACCGTAATCAGTTCCGTTCGGGACTTTATTTTCATAATTAGTTGTCAATCAATTAACGCTCTATTCCCGTTTCACAATTTCTCGTAGCGTTTTCTCTAGCCGTCTGACTCTCTCTCTAATTAATTACGCTCTCTCGCCTCTTTTCGCATTCGGAGTAGCATCTGGCGCACTGGAGTTGGTGCAAGTATGCCGCGCATGCTCTCTTGATATCGCACGCTCTCTCGCATATGTCTCTGCCTGCCTGACCGCTCTCTCACATCGCCATATTCTCTCTCATCCACATTGATCGATCAATCCCAACCCTCTCTGTCCTGCTAGGGTCTGCGCGCGCGTGACCCATTCCCTTCGTTTCCTTTGTCCAAGGTCTACTGCTCTCAATCTGCATTCGTTTTCACTTAAACCATCGCTTCTAAATCGTTTTTCTTTGCATTTTTACATGATTCACCTATTCCTTAAGTAGATCATCGCCTCCCGATCGATTTTTCCTGTTGATTCTCCTCTTCGGCCCGCTCCAAATCATCTAATTCCTCTCGCAAACACTTGTTTTTGTTATTTGTAATCCACTTGCACCTGCGGTTCTTACATCGCCTCTCATCCTATATATCTTAATGCTTCGTCGACCTCCTGTTACACCCACGCTGAATATACCTGCTCGTTTGTTGAGAGTCAAGCGTAAATCGTGTTTGCGAGAACTGAGTGATCGTGGTTTTCCCAAGCCGTTCATTGTTTCATTCCTTTGTTCCGTGGAACGTTGAAGTGATTAATGCACGCATCTTGAATTAGAGTAGATTTATAGTCGATTTCCCTAATTTTCGTTGCGTTTAAGGAAGTCGGTAACGAAAACAAAGGTGGGATCAGATTAAAGATATTGAACCGTTCTTCATAATGATCTATATGGCTTACTCTCATTTGAAAAGCTCATGGTGAATTGTGATCTTCCCCTTGTAAATCAGCAGAGTTTGTAGCTTTTGCTTCACGGATATTGTGTGATCGTGGGTGAACGAGAGAGTGAGAAAAATGGAAATACGGATGTGCAGGTTGCGCGAGAGAACTAGAAAGATTGAGGGAATTTGATGGAGTTAGAGGTAGGAATAGAAATCGGCAAAGTTGATTTGCACTGGGCGGGATTCGAACCTACGAGGTTCCGATCGCTAAACAAAAACTCTATCCACTAAGCCATCTCGGCATGTCTCGCGAATCGTAAAACTCGATGATAGGTCTAGTCAGAAGCAAGCGCCCAGATATACCGTAATCAACTTTCACGCTGGGAGAACCTAGATGTTTTACTGCTTATCATCACTCAGTTTGCGATACTTTCTTTCTCAGGCAAGAGCTTCTTAGTTACTATCATTGAGCCGCCGTGGTATTCTCACCTTTCTTATCGCTTGTTTACCCCCTTTCATATCAGCTAGCTAATGCAAACAATTCGCTCTTTTTGCTCGGCTCTCTTTGTTATTTGTGTTCGCTTATCGTCTGCGCTGCTCCTTATGCGTATCTCTGGTTTTTCATGGCTTTAAGTGTGCCTGTAATTGCTTTCGCTTTAAGTTTCCTTTTAGTGGACCATAAGTGCACTTCCATTAGTTATTTTAGTGGACCATAAGTGCACTTCCATTAGTTCCAACCACGACCATTAGTTGAGTTCATAAGTTATACAAGCCCACTAATAGTGTGTCTTAGAAGTGTAACTGATACGGTGCCAAGATACTGTATGTATACATACATTTTCATACCCTCACAGTGTGAGGAATGACCCACTATATTCGGCTAATTTTCAGGGTCGACCCACTAGATTACAATTAAAACGAAAAATAACGATATTTCTAAATTGACCCACTATATATAAATAGACGGCGAGGATACCGAAAATGTATGCACCAAGATACTGTATGCAGTTAGTTTGGCTCTATTTACCGCTCACGACTTGTTCCATTCCAGCTCCGCTGATTCCCATTCAAAGTCCCCCCTCGTGAGAGCAGACATCAAAACAAATCCCCCCTCCCCGCCCCTCGTACCATTCAGTCAACCAGTAGACTAACTACCTGAAAACATCTACATCTGCCTGCCATCTAACTCCGTCGTATACGGAACTAATTCTGATGACTAGAGTTGTTTTCCTTGTTGGCGATATTAGTTTCTCACTCAGCTAAGTGAAAACAGTAATATTGTTAACAGTGCTTTAACAGCTTCCTTACTGTCAGTCATAGTTCTGTTTCTAGTCTGTCCCTGCGATATAGTAATAGTTTATGTGTCTAATATTCTTGTCTCAATATTTGCGTCATTCGCCTGTGATATTTTATTGATTATCGATTTGTTATGCCTCGTTATCGATCGATTAATCCCAAATATCTATCCTTGTATCTTCAGGATGGCGAGTGATCCCCACGCAGACGATTGCCAGACGTCGACAAAGCCGGACGCGCCGGATCCGGCAATTGGCCCGAAGAAGCCGACCGAAGAAGAGACCAAGCAGGAATACGAAGTGCCTGCGGTGCCGTCCACCTCATCGACGACGACGTCTCCCAATCAGTCGGCGTCATCGACAGTGTCTCCGTCCACTTCAAATGAGCAGACCTCACCATCATCGTCGTCTGAACGATACAAGCGACTGCACATTTCCAATATACCGTTCAAGGTATTTACCGTATCATCAGGGGTCTAGGTTGATTTATTGATTGTTGGAGTCATTTGATGCGCGATGAGATTACTGTAGGTTACGGTATCTGATAATGAATGGAAGCTTTCGAGTGCTGGATTGGAGTATAAATTAGGGTTGGCTATTCGGGAGCGATTGCGGGCCCGCAACGATTTCTTTATTCCTACCAGGCCTATTTTTGTGATCGGTCGTTTTTCTCTGTTCTCTTAATTTGGGGAAGCAAACGAGAGAACGAAGGAAAGTGAAGAGAATAGAGAATAACGACCGATCACAAAAATAAGAAGGGTAGGAATAAAGTAGTCGTTGCGATGTCATGCCATTGTAATGCCATTGCGGGCCCGCAATCGCTCCCGAATAGCCAACTCTAGTATAAATGATGTGCCAGAGATATCCTGCAATTTTTGCGTAGCAAGAGATTCTTATAGAGTAGTATTGTTAGTTCAATTTTGATTTTGTTGTTGGAAATATATTATCTAATCCATAAATGAATTTTTTATTAAAAAGACCGTTATGTGAAACTCTTTTTTTTAAACAATTTTCAGTATGCATGTATGATTAAATCATTTCAGTGGCGGAGCGACGACCTCGTCAAGCTGTGCAAACCCTACGGATTGGTGTGCGATGCGGAGATCGTGTTCAACGAACGGGGCAGCAAGGTACGGTATATTGGATATCGATTTATTGATTGAATGAATATCGATTTTTCCCGATCGATATATCAAGATCCTGAAGGCATAAAATCAATGAAGACGGATTTTTTTCTAATCTTCTCTGAAATATTGCTTAGTTATCGACTGATTCTTGCATATATTCCTTTTCAAGTTTGATTTCGTTGCAGGGTTTCGGATTCGTCACATTTGAGTACGCGGCGGACGCAGACGCGTGCATTGCCGCTCTGCACCATCATCTGATTGACGGCCGCAAGATTGAGGTTTCACACCCATTCTATTTATTCGATTATGATTAAGTTTTCGATCAAGATGACTTTGAGTTATAGTTTGAAGTTAGTTAGTTAGTACACAGGATCTGTTGCATTCTTTTATGTTATTTTATTGTTTTATTTTAACATTCAGAGATCAAAGATCAATGATCATGTGATTTAGGTTCACGAGGCGACGCAGCGCAAGAATCCCAAAAAGACTGTGATGACGCCTGAGGTGATTGATTGATTTCAGCATTTATAATTTTGCAACGACAGGTTGTGTAGTCGAAGCATATGTCAAACGAGCTTATCACTAATCTTGAGGGATATGGAGTTAAAATGCGCCATTATATTCGAATTGATCAGCTCTTCGCATTATTTTCAACAAATTTGCTAGCACTGCTCTAAAGTCGATACTCTCATTGTCAGTGTAGCTTTAATTAATCTACGAAAATTTGTATATTGAGTTATCTGTAATGTAGTAAATATAATGCTAATTGTAAGTCATGGTCGCTCGTCAGCTGCAAAAGATAGTGTTTACTAAACTCCAACTGTGTCAGGTGGCCGCTCAGTACGCACTCGGTGGCGTGAACGATTTGATGTCTATGGGCATGGGCTCGACCGCCTCCCTGCAAGCACTGGCCACCGTTAATCCAGGTATGTACCGTAGTTTGAGGTGTACCGTAATCCCCGTCGCGACTTGGAGGTGTACGGAAGTCTGGTTGCTGCCACCCCTTCCCATGACGAAAATATGATATCTAGTGGGTGGTAGTCTCATGTTAAGAGATTTGTTTGAATGATATGCTGTAATTCCAATGACGAATGATGGTGTTTTTGTCTTTTAAAATTCCATAGTCGTAACCGTATTACGGTTGGAATGTACTCTGTAGTCGAGTAGTTGTAGCTCCATTTTTCAAAGGCGTACTATAGTTAGTTGTTAACAATAGATTTGATTTATGATTATTATGCTGTAATTCTTGGCCAACTTCCTCTGACGTATGAGACTTGCTTAAACTATGTAAATAAGGGTTCCTGTTTATTAACCTTTTTTTTAGTTCTTTGGTTCGCTATGTCCCTACTAGTTGCTCACTCTGAAAAAGTTCATCTTTTGTAGTAGCATTGCAAATACCGTAACCACTTCCTACATACCATAACCACTTCCTACATACCGTAACCTCTTCCATACATACTGTAACCTCTTCCATACATACCGTAACCTCTTCCATACATACCGTAACCTCTTCCATGCATACCGTAACCACTTCCTACATACCGTAACCTCTTCAGGTCTGACACCAGCCGCGCTGGCCATGCTCCAGCAGCAGTTGCTCGCACAGGCGGCTAGCGGCACGCAACCGCAAACGCCACTACCGCACGCGTCTCCCGCGGACGCCCTCACCATGGCCGCGACGCTCGGAGGCGCTAGTCCGGCGACAGACGGCCTCGGGCCGGCCATGCAACAACAGCAAGCGATGCATCCCAAGGTAATTAAGTTATTGTTAATAAAATTATACAATTCATAGGTCGAAAAGTATGTTACAAAGTACCAAGTCTGACCGGATTTTGAGCCAAAATTTCACAATAATCGAAAAACCTGACCGGATATTGAGCCAAATTTGCTAAAAATCGAAAAAACCTGACCGGATTTTGAGCCAAAATTTCACAAAAATCGAAAACCCTGAACGGAATTTGAAAACCGATAACCTAGCTATTCGACCTATGAATCATGATTAAATCATGACTATGATTAAATTGATCAATAATGCGGACAATTTCAGGTACAACTGCACCTGGCGCAGGTTCAGGCGGTCAACCAGATGCGCCAGGAGGTGGCGATGGGCCGTGTGTCCGCGGGCGCCGCTAGCGCGCCACTTGGATCGCTAACGTCTGTTGGCGCCGCTAGTGCGCCACTAGCCGCGCGCCCTAGCTACAAGCCTGCTGTGAGCGCCGCGGCGACCCAGCAGCCTGGATCGATCTTGGTGATGACTGCGAATGGACCGATGCAGATGCAGCCGGAGCAACTGCTAATGGTGAGTAGTAACTGTTTGTGAGCGTTTTGGATACGGTAGTGGCTTTCGCTTGCTGTTGGCGAAAAATGATTGATTTCTTGACTAAAATGAAAAATAACCGGCTCCGATATTTTTGACTCCGTACGCCCTACGTGTGCCCAAACCCGCGGTTTACACCGCGCCTAGGTCTTCCCACTCCGCGGTGTACGCCGTAAAGATGAGGAAAAAACAAAACCCAAACCTCGCGGCGTAGACCGTTGAAAGGTCGTATACCCGATGTGAATCAGGAATATCATAGCGTTTAAGAAAGATTCATTCAATATCTCTATGCGATATCACATTGCAGATGCAACAGCAGGCAGCGCACGCTCAAATACAGCAAGCGCAGCTGATGCAGGCACTGTACGCCCAGCAACAACAGCAACTTCTACTCGCTCAACTGCAGTCTGGCCAGCCACTGACGGCTGCGGCTACCCAACCACACCCTCAATTGGCCGTCCAGCAGGCGATGATGCAGCAGATGGCCGTCATGCAGATGATGGCCGCAGCCCAAGCACAGCAGCAGCAAGGACAGATGGCTGCGGCCAGTGGCGGGCGCATGGCCACCAATCCGGCCATTGGCGCCACGCAGGGAGTGCGCTTTGCGCCCTACTAGAGCATGTTCGTGTGTGTCTGCGTGTGTTGGTTATTCTTACCGTAATCCACACCGTATCCCTGAAAGCTCATGCACTCTTATTGATTGATTGTAGATTTGCCTCCGCCCGCCCCCTGCTCCCACTGCATCTCGTGTTTGTATCATAATTGTCCCTGATTTTGCATATTTTGCGTGTAATGGTGCGTGCACCGCGTACGCTTTATCCATCGGCGTTTCTCACACTGCGCACCGCTTCCTCATGGCTTGTGCTACGCGCGTGGTCTAGTGCGCACGCAAACGTGTATCTACCGTATATCCTGTGCACACACACCACACCATATATCCGTTTATCGATTAGAAATCAATCGATAATTACTCTTTTGTACTTATATATATTCTTCATAGCTGTAAGTTGCTTTGGTTAGACTGCATGATCACACATCTTCTGTTCATAATAAACCCGACCATCGACGGCAATGTTTTCTCTCGCATCCCCTCTTTCATACTTGATGCTTTTATAATCTTTGATCTTTGATCTCTCTCGTTCCACACTGCATAATAATTCGTTCATTTACTGTGTGTCTCCTATTTTGTATTGACTGTTTTGATCTCGAGCCAGCTCTTTTGATGACACTTTATCTATGTTGCACACACCTACACTTCTTATTTTGCTACACATTGTCCCTCATTACCGTATGATGCATCTCTTGTATGTGTGTATTGATTGATTTATCGATTGATTTTGTGCGTAATAATAATGCTAGCGATACATTTGACATATGTATATTTTCTCCGTATATGCTTGTGCTTACAGTATCCCTAAATGATGTGCTTGTCCTACGGTAGCTGACACTTCCTATCGATTGATTCTGTCTCGAATCCACCCACCGCCTCATCCCCCCTCACCCCAATTCGATTACCGTACACCCTGTAGTGCTGCATGATTTTTGAGCAACGAATAAAATGCATCTCTCTATATTCATATTTATTTTATTTACTCTATACTTTAATAACATATTGATTCTTACTACTACTCGAACGAGCATACTCACACAGTTTTCTTTGTGTAGTGGCAAGGTGTCCCGCACGGAATGGCCACTATTGATTGATTGATTGATTGATTGATTATGCAATGGCCACGGCATCTATCGATTTGTCGGCATTTTTGGAAGGGTGGAACGTAGCGCAAATTGCTCATTGATCCGAATTTTATTGTATAAAAGGCTACGTTCTGACACTCCTTTAGAAGGACGGCTAATACTGTATGCATGGTGCTATCGATTTCCGGGTATCGTAATTAACCAATAACTGGTAAATTTAATGATCTACGGTAGGCGATTATCGATTTACTTTACAAATTTGTTAATAAATATGATATTTCGAGGGATTGTTCGCAGAAAAAAAAACAACACATGAAATGTGAATGAACCACAATAAGACGTGATTTATAATTTATGGAATGTTCACGAACATTAATCGAATATCGATTGAAATACCAGCAAAGAAACAAGATATGGAGGTGATCTTGCGATATCCTATAGAGAGATTAGAGGTAGATCACCAGGGAACGGTCTTTTAGACATGTGTTACGGTAGGGTACGATAGAATACGGTAAGAGCGGGTTACGGTAAGTATAGCTTTGGCAGCTTGGAACGTGTACAGTAGATCAAATGGCAATTACAGTAATACTGTATAACAGAATTTGAAACAGACTAGAATAACAAATATAAAAATTTTCGAGTCATGAGATTAATGATTGAGCAGCTCTATTCTACTTTGACCTTGATTCGAATGACCGCTCGCAAGCACAGCAAGAGCGAGAATGATATAGCGACGAAAATTAGTGCGAAAAGGGCAAACAGGTCGAGGTTATGGAGGGTGATGAAGGATAGCTCGGCTGATTTGGAGTAGAAAGATTCGATTGGACCAGTGGAAGCGATGAACTCGACGTTCTTTATCAACAATTCCGTCGGCGAGAACGGTCGTGACTTCAGCAGTTGAGAGACTCTCTGGGCTGCGTGATGCATTCTAAAATGGATTGGTCTTTGATCTTTGAACTATGAACTTTGATCGTGGACCGTTCTCATGATTCATTTATGATCTAGAGATGATTGTCTCTGTATCATTTGAGAAATAATGACGACGATTTGATCTTTGATCTTTGAACGGTGATCTTTGACCTCGGACAATTTTTATTATTAATATAATAACGACGGCGATTTGATCTTTGATCTTTGGTCGAATTCAATCCGGATCAAGAACAAACTCACTCTTCACTCTCGACAATGTTCTTGATAGCCTTGGTCAACTTGTCTGCTTTGTGCAATTCGAACTTGGAGTAGACAGCCGCCATGCCCGTCTTGGCCATCATGCCACCGTTGCGAGGCTGCTCGGCTGCAATTTATTTATTTAAATATTTATTTATTTATCATAATAATATTTATTTTATGGGCATAAGCCAAGCCAATTTTACTTTCCACTCTGACAACGCTCTCTCGTAGACAAAGCAAACGAGAGAGTATTGTGGAGAGTTTCAAATTTGCTCGGGGTGTCCCTTAAAGGGAGGGTAACCTCACTCAATGGTCTCTTCGACGCGCGCTGCTCTCTCGTTGTTAGCGAACAAAGAAATAGTGTGCGCGCAATGAAGAGACCATTGCGAGAGGTAACATTCCCTTTCAGATCATACTCACGAATCATACTCGTTAGAATTTTTTAATCGTTTTTTGAGAGAGGTAACCACGGCGATCTGATTCAGCAATTAGGAAACGTCGCCCATCTTATAATTCATGAAAGACAACTTTTCTGAAGATGGTGCTTTGGCCATAGCTAGATATTCAATAGATCAAGGGAATTGTAGCACCAATTTTTGAATTTTAGCAGATTTCCCGAGATATGCGAAAAGGAAATTTCGCTAATAAGCCGATCAGATCGCTGTGTAACGCTTCCTTTGATAGCTAAACCTACCGAATATGGGCACGAATAGGGTGGGCACTCCGCGTTGGGCGGCCTCGAGCGCCGATCCGGCGCCGGCGTGAGAGACGAAGGCGACGACGCGAGGATCGGCTGAAATCATACACTTTACACTTTTTTAGATATCAAAAAAATTATATCTCGGCGAATGATAAAGGCACACCCCCAAGCTATGTAATTTCAAACACGTACCGCCAATGAGGAGAAAAAATTGCTTGGGGCCATTAAGCTATAGATTTGGGACTAATGGGGTGAGCATTATCGATTGACCCCCCCCCTACCAAGTAGATCATTCTGAGGCATCCACTCTGTCAGAAGCAGATTATCGATTGATGGAGCTTCAGTTAGTGCGAAAGAGTCGTTGAGGTCCTCGTACTTCCATATGAATGTGATGTCAGGCATCGAGGAAATGGTCTGAATTATCGTTTTTTAATAATAATAATAATAATAATAATAATAATAATATATTTATCGTAATGATTTTGGATATTTAGTTGTCCGTTAAAGATGGAAACTCTAATTAAAATGTCAACCGAGTTGCGTGATACAACAGTAAATCGATATTTCGCTCATCGAATAAAAATAAATTTATAAACCTACCTTGAGAATGCCTCTCTTCGACTCGTCAGGCATGGTCTTCGACTTGGCAATCGATCCAAATGAGATTAGAACAGTGCGAGGGCGGAGTGAGAGGATATCCAGCCATGGCTGCAAAATTGCAATTTAAAGGGAGCGTAAGCCCACTCAATGGTCTCTTCGACGCGCAATGCTCTCTCGTTGTTAGAGAACAGAAAAATAGTGTGCGCAATGAAGAGACCATTGAGAGAGGTAACGCTCCCTTTAATTTAATAAATTAACAGTTTTTTTATGACGATAGGATTTCGTGTAGTAGGATAACCCCTTTCCATTCTTGTCAATGCTAATAAATCACGATTATAATATTTTCATATAATATTTTTATAATATTATATTATAACATTATAATTATAATATTATAAGATTATAATATTTTCTGTATTTTCAATTGTAATTTGCATCTCGTGTACCGCATCCACTGCTCAATGAGATCAGTTAAATCAGTATTGAAACTCACTTCTTTGATAGGTTTTGGCTCGAGTGCGCTGATTCCGCCGAGATCAACAATCTACAGAATCAATCAATAATTAACAATCAATAAAAATCAATCGATAATTAACAAGCAATAATAGTCAATCAATAATTATAATTATAGCAATTTTGTCAAAACCATGGTGTGATTAGCTGTTCCCTAGGAAAACAGGCATCCAAGGATGGTATCATTTGAGTTCAAAAAAATCAGTTATTCTGACCTTTTTCAGGGTGGGATAGGCATAGTCTAGGACGGGCTCCTGATTGGTAATGAGCAGGGCCGATCGAGCCGTGATGTCCTGAATATAATATAATTAATATAATATAATATAATATAATATGATATAATATAATATAATATAATATAATATAATATAATATAATATAATATAATATAATATAATATAATATAATATAATATAATATAATATAATATAATATAATATAATATAATATAATATAATATAATATAATATAATATAATATAATATAATATAATATAATATAATATAATATAATATAATATTATTATTATGCATGACCAAGTATAATAATAGGCAGAGAAATGAGCTTTATTATTGTCGAATTCGTACTGGAGACTGTTCACCGGTTCGTGAAACTCATTTCGTTTCACTCACGGATTAGCCAAATTAACATACCACTAGATCAGGGAAGTCATTGCCGTACGCTTCTCGGAAAACTTTTTGACACGCGACCTTGGGCGTATTGTGAAAATACTGAAAGCTCAATTAATTCAAAAATTAAATTTGGAATAAAATTAAAATTTAAAATTTAATTTGGATTAAAATTGAAACATACGATCGCCAATTTCGAATTCATCGTGTTCATAAGCCGACTCCACATGGAATTTTCGTTCACAGCCTCGGTAAAGAATGCTGAAATAGTTTTTTTCTATGATCCATGGATACGGTGTTACGCTTACCAAAGCGTGAGGATGGATTTATGTCAAACCGCTTAGCTTGCGCTAGTGACGTTTATTTAATATATTCCCCCCAATTTGACACACTGATTTCCCAGGTTCATTTTTGACTCTACCTGGTACATAGCTGGTAGGATACGGTATTCCGATATCCTCGGCGACGTTCTCGAAAAGGCCCGTAGAGCTGGCAGTGATGAGCGACTTGGCTTCGATGAGGTGAGAGATGCCTGAAGAGTGATGGTAAAGCATTGACAATGAGACATTTCATGATTTCGAAAGTTAGAAAGAACAACGAGAGCGATGAGTCCCAGATCACTTCAAGGAATAGATTGGATCCCTCAAGAAAAGTTGGAAGTTCAGAATTCACTTGTTTAGTTTCTAATACTCATAATTCCAATATTACATACATATAATGTGCTTATGAATATATATATATTTGATGGAGAAAATAAATACGACTAGAATATTTTATAGGTTGAACGAAAAACGAACCAGTTCCACAGTAGTCAAAATTCTCATTGATCATAACATCGAACTTCTCCTCCCTCAATCGTTCGATCAATCCCGGTGTTTCTATGACCGTCTTGCACATGGATCCGAACATCTTGGTGAAGAGGGGACCGACCTGAAATGAGAACATAGAATAGTGAGGAGATCCTTCTGGAGAGTCAATATTATATTATATCATGTTCTTTATCCCTTTAAATTTTCTCATGTCTCGTTGCGCCTCGGGCGTAGATAAATTAATTAAAATTAATTAAGATCATGGACTTATAAGACCTCATAGTTATTTTCTCTTGTCTAACAACAAAGAGATTGAACAGACCGCAAGAAAAAATGAAGAGCATCGCAAGATGAGAAACTCGGTTATGTTTCTTTTCTGCTTTAAAGAAGGGGAACCAGGAGATTTAGTGTGCACTATTGTCATGGCAAACGTGGGAGATAGGAAGTGGCGCTATATTATCTATTGGAATTGAGAGATGGATCACATAGAGCGTGTAGCTCACTGGTTAGTAGTCGGCGCTTGTAACCGCGCCATGCGGGTTCGATTCCCGTTTGCAATTCTTAATACATTTGTCTTTCATATTTGAAATTGCGCGCGTTCCCTGAGGACATCTTGGGGGAATAACGAGCTTTGAGCTCGGATTACGGTATTCCAGTGTATCTATAATTTTAGAGAAAATTGTTTTTGGATGCAGGGAAATGTGATCTATATTTCTGCCTGGCCAGTTTAGTCACGAAAAAACTCGTGGGCCCCCTTCTTTAAGTTTTCCGAAATTCAGCGGATAAATAATTAACTGAGGTAATTGCCTATTATCACAATATAATATTCACATAAAGCTAGCTTGTAAGGATCAATTATTGTTTTTATAAAGCTCAGAGAATGAAAAATGAAATGAAATTTACCGTGAACGGGAGCATATAATTCTGAAGAGGCATCGCGAAGAAGTTGATATTCTCATTGTGGAAGAGCGAATTTACGATTTCTCTGAAAATTTATAATAAATATTAAAATTTTTTTATTGACTCTTGTGACTCATTGTCATAGGATTTCTCATGCGCAATTGTAATTTATTTCTTTGTTCAAAATAAAATAAATATTAAGTCCCGTTTCAAATTCACTTCGTTAAATTTGTTGTCAATTTGCAAGATCAAAAATCCGTTTTACGCCCTATAGTTTAGACAAGATACACTTCCCGATGTCTCATAAGCATCTCATTTCATAAGATGTCTCATAAGCGAACTCTATTACAGTCAAATTTATTTGGAATTTAAAAAAAATGCGATGACACTCCTACTGCGTTTAATGAACAGACATTTTTGTCTGTTGACGCATGGTACTCACGGGACCAGTGCGCGCGAACAATAGCAGACTATCGCCATGTTTTGTGACATTAAAAAATGCTAATACCCTCGTCACAGCCTTATGTTGATCATGAGAGAATGGTCTACAGGGAAATAAGATAACGATCTTTGTATGCATAGAATACAAAAGATAATGTATGGGATAGAATTTCCGCAACGCAAGCAGACATTTCCTTTGAGAAATATCAAATAATGATATTATATAAATGGTATATTTTGTAATGCAAAACAACATTACAATATTAGACTCGATATTAATAAAATCTCCATTAGTAGCGATATTTTTTGAAGAAAAGTGTAACTGAAATTTTAAAAAATGAAAAAAAATGTACCCCGTTTCTTCACTTCGCTCTACCCGAATGATCGTCGTGTTCTTGGTGCAATCCTCAAGTAGGGGGTCCATGTCGGGAATTAGGGAGACCTTAAGAGCAATGCCATAACTTGAGAACTTACTCTGGTATTTTCAAACTAGTAGTTTACTTCTATTTCCCACTAGCCGTAGACTTGCAAGTCTACGGCTAGTTAAACGTAAATTTACTAGAAGTGGTGTAAAATACTGTAATGCATTTCGTCAAATGTTCTTTCACTTGTAGTAAACTAATAGTAAACTACTAGTCTGTGACGTCACATAAGTAAACTACTAGAACAATTCGGATTGAAATGCCATTATATCTTACAGCGTTTCCTTCGCGCACTAGTGATCTTTATCCTATTGCCAATACGTATTGCTTTACCATACAACACATGTTGTTAGACAGAAAACCTAATGGATATGTATGAAGCATGCGCAAATCCGTGCCCTCTCATAATAAGCAATACCAGTCAACCACAGTAAACGTGAAAACAGTGGGTTCGTGAGTACTCGACGTACTGGCTAAAATAGTAAAGGAGAAAGATCGTTTTGTTAACCATGGAGACGATGTATTCAGTGTACAGTAGCGATACACTTTTCCAAAAGACATACACACTATAACAGAAAAAGGTATTTATGTACTGAATGATTTCAAAGGGAATTCACATATGTAAATATTTGCCTGTCGTAATTTCATTATGCTAGACGTGATTTTTACGTTATTGTACACCAAGGCAAATTGTACTATAATCTCTTATTAGACTCTCTCATTGGCAAAGCACTTTTGAGGTTCTGGTGTTCAGTTCTTTTTAGGTTCATGCAAAGTTCTTTTTCTCTCTCTCTCCCGTGTGAGTACAAGCGAGATCATTAAATGCACAGCCCGAGAGTATTTAAAACTCTACGCTCTGACAGCGCGCTCTCGCTTTCTTTGTCAACGAGAGATCGTTGCCAGAGCGGAGAGTTTCAAATTAGCCCTCATTCTGTTGGAGTTTCTGTGTAGAGCGCTGGATCTGGCTTTCAAAATGAAGAAAAGGCTGTGAAAGTATGTGAGGTCGGCGCGATTTATTGTGGAAATCTGGTACTTACAACAGTGTGTCCTCTTGAAGCGAGCACGTCTGCAACCGATCCCATGAACTTGACGTGACTGTGACCGAACTTGGGATTGTACACAAGGATCTTGTACGAGTCGACCGTCTGCAGCAGACATAGCAGGGAAAGGATTAACGACCTCATGCCTGAAGTGGAATGGATTAATATAATGACAATATTATATCTTTATTGCATCGTTACATGCGCCTTACTCTGGTATTTTGCCACTTAAAGTCTACTTAAACTACGTCACAGACTTTAAGTAGACTTTAAGTAAACTTTAAGTGAAAGAACATTTGACGAAATGCATTACACTATACCACACCACTTTAAGTAGACTTACGTCTCACTTTAAGTTTACTTAAAGTCTACTTAAAGTGGGAAAGTTTAAGTAGACTTTAAGTGGCAAAATACCAGAGTACGCCCCGTAACCTCCGCTGTTACGACGGAGACGCGGCGGAGGGGGTTACGGCGTAGACGCGTATGGTAAATGTAACGATGCGCATACGGTTAACATGCACATCAGAGCCTACTTTAGATAAGTATGCTTAAACTGCGAAAACTGTAACTGTAAAGGATCAGAAAACATGGGAGAGATGGATGTGAAACAACTTTTTGGGGAGGGAAGTGATAAAAATGATTAAAAAACGGTCAAATGTGAGGATGGATAGACATTTGAGAGACAGATGACATTTGAAGAGATTATGATTACATTAGGCAATGAATTCAAATACATTAGTAGATAAACTCTTTGCACTTCATCATTTTGAATGCGGAAATTCGTATATAATCCAAAATAAGACAAGCAAATAAGACATAAAAGTAGAACAAAATAAGACAAAATAAGATTACATATATTGTACAAAATATGACATTCTTGTGCAAACTTTCTTCATTAAAAAAATGTTTACTTGCTGATGATAAATAAATAAATACACAAATAAAATAAAGTTGTGAGTATGGGTGGGGGAATGGAACGGAGCTGCGGAGATACATAAGGAAAATGAGGTAGGTAGTGGAACAGACTGTCGATGGTGATAAAATAAAGTGAAGATTTATAGGCAGTGGGCGTGACCACGCTCTGTCATCTCTACATTTGACGTTGATTATTCAATTCCCCGAGTTAATTTAATACTCCCCGTTCTCTCCACACTCTCTCGCTTCCTCTGTCTGCGAGAGAGTGCGACCAGAGCGTGGAGTCAAATCTTAAGCTTAAGTGTCACTTTAAAAGTGATATTGCGTAAGCGATGAAGTGCCGTCGACTGAAGAGACGTTTCTTTTAGGTCATCGAAAAGGCTGGAGATGAACATCCTGTTGGTTCCCTAATGTTATTGCTCGCCCTATTCCACTTTTAGCTATCATTATTCATTTTATGGGGGAATCCCCGATAAGATCGCGGCGTCTTATCATCTCTAACATAATGTTGATTAGATAAGAAATATATTAAAGGAACAAAAATCAAGTTCCTTAAATGGTCGAGTGGGGCCATACCCGTAAAATAGACACGTAGATAACTGGTTGAAAGGGCATAAATTGATTTCGTAAGAGTGAATTGTTTCACATTTGTCACATTCTGTTCTCGCACAAAGTGATCTAAAATCTCGGAAAATTCTTTAGTGAACATTTTCAGACCAAAAATCGGCACCATTTGTTGACGGGTTATGGCTGGGAGTAGTGATAAGGGAGAATATTGTCTCATTTCTTGGTACAGAGTTGCCAAGAACGCGAAAATCTCCTCTCTCACAATCTGAGGTCAGCAAAATGTTATGTGTACTAAAATCGAGACTATCATTCGACCTTTACCCAATCAAAACGTTACATGAGACGTATAATCTGTGATAAGACTCCAGTCTGGCCGGGATGACTGACTGCGCGCATGATAAACAATGTAATTTAGTATGGAAAACGTTGTCGCGACGAGAGAGAAAGCGATGTAAACAATGTCGGAATCGGTATAATGGGTGATTATGCAGACATACAGACTGGATAAAATTTGAGCGATGTCCTGAGAGGTTATGATGTTAGCGAAAGACTTAAAGGCATACCCGATATAGTTTTACTCTACGTTCTGACAAGGCTCTCTCGTAGACAAAGAACGCGAGAGAGAATTGCGAGAGCGGAGAGTTTCAAATTATCCCGGGGAGATGCATTAGTGTTGAAAATGACGACAAGTGCACATGATGAAAAATGTTTTTCTTTAACTTATTTATGTTTCGATGGAGAAAGATGTGCAGAAATAGTGTTGAAGATTTTAGAAATAGTACAAAAATAGTTTGCATTATTGATAACAATCAAAGAACGTTCGGTGGTACACTGTCTTCTCTTTTGAAAGCTCGGCGTCGAAACCATGTCAAAAATTAATGCTGAGTGGCTTGTCTGAATTTCAAAAACGAAAAATGGCTTACCCTAGAATGGGGGAATACGAGAATGCTAGATACTGCAACAAAGCTTTCGTTAACCAACAAACGTTACAGATATTAAACAGATACAGATACGTTATGGATATGTATGGTGATATGAAAAAAACATGTTTTCCAATGGTCGAACAAGATGTAGAGACTGAGAATAATTACTGACAATGTTTTCAGTTAAATGCGCTGCTATAGATGCAAATTTGACTGACGTTCCTCCGCCGTAACGACGGACACGTCCATGTGAACTCTAAATTTCGAACGGATTTTACCATAAATGTGATATTTACGGATATTATATCGCATCCATACCAAAATCCAGTTTAAAACTTATATTCTGAAGAGTTCACGTGGACACAAGGCAATTGGGATTGTAACCCTCAACAATTTCTTCCTTGTATAGTATTTTCTGTCATCAGATGACACCAAGAGTCCCGCCCCCTGATGAAGCCTTCCTTTCCAGGGGCAGAAACTATTTTGTCAAATCATGGACAAACCACAAAAACGGAACAAAGAAATACTGATGGAAGTGATGATAAGACCGTCCTAGACACACTCTATTTAATGACTGACTATGAGAAGATTAAGATGACTAGAGATCCGCAAACGTGCATTTGAACGACCGATTCGGTATTGTTCGATATTAAAATGAAGAAAAGTCATTCAGCCGATTTTGATACATAATATCGTGCAATGTTGTGCATTATGGCATCATTTTCAAGCCATTTTCAGGTTGTTCTTAACCGTTAATTCAAGGGAAATAAATGAGAATGAGTCGACTGAGCGTCTTTGCACGAATAATTTTTTTAATTATCATATTAATACCGTGCGCACGATATCTTATTCGTTAATTAGTGAGAAATCATTTCTGAACGACCGCACGTTTGCGGATCTCTAAATATGACCATAATACAAACACCTTTTTATCGACCTTTTTGTTGTCAATGATCCGAAGATCACTGATAACAGGTGGTGATAGTGATAATGATGACGTCTTTGTGAGGCAGTCTGTAGACAGGAGGGGATTGGACCGAGAAGGGGCAGAGATACGGGGAGAGAATGTGAATGATAAAGAGTTAGACGGAAGACAGCGAGTGAACTACATATTACAATAATAATAATAATTTTATGCCTTTTATTTTACAAGAAAACACGGTACAGAATAGATTAATAGGTTAATTAGATTGATGATGAACATATACTATTTTCAGAAATGTGAGTACACAGTTAGTGCAGAATTAAGGCACATTATTAAATTAAAAAAAAATATATATATAATTTCACATTGAAAGTGCAAACCTATACTTGTTCATCTATTAACATTATTAACTGAATCTACAGATTACTTCAAAACAAGTGTAGTTCCGTAATGACGGCAGCAGTAAACCGATTTGAAACCCTTCTGACTCATTATTTCGTGATCTTTGCTTTCATGAGACACATTAGCGACTAAAATAAGCTTTTCTCTCACCAGAGAATATCATAACCTGCGAGAAAAGTGTCAACAAAATCGCTTGTTATATATCATTATGATGATGTCGAATTGTATCCGCTATTGAAAACATAATACATACTAGTGCTGCGCAATTTCCTGTTCATAGGAGCGAGGAAAGGGCGGAAACTTTAAAAAGTAAATTAACAAATACTGAAATGGAAATGGAAACCGACACGCTAGTTGTGCCTCAAGAATATTCCATGATTGTGCTCGCCTAATTGATATGGAAAGAAAGAGAAAGTGGCAGAATTGATGTCATGTTAATGATTAGAGATAAACAATCCGAGATGTGTCAAAAGAGATCTGATAATGAGTGCATCATGGTGTGATGCGCACATTGGGAAAATGTGATAACGACATCTCTATCTTTCTGGATGACACTTACAAGTTACTTGTTACAACTTACTTGTTACGGATAGAAAGATTTGCTTATTGTTTGCACTTGGAAGTATGGTTTTCGAGTTCTTCGGAAAGCATTAGGCCCTCCGGACTGAACTGACCTTGAAAGATCACTGGCGTAGCAGTGATCTCGGACTTCATGTGCCTTGTATAATATATAACTAACTTTACCTTTTTTAAACTTTGACCCAAATGAAATGGTGAGTGATGATGGACCATGTCAGGTTGTATGTGGTTTGAAATTAGCACTTATGCCGAACTTATCGAGTGTGCAAATCGTATTATGAATGTACCCGATGTGGATTATGATGATGATGAAGTTATGCGGGAAAAGAAAATTGAGCGATAGATGTTACTAATTTTTAAGCAAATTATGTAGTCAGAAGGGGACATTTTTGTACAAACTTGCAACGAATATGGCTACTGTAGTTACGCTACCACATATGAATTTAGTATTAGTATTAGATTACGATACGCTGTACCAAAAAAACCAAAAGTATACGATCGTGCATACAAAAAAATCCAATCAAAGCGAAATGTAATAAATGGCCTGTATAACTTTCGACAGGACAAAGTGATTTATAGATGAATAGATCGAAGGCTCCGCCCACAGACATAGATAACTATCGAATGATATCGAGCATTAGATCAATGATCAGGCCATCTATCTATATAAGTTTGATTTATAGTGACAACTATTGCGTTCTTTTGTGAATTTGTGTGCTCATTAGAAAACAAAACATTTGCAACAACTTTACACGCACATTTATTGAAAAAATTGTAGACATAAATAACAAAGCACTAAATGGAGTTTTCGCACATGATTGATAGTGGAGTGCGTTAAATACTACGACGAGGGTGGCGAAGATGGTTGTTATAACAAAACAAAAGAGTTGTCGCTGCGATTTACGGAAAGTGCTTGCTCTCTGTAGACGACAGTGAAGAGTATGCCCGACTAACAAGGAGTACAGTAAATATATATATATATATGTCCGTCCGTTAGCCGATATAATAACGATACAATACGGAGTTTGCTAAAAATCCTTTCGCTTGGAAAACTATGGCTTCTTCGACGCGGTCTCACAAGGGAATGACCAACCATCCCCGTCGAGTTATGACTAGTGACATATGCCATTCGACTCGCCATGTGATTCTGATAATGCATCGTTAATGACTCGATTCAAACGTTTATGATCTTCGAGAAAATCGATATTGAAATTCGGTCAAATTCGTGTGGTTTCCTACACAACGCATGCGGATGGGTTGGTGAACTCTACTATCTTCTTTCGAAACATCGGCTCGTGTAGTGTAGTGGATAAGATGCCTGCGTTTACTTTTGACTGTCAAGGTTCGACCCCCCTTGCCGCACTCTTCTTTTGCTGATTTTGTTGCTGTAGAAAGTTTGAAATGTTTTGCTGTGATTATAGAAAAAAGAACACACCCAACAAGTTTGAACAACAAAATGAGTGAAGTAAAGAAAATACAGTTTTCACATCTGGGGCACATAATGAATGAACAGGAAGAACTATGACATCAAGGCTTTGGAAGACAGTCCAAGAAGAAATGGAAGCGCTTACCGTACTCGCATGATCTTTGATCTTTGAACTCTCATTGCTGTTTTTCAGGTCATTCATTGCATGACATCGACCTCGGGTGGGGGAGAGGGAGATGGAGATTTCAAAAAAAATAATGCCATAAACAAAAAGATCAAAGTTCAATTTTCCTTGAGAAGTGTTTTTTCCATCAAGAAAACTTGCTGATTGTGTTCTTTTTTTTAGCTTTCATAATCACAGCAAAACATTTCAAACTTTCTACAGCAACAAAATCAGCAAAAGAAGAGTGCGGCAAGGGGGGTCGAACCCTTGACAGTCAAAAGTAAACGCAGGCATCTTATCCACTACACTACACGAGCCGATGTTTCGAAAGAAGATAGTAGAGTTCACCAACCCATCCGCATGCGTTGTGTAGGAAACCACACGAATTTGACCGAATTTCAATATCGATTTTCTCGAAGATCATAAACGTTTGAGTCGAGTCATTAACGATGTATTATCAGAATCACATGGCGATTCGAATGGTATATGTCACTAGTCTTAACTCGACGGGGATGGTTGGTCATTCCCTTGTCAGACGATTCCGGAGATCATTGATCTGAATTTTCATAAAATAAATATTGTGTGGTATGCTGAATAAATGTTGCTATCTTTCTGTCTACACAGTTTGTTCGGGAGAAAATTCGCGGGAGTCCACTTTTAATGTGGACATGATATTGTTACTCTGATCATTTGCAAGGAACGCAAATGTCATCATCTAGGCAGTTTGATTGATCCCCTGAACACAGAAATGATCAGAGTGATCGTTAGTGTCAGTTATCTTATATCCCTCACCCTAAAAACTGGAATGGTTGACACCTCTCGCTCTCTTATCATAAGATCTGACTGGGCGAAGGTACATTTTAGGCACACCGAAATCAGCTACACCATGTTGTTGTAATGATTACTGTAATGTATTGGATGGTGAATTAAAAAATCCCTCAATAACGCATTACAGACTAGAGTAGATGTTTTGTACTGAATTTGTGTGATGTGCGCATTTTGCAACCTTTTGTCGTTCTTAATTTTATGAGTGATTGTGGAAGATGAGATTTTTAAATTTGTACTGCATCAAAATTATGTCAAAAAATAAATGATTAAAATGTAGCAACAAGGGTAGTTCCCGATTCCCGACCATTCTGAACATATTTTTTTTGTCACTCGCTGAGATCAAACGATTTTACGCTTTCCCATACACAGTGATGTTTCTATTCCTGTGAAGCGATAAAACTGTCAGTCAAAGTTTAAGCGATGTGTGATCATCTTTCTTCCATTGTTCGATAGCAGATAAAGGATGCAATTATAGATATGAAGTAGAGTTAAATTAATGAAAGAATGGTTTTAAAGTAGGTTGTGTTAGAAAAGAAACTATGTAAAGACTTAATATCTAGAGATAAAAACGATCCAGTGTTTCGGCCGTGGTCCTAGACACTGGACCGGCCCGTGTGGGGTGGGCCTCATAAGGGATAATTGCGGAGGTTAGGAGGTTATGCTTTGTGACGGAGACGGTTAGTTTGTGCCACTATTGTACTCGTTCTTATCTATGATATCCCGTTATCAGACTTTTTCGGAGGGAGATTACCCCCTTTGATGGATGGATGACAGCCAACTTGGAACCACTTGACCTGAACTCACAAGATATAGGGGGAATAATAATATTATTATTAAATAAATAATTATTTTGTTGCATCTTGGACAAGAAATTCGTAATGGCTCTTTCACCCTTTTAAATTGCACTTTGAACTTAAATGATTCACACCTTACAGACGAAAATTCGGGGGGGGGGGGGGGGGGGCGCCCGTGTGAGCAACGCCCGTTTCGGCAACGAGTTATAAATCGGTTGGAAGAAGATCTATGGAAACAAAAGTTGTACCATTGTTATCAGTAGTGGTGTACGCTATAACACACTATCTTAGAAAATCGACATATGTGCGGTATCGATGAAAAATGAATTTTTCTGTTTTATGTGTGATAAATACAGGCTCCATGAATGAAGTACACTGGTACTTGGAAATTGCTTCCAATTGAAAATTCGCTTCAGGGGGTGACCACACAACGGTTTGGCGCCTTTTCCTAAAAAGTTTATTTCGATACCAATCGATTCTGGAGTGGGCGCAATGGACTCCTTGGCTAATTCTAAGAAACTATTGCTAAGGAGAGTTTTTCGATCAAAGGTCAACGAAGGCTGGAATTCGGGAATATTCGTAATAATTTTCACATTAAATTAATTCTCACTATTTTCCCATGGAGAAAGTAAATTTTTTATTTGCTCAATCGCTTCTGCATATTATATTACGCCTTTAGTTTAAAAAGTGTAATTTATAAAAAATGGGAAATTTATGTACGAATCAATTTGGTTCGTTGGACTTAATTGTGGTGAGGATTGGCGACGTTCCCTAAAAAGTTTATTTCGAATCCTATCGATTTGTGAGTGGGCGCATTAGAATCCTTGTCTAATTCTAAGAAACTATTACTGAGGAAAGTTTTTCGATTAACGGTCAACGAACGCTGGAATTGGGAATTTTCGAAAAATAAAGTTTACATTAAATTAATTCTCACTATTTTCCCATGGCGAATGTAAACTTTTTATTTGCTCAATCTCTGCTACATAATATAACACATCTTCAGTTAAAAAAATGTAATTTATAAAAAAAATATAAATTTGTGTTCGAATCAATTTTGTCGTTGTTGTATGAATTATGGCGAGGAATTCTGGTCAGGGTAAGAATGAAGATTTCCTAATCGATTTTTTGTCGCTTTTCTGCTAGTTTAGTGCGTATTTCAACGCAATAACACGGGCATTTGACTGTTCATCCTGTGGTTCGGAGTGCTGCAGCAGTTGGGCAGTGTTGCTCTCTATTCTAATCATCATTGTGATGTAATTTCTATTCTATTCACTTATTCGGATACGTGCTAAGATGTGTTATATTATGTAGCAGAGATTGAGCAAATAAAAAGTTTACATTCGCCATGGGAAAATAGTGAGAATTAATTTAATGTAAACTTTATTTTTCGAAAATTCCCAATTCCAGCGTTCGCTGACCGTTAATCGAAAAACTTTCCTCAGCAATAGTTTCTTAGAATTAGACAAGGATTCTAATGCGCCCACTCACAAATCGATAGGATTCGAAATAAACTTTTTAGGGAACGTCGCCAATCCTCACCACAATTAAGTCCAACGAACCAAATTGATTCGTACATAAATTTCCCATTTTTTATAAATTACACTTTTTAAACTAAAGGCGTAATATAATATGCAGAAGCGATTGAGCAAATAAAAAATTTACTTTCTCCATGGGAAAATAGTGAGAATTAATTTAATGTGAAAATTATTACGAATATTCCCGAATTCCAGCCTTCGTTGACCTTTGATCGAAAAACTCTCCTTAGCAATAGTTTCTTAGAATTAGCCAAGGAGTCCATTGCGCCCACTCCAGAATCGATTGGTATCGAAATAAACTTTTTAGGAAAAGGCGCCAAATCGTTGTGTGGTCACCCCCTGAAGCGAATTTTCAATTGGAAGCAATTTCCAAGTACCAGTGTACTTCACTCATGGAGCCTGTAATTATCACATATAAAACAGAAAAATTCATTTTTCATCGATACCAAAAAATATTCCAGTTGTTGAATTCTCTCAGATAGTGTTTTCTATGGTGTTACCGTAACCGTCGGGAATCGTGAACTGATTTTTTTAGTCGACCCATGACCCGGGGTTCATGGTTGAAAATGGCCGAAGTCGAAAAATTCATGATACTTCGAGACCAAATACTGGGGACCATAATATCAATAGTGAGCTACTTTTTATCTTTCTGGTTACCGTAACCCGAACTTCCGTAATCTAGCTACAGGAACCTGCAATAATATGGCGAAATGCACTTCATATCCCGGTTTGATTACGGTAGTTTGGGTTACGGTAACCAGAAAGATAAAAAGTGGCTCACTATTGATATTATAGCCACCAGTATTTGGTCTCGAAGTATCATGAATTTTTCGACTTCGGCCATTTTCAACCATGAACCCCGGGTCATGGGTCGACTAAAAAAATCAGTTCACGATTCCCGACGGTTACGGTAACACCATACCGTACACCACTACTGATAACAATGGTACAACTTTTGTTTCCATAGACCTTCTCCCCACCGATTTATAACTCGTTGCCGAAACGAGCGCCCCCCGAAAATTCGCTCCTTTCCCTGGTGGAACTATAAGCTCGGATTACGTCATTCGGGGACACCTAAAATTTTAGAGAAAATTGTTTTTGTATGCAGGGAGATATGATCTATAGTTCTGCCTGGCCAGTATAGCCACGAAAAAAGTCGAGGGTCCCTTTCTTTAAGATTCACATTTATCTTATAAATCAGCAAAGCATGGGAGGTCATCGGAATGTGAAAGTAACAAATCTCCAACCGAAGAGATAAAATGAGACAAATTGTACCTTATAGTAATAAAAGTCTGATCTTTTGACACTTTCCGTCTCTCTTCAATTCCATTCCTCTCGCCTTGTAGAGTTCCGAGAAATGTATTTGTCCGAGAGAATGGAGAACTTATTTTCAAATGCTCCTGCTTACTTCTTTGAAGCATTTCGTCCGTTCTGAAACTTTAATGACAACTATAAAAAATTTTGGTATAATTTAATTTTTGCAAATTTTCCGCCTCTGCCTCACATCACAAACGAAGACGGAGGCGCAACAATTTTAATTTTTAATTTTTTAAAAAAATTTTTAGCGGCGGATTTTGATTAAAATCCGCCGCTACACTAGTAACGCAGCTTTTTTCGAAAAAAAAAATGATTATTCCTATAGATTTGCCCCGTTTCTGAGCCATGCACCTTTTCAGAAAAATTTAAAAAGCAAGATTGTTGTTTGCTTCGGCTGCAGTATAATCACTTTCTCTTCAGTCCTATCATGTTTTTCCCACGCAAACCAATGTGATTTCGTTATGACAAATTGAGCACAATTTCACTCTCATTATATTTCTTCTTTTTCTTTAATAACACATTTCTCAAGAATTCGCTTGGTCGAATGCTCGTGTGCATGTGTTCCAAATCTTCATTTAGACTTACACGGGAACTCTGTGGAGTTGTCTTGGCCATATGAGAAGGCACTATTATGACTAGAATAATTTTTCGATGGTGATTACGAATCTCTTTTTGGGAGTGCCTAGACGACATGAGTTTCGAGAAAATCGATATTGAAATTTGGCTAATCAATTTAAAAATTCGCGAGGGGTAGTGCACCTTCTCCTCTCTTCTCATATGGCCAAGACAAGTCCACAGAGTTCCCTTGTGATGGATTTGAACACGCCTACTGTTTTTTTGTGCGTTAACCGAGATGATGAGAGAGATTTATCTAGAACTGAGAGCTTTAAAATTAGCTTATTTTACTGGAAATGTTTATGGCTTTTGACCGATGTTTGACTCATCCAGAATCATAACAAGATCTCGTCATGTCTGATATCATTTCAGTTATTTCACTCCCACAAAGTGCGATGTCTGGCTCGACATAATTTGCTGATCGGTTGCAGGTAGAAAATTTTCATTCTCATTTATTTTCACAATACAAAGTTTGTCTAAGATTCTCTTACTAATCCCAGAATTTTCTATTCACAAGATTCACAGCATATTATTTTTACACCGATGATTTGCTTTAAAAAAACATGAAAATTGTTCAATTTTACTATTTATTCAATGCCCCGATCTTTGGTCGTCGTACTAGTACTCATAAAATCGTAAAGTAGTAAGAAGTAAGTAAGTGATCCGGTCTGTCCAGTCTATCAGAGCCGCCCGACAAATGTAATAGCGTACCTGCAAATAAGTAAGTAGAGGTAATTTCACGCTATGTCGCAAATGTTCCTCCATAACGCTAACCTTTTTTCGTACTACATGTACTACTTTACTACTTTACTACTTTATTCTAGTCATTTCTAACGTTCGTTCACAAGCTTTATTTGGTGGTATACTGTATATACTGTATCTAACCTGTCGTATACGGTATCTAACAACGGCTCAAGTAGCAACTTAATTATGTTATTTATGCCTGCAGACTGGTAAAAACATGTTTTGAAACATACAAGTCCAGAAGCCATAGATGGATTAAAACTTTCCGATGGCTTTTTCTCATGCCGAGACATAAAACTTACGGCGTTTAGTGCCGATATGAGCTCAGTTGAAGTGGAGGACGACGAGTACTGGATGGCCATGAATTACTCGATGGAAGAGATTCAACTATGCCGAGCACAGGTCAGTTTTTGTAGAAATAGTGATACTATCCACTCGTTCAGAAATCTTAAAGGCACTCAGGCTAATTTGAAACTCGCCGCTCTGACCCTGTTCTCTCGCTTTCTTTGGTTTCGAGAGAGTATTGCCAGAGCGTTAAGTAACATTAACTTGGAGTGCAGCTTTAATTTCTATACACCATACACTAACACAGCTCGTCAGTGAGAGACTGGCCATGGTCCGTTTCGAACATTTTTTTCCTTCTAAATTCAAAACTTTGGATCTTTTAGGGGTATTTATAAAGATAATCACAAGGTTGTTTGTGACGAAACTCACATGTAAAATGCACTAAATTGTCGTGATTGTAGGTTTAGAAAAATGAAAAAGTAGTAGTAGCCAATTAACAATATACGAATGGAACTATTTCAAACCAAATCACGTTGACTTCTTCTGTGTCCACTCAAAACTTTGTGTTAGAAAAAAAGTTTTTATCGAGTATGACTGATACCATGGTCTAAATTGGATAAAAGAAAAGATAAAAAAGAACATGATGGGAGAGTTAGCAAAAAGTGAGTATTATTTTCTATTCGGTTTTGATTTTTCTAACAATCCGTTCTTACAAAGACGTGTTCACAAAGTGCGGGATGAAATATGACTTTTACTATGCGCAGCTGACAATGGTGAGATTGCTCTTGGTAAATTTGTATGGAAATGAATAAAGTTCGAACATTCAGGTCGCACAGATGGCGATATTCGACATGGTTCTTGATCTTACCATGAGCATATCATTCGCAGTTCTCGTCTGGGTTCACTTCAGACTCTTCGGGCAGTTCCATCGCAACTTCAGGTTTGTCTCAGAAAGATCAAATATCATAGTGCTATTCGTCCCCAAAATCGTCCTTTTTTAGCGAAACTACATACATATTATGAAATGAATCATAGATGTGTCTCATGAAGACCTAATAAAATTTTTAAAATTTTGCCGATGACAGTCTCAAATCCTCTTTAAGTGTGCTTTTCGGCGCAGCTCTATTCGCCAACTTTCTCGCCAATTTCACGTCGTTAATGAACTCGATCGCATTGATGGCAGGAGCTATCGAGGAGTCGATTCCGATGATGTCAGTTTGGGCAACTTTTGATTTGTGGGAATGTGGGAGTTGTCGGGGAGGGGGGGGGAGGTAGAGGTAGATCTAGAGGTAGAGGTAGAGGCAAAGGTAGAGGTAGAGGTAGAGGTAGAGGTAGATCTAGAGGTAGAGGTAGAGGTAGAGGTAGAGGTAGAGGTAGAGGGAGAGATGCAAATCGAGAAACGCATAGTATAAAATCCGTCGTCGTATGCATAGATACGAGAAAGAGCCTGAGATTTTGAGGGGGTGAAACACTTGTTTATAGTCTGCACTAGAAAATATTGTAAGAGCAGTTACTCATTGTTCTGACACTACACTGTAATAAAAAGAAACATACATCGCTATTTTGTCACCACCTACGGAAGCTTTCGAATGATGTTCTTTTTCAAAAGTCATATAAAGAAAAGAAAAGAAGATTGTACTCTCAGCTTTTTCACACTCATTCGCGCTAGTTGCTTTTTTTGCGTGAGAGGAGTTTCAAGTTACATAGCTCGTGGTGTGTCTTTAACAAAAACAACTTCATTCATTGTTTTAGATTGTAGCGTGAGAACATCATAGTTAGTTAGAAATAATTTGTAATTTCAAATCTTTAAAATGTACGCTGACCAAATAAACAACGATAATTAAGTCTATTTTTATCACACTATAGAATATTTTTATAACTTAATCAGATAAAAAAATTAAAGAAAAGAGAGAATTTCCAGAATTCTATTCAACCTGAATCTGTCACTGTACTTCCTCGTGTCAGCATGGAACATCCTCGCTATAGCCGAGCGAGCAGCGGCCACGAAATTTTCTTCAACGTAAGTAATCATTCATTTTCGATACATGTTCTCAAACTATTTCCGAAATTGTGGATTTTGATTCAGCAATTTTATATAATGTTCAAAAGTCAAAAGAGGTGGGAGAATGAGTAAAACATCGAGCTTTTTCTTTTCTTTTCTTTTCCGTTCGTGACTTTTGAACAGAGATATAGATAAATATTGAAATTTAAATAAATATTTTAAAATAAATATATCTTCTGGTTCAGATATGAAGATCTCGTGCTGCCATGGCCAGTTCACATCGTTGCATTAGTTACTGCGGTATGTTTCTAGCAAACCTATTTATATTTTCTAGCCTGCTAGGCTTCTATTTGCTTGATTACAGTATGAATATTAATCTAGAATTTTGAATTCATTACCTTTATATTTATTTCTACTTCATTTATTTTTTTAATTTAATATTTATTTTTAGGTTACTTGCTGTCTGCTCTACGGATTTATGGCTCAAACGAGCGGCGACTTCGACAGCTACGTCCTTCTTGGATTCTCCGCATTCCAGTTCTCGGTTAGATAATTCATCGCGAGTTTGTTTTGAACTCGCTTCATTAGAAAAAAATATATTCAAATTACAAAGTTGTTAAATGTTTTTTAAAATTATTCCAAACCAGCGTATCAATCGTATATAAATCAACTATTGCTTGAAATGATAAGTTGCTTGATTGTTCGTACCAAATTTCAGAGTGGTTCGTGGTTGATCTACCGTAATCGTTCCCTTCTCACATCGCTCGTGCATCGTGACATGGGACTCTCCGAGCGATATCAGATCGGAGAGAACATGCGCGCCCTGCGGGCCATGCTGTGTTTCGTAAGCTCCGCTTTTTAAACCTTATATAAATCGTCAGAGCGTCTATGGATTTATCTAAATCCCATTTAATTTTCATGGATTTTCAAGCAAACGACACAAATTTCCTTTAAAGGCAAGTATTGCCAATGGGAGAGTTAAATTAGCTGGGGATGTGCCTTTAAGATAGTTCATTTTCGAAGGAAAATACGTAAATCCTTACAGATCTGCTTCGACGCCATCGTTATAACACTAGACTTTTGCGCCGTTCCTCTCTTTGGAATACCGTACGCGTACGATATGAAGTTCTGTATGAGAGAGGGCAGACTGTGGGGCTACATTGCCATAAGAGCGGTGAGTTGATCTTTGATCTTTGATCTCT
Source organism: Parapristionchus giblindavisi (assembly GCA_943737045.1). Lineage (NCBI taxonomy): Eukaryota > Metazoa > Nematoda > Chromadorea > Rhabditida > Diplogasteridae > Parapristionchus > Parapristionchus giblindavisi. The sequence continues at coordinate 120,639 of CALSFV010000297.1, read as the reverse complement.
GATCTTTATGCTCTCTTCAGGTTTCATGGTTGGTCGAACTGGGAACTCCGATCGGTATTCTGGGCTTCAACAGAAGATATCGACAAGTATTCATGTTGTTAGTATAGTTATTTATTTCTACATTTTGATCGAAATGTTTGTTGAGCATCATTCATGCTCATACATACATGTACATGCTAATCGTCCTGATATAACTGATTTAAAAAAATCATGTTTTATTTATGTCAAATGTGCTACTGGACCGATAAAATAGGAAGCAGTAAAGAAAAAATCAATAAATCAATTAAAATAAATAAATATATAAAATATTCAATAATATTTCAGCATGCTGCGATGTTCTTCTCGTGCGAAACACCATCATCAACAACCAGTCAATGAGGGAATGACGATGGGAAAGAGCGTTAATGGGAGGAAGATCATTACTTTCGAGGTAAGATCTATTACACTGGGAAAAAAATGCAAATGAAAATTGTCTACATGCTTAATTTTCATCTATTTATATTAAGCATATAGGCTAATTCGTCATAAATTATAGATACTTATAATATTTTAGAACGTCCTGGGCCAATCCGTCTCTTCGGCCCACGGTCTTGACGACCACTTTGCAGCACTCGCAGCCGCCTGGGCCATTGTGCCGCCGCCCAAGCCTTCTGCCAAGGTTAATGATATTGACCGTATAAAATACACTTGTTTATTTGGTACGAGAGTAGCCAACCGCTCCCACAAGAGACTTTCGTGTTTTGCATGGTTCAGAAACTATGCCGATCTCTTTCATATATAACATAGCGCGCGGCGAAGGTCAGCCGGGTTAGAGAGAGGCAGCGGAGAGACAATCGAGAGGCGGGGCGAGATGTAGAAGGCTACATCTCGATCGCCTCTCGATTGTGACTTCCGTTCGTTAGCACCATTTGTCATTTTCTTATGCAAGTACATTTTATACGCACAATAATAATATTCTTTATATGGTGACCGTGGAAGGAAACAGTGGCCGTATTCAAGAACAACAGGAAAACCGTTTTCCTGGAAAATGTGACGTCATTAGCGTAGGCGGAGGATTTTTGGAAAACGCCTCCGCCTACGCTAATGACGTCACATATTCCTGGAAAACTATTCTTGCATACGGCGCCAGATACAAATGGGATGAAATACTATAATGCACATAAAATACTATGTCGCAACATACGACATTAGGGTGATCGATTATAAATTGGACAGATTCAACGAAGACGTTGTTTTATTGTGTTATTCAATAACCAATTATATAGGCAAACGAGAAAAAAAGTGATCCAAGATATTGCTAATACCGCTTGAATTTTAAGACTTTGCTCATTTCAGGGTCTTCGAGTGATGGGTTTTCGCAATGTCATCGCAGGAGACGCGCAAGCTGCGTTGAAGAAGTTCTGATTGTTAGAAATCGATCCATATCGTTGAAGATTTCCTACTTCCTACGAATGATCTGCCTCACTGGCACTAGGTCGAATGAGAGCGGATGAATACTAACCGACTGGAAGATAACCATTTGCATACTTTATCTATTCATTAGCGCTTGTCTCTCATATGCAAATGGTTATCATCCATTCATCGGTTCTCATTCGACCTAGTGCGGCCCCACTCCTCAAATCATTAGCTTTCACTAGAATCTCATGAAATTTCACCGGTTATCATAGAATTGTCTTTCACGTAATTTGAAATAATAATAAATTGTAATTGACCACTTTTACTCTCATATCATGATATCGTTATCAAGTGTAAATCAAAAGAATCTCGCCGTCGTTCCGCATCAGCCCGGTTAGCTCAGTCGGTAGAGCACCAGACTCTTAATCTGGCTGTCGCGGGTTCGAGCCCCGCATCGGGCTTTAACGTTTTTGCTCTTTTGTTCTCTTTTTTGAATTTTAGAATCCAAATTTTGCAGCTACATTATCATTTTTACTGTACTTCCAGAATCATATTTCAACATGTAGGGTGATGTAAACAATAAATTGTGGCAAACTTGTGCTTTTTGCAGGTGCGTGACAAGGATTGACAACTTTATCGCACCCAATTGCAGTCAGACATCAAATTTAATACAGATTGTTGTCAATGTGTCTAATAAATATTTGTGGTTGCAATTAATGAATGAACTGTTGACAGACAAGAAAAATGAGGATGATACAAGTCATGACCAGAGAAATGTGCTTTTTTCTAGTCAGACAACAAAAAATCTTCTTTTTGATGTCAATCGATTCTTGCCTTCTCATTGACATCAAAACGAATATTTTTTGTTGTCTGAATAGAAAGAAGCACATTTCTCTAGTCATTCCATTTTTTGGTGCATTTTCATATCCTCATAATAATGAGGACGATAGTTCATTAGTCAAAGCGGCGCACCTCAGACAGGTTTGGTGACACGGCGGAGAGTGTGACAGAGAGAATCATTTGATGCCATCTCGCACGCACACCCTCTCTAATGCAGCCCACCAAACCCGCCTGGCATCCGCTTCGCCCTCTTTATAAGTTGGAAAACGTGATTAGCCATTCATTGTTGCCGCGCTATTACAGAGGCTGAACTAATGTTTTCTGACATGTATCATCCTCAGTTTTCTTGTCTGTCTACAAAATAGCCACTATCTGTTGCCACATTTATTTATTTCATACATTGACTACAATCGTTCTACTTTTTGAAGTCTGACAACAAATTTCTCCGATAAAGTTGTCAATCGTTTGCCGTTGTCACACACCTGCAAAAAGCACAAGTTTGCCAAAATTTATTGTTTACATCGCCCTATGATTTAAGGCATGTTATTTTTATGATTTGCTATAGAATTACGACATCTCCATTTTACATGCTTCAATTGGTCACTCTCATTTCATCTTTTCCATTCTTCAATTCATTCCTTCTCATTCATTATTTCAACAATGTTGTCACTACTCGCCCGGGCTACTCGACTACTAACCAATCCTACTCGTGAGCATCTTGTGGATTTATGACTATAAAGTCTTATGTTCGACTAGATACACCTTGCTGCGGCTTGAAGCAACTAAACATCTGAATCTATACTATTTGGTCTAGACATCGACCGAGTATACCCTACCATATTGACTTATCACTCGGTTTCAGACCCTACTCATATCTTCACTCCGGTCATCACTGCACGTCGTTCGTACCACAATGAAGGTGACAATACGGAGGAGATTCTTCCTTTGATAGTAAGAACTAATCGATAATGACAATGACAGGGGCTGGAGTGACAGAGGCGAAAGTGACAGGAACTGTGCCACAGGACAAAGGTCAACACCCTCTAGTTGCCAGGTGCCATAGCTATCTCGCCCCATCTGTTGACCCGCCTACACGATCTGAATGGAAACTTCATGCTCCTAAAGATAGTTTCTACGGTCCCGGAGGAGTGTATAAAATCTCGTTTCCGTCAGGTCACGAGTATATTGGCCGAACGAAACGAAAGATAGAAATAAGAATCAAAGAACACAAGCGAAACAGTTTCAAAGATTGGGAGAAACGAGGAGTGGACGTGTCGTCTTTTGAAGTTCGAATGATCTCGAGTAATTATGGAGAGTTGAATGCTATAGAGAAAGAAGAGATACTCAAACATGTGTTCCAAGGAACTAAACTGCTCAACAAAAAGATTCCTAGACGATGATCTGCCCAAATAATCGATAAACTTGTCGTACTCGATGTAACCTCATCAATACAATTGTTTTCATTTTTAAAGGTCCTAAACTTTTATCTCCAAATTTACATTTCAAGTCCAAACACTAAGTTCGGTATTTTAGTTGGCACAGTTCAACAAAATTATCCCTGGTGCGATTCATCAGCTATAAGTCTGCCGATATCGATGAAATCTTACTTCACAACATATTTTTTATCCGAAAGTTTGCAATTGAGGTATACACGGACGGTTTGAGAGGTGACGACGATCGTCACATGGGCATCGGAATCTTCGTCGACGATGAACATGAACTCAATATGTGTCTGCCGATCACGAGGAAGAAGGGAACGGTGAGTGAACGAACGACCGCTCGTGGGCAAATATCATAGTAGAATGAAAAGTCAAAAACAATCGATGATTAAATGCACAATAAATATTAGTAGTTGTCTTTGGAATGCTCAGTCTTTGGAGTACTTGCGTTTGTCCATACTTAAATTGATTTGCATGAAGCGTTAAAAATTGGTTTAAACGAGCAAATCAAATCAAATCAAGTCAACCGATTAAATTTAATGCAATTTAAGAAATATCGAGTAAAGTTAATAAACTAATATTCAGGATGTCTACCTTCATACGCCAGAACTTCAAGCTATCCGTATCGCACTCTGGCGAATTCGCAAATGGCCACTGTTCCTGTACGCATTTTTTCTCTCAGATGAATAGAGTAAATGAGGAATTATTATTTTCGAATGCATGCACTTTTGCAAAGTCCAAAGATCAAAGATCAAAGCTCGATCGATCATTGGCAAACTATTGTAAATGGCTCAATTCAGAATGGAAGACGTTATTGTTCACACGCGGTTCGAACCTCTCCTTGACGGATTTGAGAAGTACCGTCGTGGTAACTTTTAATTTTAAATTTCAAAATTGAAATTTCGAAATTTCAGGGGATCTTGTTGGCTCGCGTAGTTTCATGGACATGATGAAACAGATGGATCGTTTTCCTCGAGTGCATATCCAACAGGCTGAACACGACGACCCCAGCTACCACATGGTTTGTATCGAATTTTCAAACGACGAAAAATTTTGGCGGGAAATTTGAATTTTGAATTGCGCAGGCAATTGCGCTCGCGATCACCGCATTGGACTCGGCTGAGAGCGATACTAGGAGGGAGGAGCAGAAGAAGAGTAAGGGTTAATGTATTTTTGTCGAATATCGATTGATATCGATTACCGTATCCACCGTGACTTGTGCCTACCGTAACCATTCAGATCACCTTCGGCACTTTGCACAATTCCCACTCGATCGAAACTCTAAAGGAAAGAATACAGACGAGAAAGAGATTGAATGATCTACAGTACACCCTCTACAGTACGCCGCAACCGTAGATTACTGCCGTATACCATGTCATTCAACCGTACACCTCTACCGTAACCTACCGTATACCGTCAGGCGTTGACATCCATAACCAATCGATAAAGTACTAACATCACTCATTCAATATTTTATTATGATCGATACAATGGACAAGAAACGAAGACATGCACTATGTTAGGTAGGGTTCCGCATTCGTGCACTAAGTCGTGCAATTCGTGCAATCGTGCATCATTTTCATTCATCAGTGGCATTTAGCGGTCGCTATTAATAATGTTTTCATGGAATTTGCACTTCTATGACAAAGAAATTGCCCATAAAGCATTAGAAAAGCGACCGCTAAATGTCCCTTATGAAAGAAAATGATGCACGACTCTGCACGATTGCACGAATTGCACGACTTACAAGGGAAGTCTGGTGCGCCGGTCCCGGACATCGGAATGTGACATATGCCATTCGATAGGTCTCAAAAATAGAAGATTTTTCATGTTGGTCATTTTGGCAACAGACCTCGGGGGGCCGAGTAATTTGCATAATTCTGAAGGTCGATTTTTCGCCCAACAACAGCCACCCTACAACAACCAGTCTCTGTGACATCCAAATCAAGCAGTGGTGGCCGGATGGATAAGAGGATTGTCTCTAACTAGGGAATGGTTCGTAAAGGGTACGAAATTACGGTGAGTGACTACCATGGCGATAATAAGCATGGCCGACTTAGTAAGAATCAACTTTCAAAGTCTGATATTTATCGATTTTGAAAAACCCGGCGCATTTACGTCGCACGGCTGAAAATGATTGTCCCACCCTTCAATGGGGAAGGGAGGGACAATCACTTTCAAAGACGGAAGAGTGAACTCTCTATCCCAACCGAGCTGTGGTATAGTGGTAAGTGCGCGTGGTCATTACTTTTTGACTTTGTATTCTTCTTCCTTTTATCCCTTGAATTCTGGCCGTCTCGATAGAAAGCCAACGCGGAATTCATCTGAATTTGAAATGCAGGATAAAATGAGGTCTAAATAACAAATTAAAAATGGAGAAAATCAATTAAAAGTCACCTGATCCACAGTAATCGCATGCGTCTTCTTCTCCTGCTCATCCTCTTCATCACTCCAATCCGAATCGTATTCGTCGTCTAGTTCGAGCTTCTGTACTCCCTCGACGACTTCCTCTTCCTCGATGAATACCTCTGTAGCTTCCGCATCTCGCAAGGCCTGGTACAGTTTTGCTGCGAGTGTCCTTTCTGTTCGAGTGAAGGTGGAGGAGTCTACTGGCGACTGCAGAACATTTCCAAACTTTTGTGAAAAAAAGCCAGAAACTACCTTTGCAGAAACACACGTTAGTTCAAAATGCGAATTAGATGGGATTAGCGGGGCAAAAGAGATGCTGTGTCGACTTTTCACAAACGTTTGGTGTGCGTCTTGGTGTGTTTTCATAGACGCATTATAATGAGACGATAGTTCATTATTCAGAGCGGCGCACCTCAGACGGGTTTGATGACGCGGCGGAGAGTGTGACAGAGAGAATCATTTGATGCCATCTAGCACGCACACCCTCTCTAATGCAGCCCACCAAACCCGCCAGGCATACGCCGCGCACTCTTTATATCTCATCTTTTTCCAACTCTTCTTCAAGAGCTCCACAATTTGTTGCCCGGCTATTACAGAGGCTGAACTAACGTGAAACACCCATTTAAGCAGAATAAAAAAACTGTGTAGATCAAGATAAGTCATCAAACTCCTGAAAAAAATCAATAAATGGAGGGAAGAACTATCAACTGATCGATGAAACTACAACACACCAACTTGCAAACATCGTGTGCTCTTGAAAACAATATAATCACATCGATTACAAATTAAAGATAGCGAAAAAAGTAGCAAAAACCGAAATAAATAGAAATTGTGGACTTTATTTCCATTGAAACATCCGCATTCATTGTAAAATTATTACACAGTCATAAAATGTGTGGAGTCGAACTCATGTGCAAAAAGTAATGACCACGCGCACTTACCACTATACCACAGCTCGGTTGGGAGAGAGAGTTCACTCTTCCGTCTTTGAAAGTGATTGTCCCTCCCTTCCCCATTGAAGGGTGGGACAATCATTTTCAGCCGTGCGACGTAAATGCGCCGGGTTTTTCAAAATCGATAAATAGCAGACCTTGAAAGTTGATTCTTACTAAGTCGGCCATGCTTATTATCGCCATGGTAGTCACTCACCGTAATTTCGTACCCTTTACGAACCATTCCCTAGTAAGCCTTTTGCTTGCAAGTTCGATTCCCACCCAAGTCCAACTTATTTTGCTATTTTTTCTATGTATGAAAATCTTTCAAAAATCATTAAAAATCATAAAATTAAAATATACACTTTTGTATTACCGCATGATTATGATAATGAAAATTACAATTTATACTGTCAAAATGATTATAATGATTATGATTATAATGATGATTATAATTTATAACAGTTTATAATGAAAATATAATTCATTACTTTCAATTGTTGTTTTTTTAACATTTTCCGGTACGTGGAGTGGACTGGCGGTCGTTAAAGGGAGGCCTGCGAATATGTTCGTAAATACATTATGAAAGCGATTCATTATTGATTGTAGCGCTTTAACGCCCGGTTTACAGTAACTGGGGTAATTTCGATAATCCTTCTTGGACCAACGATAAAAATCAATTATTTACATTCATAGATAATAAGTATCCTTGCGAGTTATGTTCTATCCGATGTTATGGATATTATGCAGCGATGGATTCGGATACATATTTTGATGACATATTTGAAGGAGTATGTTTGAATGCCAGGTGTGCCTTGAATAACGGATTGCAAAAAATTCTTTTACTTTTCCAGGGAGCGCTATTATCAAGAATGAATCGCTTTCATAATATATTCACGAACATATTCGCAGCCCTCCATCTTTAACGACCGCCAGTCCTCTCCAAGTACTGGAAAATGTTACAAAAAATAACAATTGAAAATAATGAATTCGATTTTCATTTCAAACTATCACAAATTATAATCATAATCATTATTAAAAATAGTGTTGATTGATTTTTAAAATGATTTTTGCAAGATTTTCATGCATGGAAAAATAGCAAAAGAAGTTGAACTTGTGTGGGAATCGAACTTGCGAGCAAAAGGTATATAGACAATCCTCTTATCCATCCGGCCACCATTGCTTGCTATAAATCCAACAGAGACTGGATCTTATTGCAGGGCGAAAAAAGAAATATGCAAATTACTCGGCCCCCAGGAGTACGTTGCCAAAATCCTTAACATGGGGGTCTTGTATTTTGGAGACCTATCGAATGGTATATGTCCCATTCCAAAGTCCGGGACCGGCGCACCATACTTCCCTTGTTAGTGCACGAATGCGGAACCCTAATGTTAGGTGAGAACAGTTGAATGACAAATATGAACTATTTGCATACTTTGTCTATTCATTATCTCTTGTCTCACATACAGGGTTGGGATTTAACGTTAACGGTTTTAACGGATTTAACGGGTTTAACGGTATTCATCTGTTAAATTAATTTTTAACGGAATCCGTTAATTTTTTTCCCGTTAAATCCGTTAAAAATAAATTTAATATTTTCGAGTAAAAAAGGTAGAAAACATGCTATTTTAATGTGCTTTATGCTTTTAAAATTTATTTTTCGAGTTCTCCGTTCTCATTATTGCGTTATACTAGTACTATATTCGAACTGATTATCTCAAACACTTCACTTTCGTCACAGGCTCTTCTTCTTTAGTTTTCGCATTTTTTGCGTAATGCTTTATATTGATTATTTTATTTTGTTTTCGGAAATGTACGGTTACTACTCCTAATATTGATTGACAAAAATGATTAAATATCGAAATTAGTCGATTTCCAGAATTTCTTTGGTAATTTAACGGATTTAACGGTTTTAACGGAATTTAACGGAATTTGAATCCGTTAATTTAACGATTTAGCGGATCCGTTAAATTTTGATTTAACGCCCAACCCTGCTTACATATGCAAATAGTTGTCATCCAGTTGGTTCTCATTCCACTTTTCATCAGACCTGGTGCCCGAAGAAATTGTAAAGACATTTATCAATTCATTCAATCAATTTAATTCAATTAATTAATTTATTTATATCAAATATGTTACAAGAACAATTACTTCTTCTTAAGCAGCAATTCAACTTGTGCTACTGTAATAGGATGCATATTGCTCTTCTCTTTCTCAAATTGATCAATAGCACGTTGACGAGACATATCCCAGTCGAAAAGATTCCTACGAAAGATCAAAGATCAAAGATCAACTTTAAGATACGCTTACTGATATGTAGCCTTACAAAACTTTAGTCTACCGTATTTCTTGGCGAATTCAAGAGACGGAACAATGGAGGGCTCCCTATTTGAATGATTTTGATGACGGAGAGGAGCATAAGATTATACCATTTGGATAGAAGACCAATCTTTAGCCACGTTGCTACAATTTCACTGTTACCACTTGAAGTGATACCGAACGCAGATTGAGATAATATATCCAACTGAAATGACATAATTGACATATATAGTAATAAAATAATATAATATGTAATAATATGAGTAATAATATATAGTAATATATAATATAACATAGTAATATGACCTTTGCATGATCGATGGGAGCCTGTTCAGATAATTCATTCAGCACAAATATCTAAAGAAATGAATATTGAATCAATATGCATAACATGGATGTTATGCATATTAACATAACATAATATTGAGATATACAGAGTAAAAAGGTGCACTCAACAGTGCACAAGACCTGTGAAGTGTTATATTTTATCCACCTTAGTTCAGCCACTGTAATAGCAGGGCGCCATGAATTCCCGTTTGCCACCTCTGGCAGAAGTTTTAGAAAAAAGATTGAATATAAAGAGCTCTGATGTACGTGCGCGATGGCATCCAATGATTGTCTCTGTCGCACCCCCCGCCGCGCAACCAAACCTGTCTGCGGTGCGCCGCTCTGACTAATGAACCATGTCTCATTATTATGAAAACACACCTTCAGCATCCCTTTTCCCCGATATTCCCATCTCATTCGTATTTTGAACTAACGTGCATACTCTGTTTGTTTTAAAAATTACACAAACAGTGTTACGTATAACACTTCACAGGTCTATTGTAATGGGGAGTACACTTTTCTCTCTATATGCTTACCTTCTGTAAGGCAGAAAGCGCATTGAACTTCTCAGCAGAAGGAGAATCAGATAGGAGATTATCAAGAACCTCATGGCATTCAATAGTCATTGAATCATCTTTGAATCTGTAATCAATGTTATCAATTATCGCTCGAACTAATAGCTTGAGGTGTAAATTTACACCTTGATTGTGAGTTAATTTGACTCTCAGCTCTAGCACAGCTCTCTCTTCTCTCGCTTTTTATGTCTACGAGAGAGTGTTACCAGAGTCAAATCATCTCTTGTGTGCCTTGAACATATTCCATGAAAATGAGTATACATACAACGGCTTAGCAGGGGGCATTCCTTCTCCATATAACCATTCATTGACTATTCCTTCGACCTTCTTCATGTTTGGATATCTTTCATACATGGATGCCAACCATGTTTCGGTATCTAATGATTTAGAAGAGAATAGTCTAACGTGTTCTTTCAAGAAATTCATCTTCTCTTCCTCAATTAATACTTCTTGCTCGATGTACATTAGAAGAGCTGATCCCTGAATCAATCAATCAATCAATATATTGATTTTTTAAATAAATATTGATTGATTGACCTTTTCATATGGAACTGTCGAGAAAGCATCATCAGGATCTTCTCCTCCATTTGAAAGTCGTAGTTTACTATGTCGAGGTAGAACCTCTTTAACTACTCGACCTAATTCCTGTAATATACTAGATATAGAGAATACAATATTTTTACAGTATAAGAATAGCTTACAGCAAATCCATCTTCAGCGTTAAAATCTCGTACAGCATTACCGTATACTTTACCATTGATCAATCTCTCTAGATATATGGTAAATCCTTCATTCAACCTACAGTTCATACCATATTGTTTAATCGAGAATAATCATTAACCAATCAATAATCAATAAAGAATAGGAATACCAGAAATGATTCCAATTAGCAATCGTAACGAGGTTACCGGTCCATGAATGGGCGATTTCATGAGCAATCACTGATACTAATGACTTATCTCCTGCCTTAATCAATCAAGAAATCAAGATTTGTTTGATATACTCCTGACAGGTGCAACAGCAAATAGGGATGGTGACAGGAGTTGTTGATCGCTAATTGATATCATAGCGATAAACTAACTGACAATGATAGTAGGAGTGACGAAAGTGAGACATGGATTCTCCATTCCTCCATAGGGAAAAGATGCCGGTAGCACAACCATATCGTATCTAGAATTCAGAACATCAATTCACGCCCTCAGGCACTACTTCATTGCCCCAAAATGGGGACGGAATCACGCCCGCTAGTAGTAGTGTTCTCCTTCACATTACCTCTTCCATACGTAAGGACCAGCTATATCTTCAGCTGCTTGAAGGAATGTCTCAGTCTCTTGGAATTCCTATCAAACCATCGTTGGTTCTACGGTGTTCACTCATCTACCGTACCTCAGCTGCCGAATCCACTATCGATTTTTCAGCCCATACGATAGAACGAGGTCCAATAGGACGAGATTCAAGGACGCCAACAACAATTGCGATCAAATATGATGGAATTGGAATATCCTGGAGATATTTATTTATTTTTTGAATTTTTGAATTTTTGAATTTTTATTGTTTAGAAAGATGATATATAGTATGTAAAGTCAAACTTGAGAGAAAGAATATATCCATTCATCGGATCCACTTGTTTCACTATTCACAGAGATAGCACTCATTAGACACGTTAACTTCGCGGGCACTGACACCTAGTATTATTGACTAGATAATATAATAGCGTGGCTCCAATTCCGAAAAAAAAATAAATATGTAAATTTTAAAAAAATCGAATTTCGATACAAAAGTAGGCTCATTCGAAAGAGCGGATGTCATATCGTGTAAGATTTCAAGGTTTCACTTCTGTATCTCGAGAAATAAGAGAACGCCAGCGTCTCAATTCATAGGCATACAGCAGTTTGGAGGTCTCTAGTGGCAATTGAGATAGTATACCTTGGCAGAATAGGGTGCCTTGACAGCAGGAGTATCTTGACAAGGAAGCATTGAGCGACCATGAATAGCCTATAACAAGTACAAATGTACATTATAGATTTAATCGGTGAACTCGTATTTCTGCGTACTCTTCTGCCTATCATATAATCAATCAAGCATTGTACTTTAATTTTTGCAGAATAAAGTATATCATCTATTATCTATGTTTACAGTATCTATCTTATCAAGGCGTTCCTGTTAAAAGTGATCAAATGTAAACTGTAAAAAAGTAGATTGTTATATTATTAAAACACTAACTTCACATTGAGAGAATAGGAATGGTCCCTTCTTATCAGTCGTTTGATTAGATGTAAGAAATTGTAGAGCGATAGCAGATGGAGATGTACTATAATACACTTTGAGTGATCCTCTCATTCCTGCTGATAGAATACTATCTAATTGCACAATTAGCACATCTCCGAGAGCGTCCGAGACCTATAATGAATACGGTAAAGAAATACATCACTTTTTGATTATAATGAGTACGGTCGTCTGGCGATAATAATCATGAAGATAAAGAGATACCTTACCTTATCTTATCTTACCATACCTTAGAATAATTGAAAGGAGTCTTCACCCCATTCCATTCCACATTAGATATTGACAACGAACGCCCATCGAGTTTCTAAATTCAAACATTACACGTTCATTCAACCATGCACTCATCATCAAATGCATGATTCGGATTGACAATGCGATATCTAATATATACCAGAATATCAGTATCCACAATTCCTTCTATTTGGTGAGTAACTGATCCTGATATAATCTTCTCTTCCATATCAACCTATAATAGATTACTGTGATGAAGATAGATTGATTACAAACATTCCAATCCATATGAGTTGATCTTATAACTGCTTTGTCGAAATTAGCATAGGATGTGGGATCAGCAATTGAAGATGAGACATGCTCTGAAATGAAAGACTTTTTTGAATAAAAAAGGCAATATGGGATGGATGTATGGTCATTCTATAATATATTAAAGGAATACCCCATGCTAATTTTACCCTCCGCATTGGCAATACTCTCGTAGATAAAGAAAGCGAGAGAACATTGCCAGAGCGGAGAGATTCAAATTAGCTTGGGGTGTGGCTTTAACACTCGAATAAGTAAATCTAGATTATGCACGGCACATTGCTTACTGATTTTGCATAACGTTTACAAAAACCATCAATGTACATCTGTGTACTATTTAATTTCATTAATTTAAGAGGCACAACGAAAGCGAGAGATTTTGGCAAGATTTTCAAATTTGCTCGTGGGGTTACTTTAATTTACATAAAAGTACCTTTAGCTTCAATGGAATGATATGAATGATAGTAGTGGAGAATGAAGAATAGAATAATAGAACAAATGATAGATATACCAATCATAATAAGATTTGAGAAAAAAGAATAACAAGAATAAGATATATAAGAAAAACGAGAGTGAGATTGCCGAATCATCTGGGAGAATGAAGAATCATCTATGGATTATTAGAAATGATATTGTAATTTATCATACGTAAAAAAGATTTGGCAACATTTATATAATGGAAGTGCATAATGGATCTTTCAGTACATAATGAAACATTATCGTTTGTGTCAGTCATCTTTAGTGGTTGCCCGTTCATTTTACTCTGAGTATCAAGAATCCCGGCATCGCCGGATTGGGTCACCATGGCAGTGAGACCCATTCATGGGAAGCCAACTTCTTCGGTCAACTCCAAACTGTCAATTTTCTCGGATTTATGAAATCGGAAGACGCGCTGCCAATAAAGAGGAAGAAGGGAACCGTGAGTGAAAAGATTAACAGGCAGTTTGGAGTTGACCGAAGAAGATGGCTTCCCATGAATTGGGGGGGGGGTCTCACTGCCACGGTGACCCAATCCGGCTTGGCAGGGATTCGTGATGCTCATAAGGGAGGTCTGGTTGGCCTGGACTTCGGAAATGACCTATGCCATTCGATAGGTATCCGAAAAACAAGACTTTTCATGTTGACCATTTTGGCAGAATGCCCCTGGGCGCCGAGTATTGTTGCATATTTATACTGATTTTCGCCCTACAATAAAACACAGTCTCTGTGAGATCGAAAGCAAGCAGTAGCATACAAGACAAGCAATGGTCAACATGATTTTTCTTTGCTGATAAGAGGATGGTCTATATATTTTGCTTGCAAGTTCGAGTCCCGCACAAACTTTCTAACAGAGACTGGGTTTCATTGTAGGGCGAAAATCCGGAGAAAAATATCTATTGAATGGTATATGTCCCATGCCGAAGTCCGGGACCGGGCAACCTAACGATAATGTTCCATTATGCACTGAAAGTTCCATTATGCACTTCTATTAAATAAATGTTGCCAAATATTTTTGAGGTATGATAAATTACAATATCATTTCTAATCATCCATAGATGATTCTTAATTCTCCCAGATGATTCGGCAATCTCACTCTCGTTTTTCTTATATATCTTATTCTTGTTATTCTTATTCTCAAACCTTATTATGATTGGTATATCTATCATTAGTTCTATTATTCTATTCCTCATTCTCCACTACTATCATTCATATCATTCCATTGAAGCTAAAGGTATTCGTTAATTACAGTAACAACATGAGCAAATTTTAAAATCTTTGCTCTTTACATAGCCATACTCTCTCTCTCGTTTTCTTTGTCTTAGATAATATTAATAGATGTACAAGAATAAGTATCCATGCACTTCAAATGTAATTTTTTAAATAAATAAATTAGCTAATATTGTGAACTATGGTGTTTCGGCCGTTACGTCTAATGACCATACATAGTCCTTTTAATATTGATATTTCATTAATTAGTTCAATTCAGAACATGTCTCATCTTCCATGGCTGATCCTACATCCAATTCTAACTTCGACAAAGCAGTTATAAGATCAACTCATATAGATTGGAAGGTGTGTAGTCTATCTATATTCATCATATTAGTCCATCACGCATGGGCAAGATTCCTTAAAAGCTCTAAACCCTGGCGGTCACTGGTCTCAAACCGCCCAAGACAGTAATCTATGGTATTCACACGTCCGACGCTAACGATATCGATAGATGATCGAACATCCAAGTATCCTCATAGTGATCCATTATAGGTTGATATGGAGGAGAAGATTATATCAGGATCAGTTACTCACCAAATAGAAGGAATTGTCGATACTGATATTCTGGTATATATTAGATATCACATTGTCAATCCAAACCATGCATTTGATGATAACTGCATGGTTGAATGGACGTATAATGTTTGAATTTAGAAACTCGATGGGCGTTCGTTGTCAATATCTAGTGTGGAATGGAATGGGGTGAAGACTCCTTTCAATTATTCTAAGGTAGGGTAATTATGCTAACAATAAGGTAAGGCAAGGTTAGGTTTTTTTTTCTCCTTGATCATTATCGTCAGAAAACCGTAGTCACACGGACTAAATGATGTATTCTTTACCGTATTCATTATAGGTTTCGGACGCTCTTGGAGATGTGCTTATTGTTCAATTAAATAGTATTCTATCTGCAGGAATGATAGGATCACTCAAAGTGTATTATAGCACATCTCCATCTGCTATCGCTCTACAATTTCTTACATCTAATCAAACGACTGATAAGAAGGGACCATTCCTATTCTCTCAATGTTATGTTTGTCGTTTTCATTCATTATATTTATAATAATAAATATTTAATACATAGTGGTGGATAAGAAGAAGAGAAACTAACTGTGACATCTAAGTCAGCGTATTACTTTACGTATATAAGAACTAAAACAAAGGGTGCATAACATACATGGGCGCCGACATGGGGGTCCCCCCCCCCTGTAAAATTAGGCCGTTTCGAAAATTTGTGTAATGTTCACAGTAAAAGATTAACCATTTTCGCTCGGATGCCCCCTGTAGAATCGAGTTCCAGTTACCCCGCCCATGTATGGTGCATAAAAGCTCTATAATGTATCTGTTCCTTGAAGGCTATTCATGCACGTTCAATGCTTCCTTGTCAAGATACTCCTGCTGTCAAGGCACCCTATTCTGCTAAGGTATAGTTTCTCCAATATCCATTCATATTATGCTATCATTCCTATAATACTACCTATAATACTGTCTATAATACTACAGTATCGGCCAAAAGTCATGGGACACTTTTTCATTATTTTATAACTTTTGATCCTGGAAAGCAATCAGCTCATCTTTTGAGTAAATGTAGAGAATTTATCAAGGATTATTACCATGATGTGTTGGTGTAATTAAGAGGCCGTTTGTGTAAGAGTCGGGCAAATCTGGGAGAGGGTTGGCACAGGCCAAAAATTTTGATACCCTCAAAACTTGTGTATAGGGGTTATCGACCATGCTGATGAAGATAGGCATAGTCATTTGGCTCCAGTGGTCCCGCAACGCCTGGGCGGGATTACGGTTAGATCACGTTTTCAGGCCATTCTCGGTCCATAGTAGAGCTAGAGGTATGAAAATTGGGCTCCTAGGACAGAATTCGATGGCGATGATGGCTGTCTTCATTAGTTTTGAAAATTTTTCAATAGGTCGATTATTGGAAATTTTTATGGAGACGTTTGCGCCCCAGACGAGTATGACAGTTCGAACCGGCGTGATGAGAGGATCACAACGATGTATTATGAGCCCATATCTCCGTTGCACCGCTAATATTGCCTCGATATAGTGATCTGCAAAATCACGAGGAGTTGTCTGCGTCTCTCTATTCCGCGCGCCGGCACTCTCTCATTTCGCCGCTCTCTCGAGAGAGTGCGAGAGAGCGCGCGGAATTGAGAGAGTCCTCTTGTTTACCTCAGCCATCATCGCCATCGAATTCTGTCCTAGGAGCCCAAGTTTCATACCTCTAGCTCTACTATGGACCGAGAATGGCCAGAAAACCTGATCTTACCGTAATCCTGCCCAGGCGTTGCGGGACCACTGGAGCCATAATGACTATGCCTATCTTCATCAGCATGGTCGATAACCCCTATACACAAGTTTTGAGGGTATCAAAATTTTTGCCCTGTGCCAACCCTTGTTCGACTCTTACACAAACGGCCTCTTAACTTAGTTAATTTTTGCGTAGTGATGACGCTACCGAAGTACACTTTTTTTTTGAAAATTCCCATTTCTTTAGTGAAAAGCCCTGTTCTTCGGGAACAGTGTGAGAGTGGAGACCCTCACTAGAGCTGTATCGTACATCGAAAATTCATTGGATCATGATTCGCCAGAAGCACTCTGAGCCACTCTGGTGATTCAACGGCGATTATGGCCGAATGGGGCATTTTTATGCTCTCTCCTTCTTTTCATTATTTTCTTTCACTCTAATCTAGTTAGTCCGCGAGAATCGCATTTTAATATTTTGTTTTTCGCAAAATCATCATTTTTATTTATTAATAAATCGTTCAACACATCATGGTAATAATCCTTGATAAATTCTCTACATTGACTCAAAAGATGAGCTTGATTGCTTTCCAGGATCAAAAGTTATAAAATAATGAAAAAAACGTCCCATGACTTTTGGCCGATACTGTAGGTGTCAGTGCCCGCGAAGTTAACGTGTCTTATGAGTGCTGTCTCCGTGAATAGTGATACAAGTGGTTCTGATGAATGGACATATTCATTCTCTCAAGTTCGTCTATCCATACTATCTATCATCTCTCTAACTATATTATATAAATAAATACGTACATAGAAAAATCTCTAAAATAAAACAAATAAAAAGAACAAATAAATAAATATCTCTAGGATATTCCGGTTCCATCATATTTGATTGCAATTGTTGTTGGTGTCCTTGAATCTCGTCCAATTGGTCCTCGTTCGGTTGTATGGGCTGAGAAATCGATAGTGGATTCGGCAGCTGAGGTACGGTAGATTCTCCGCAATTTTAGTGGGGCCGATAATTTGGTCGAAATGGGGCCAATAATTTGGCTGACCCTACAAGTTGAGCCTAAAATTTGGCTACCAGACAAGCCCCACTTATAAAGTTGAGCCAATAATTTGGTGGTTGAGCCAATAATTCGGTTCGAAATTTGGTTGACATTTTAGAAAAAAACGTTAACGAAACTTTAGCCAAAGTTTGGCTAGAATGTTAAATAACAGCCTCACTTCGACTCAAATTATTGGCTCAACTACCAAATTATTTGCCCAACTTTTTAGTGGGGCTTGCCTTGTAGCCAAATTTTAGGCACGCAAAAATGTTCGACCAAATTATTATACCCATTAAAATTGCGGAGTAAGTGAATATTGTAAAATCATGGATGGTTTGATAGGAATTCCAAGAGACGGAGACATTCCTTCGAGCAGCTGAGGATATAGCTGGTCCTTTCGTATGGAAGAGGTAATGTGAGGGAGAACACTACTCCTAGCGGGCCTGACTCCGCCCCCCTTTTGGGGCAATGCATAGTGCCTGAGGGCGAGAATGTATGTTCTGAATTCTAGATACGATATGGTTGTGCTACCAGCATCTTTTCCCTATGGAGGAATGGAGAATCCATGTCTCACTTTCGTCACTCCTACTATCATTGTCAGTTAGTTTATCACTATGATATCGATCAATCACATTCCCACCAGTCATGGGTGTATCAAAAAATAAACAAATATTGATTGATTGATTGATTTAGGCTGGAGATAAATCATTAGTATCAGTGATTGCTCATGAAATCGCTCATTCATGGACCGGTAACCTCGTTACGATTGCTAATTGGAATCATTTCTGGTATTGACACATTCTATCGATTAGTTGATTAAAATGACTCCCAGAGCTATTAACTCTCCACTCTGACCAAACTCTCTCGCTTTCTTTGTCAGCGAGAGAGCATTTCAATGTGCTCATTGTCAGTATTTTCCAGAAACGAAAAAAAAATGTTTGAAGCGTCAACGTAAATTGTTTTCATTATTTTATGATTGGAATTTGATTGAAATGCCATCATATAGCAAAAACAAGCAATGAAAAAATCATCCACCCCACAAGGAGCGAATATTGTGACGAGTTTGTAAAAACAACAAATTTTTACAAACTGTTTGTTGTTTTCACAAATAGTTTGTAAAATGGGGCGAAACATGTTTATCGAACGATAGCTCGGGGTGTGCAAACAATATGATATGCAGGTTGAATGAAGGATTTACCGTATATCTAGAGAGATTGATCAATGGCAAAGTATACGGTAATGCGAGAAGAGATTTTAATGCTCAATACGGATTTACTGTAAGTTGCTTATTTTCTCCGGTATTTTTTGTCCGTGGGGTGCGCCGCAGAACCACACCTTGGTGCTGCCCGCGGCGCATCCCACGGTGTGGGAAATAGGGTGTTCGCCACGGGATTTGGCTTCTATACGGCGCATCCCACGGACAAAAATACCGGAGCTTATACTGTAAAAATATTGTATTCTCTATATCTCGTATATTACAGGAATTACGTCGAGTAGTTAAAGAGGTTCTACCTCGACATAGTAAACTACGAATGTCAAATGGAGGAGAAGATCCTGATGATGCTTTCTCAAAAGTTCCATATGAAAAGGTACTTCAATATATTGATTGATTGAGTAAATCAATAAATCAACATATTGATTGATTGAAGTGGTTATACTGGGTTATCTTCATTGTGTGAAATCGTATGTTAGTATTGTGCTTGGTTATGCCATAGGTTAAACGAAGAGTTGGGTCATCTAGTTTATATTGATTGATTGATTGATTGACTCAGGGATCAGCTCTTCTAATGTACATCGAGCAAGAAGTATTAAATGAGGAAGAGAAGATGAATTTCTTGAAAGAACATGTTAGACTATTCTCGTCTAAATCATTAGATACCGAAACATGGTTGAGATCCATGTACGAAAGATATCCAAAGATGAAGAAGATCGAAGGAATACTCAATGAATGGATATATGGAGAAGGAATGCCCCCTGCCAAGCCGTTGTATGTATACTCATTTTTCTTTCTTTCTTCTTTCTTTCTTTATTCCATCATAATATGCATAACAAGAAAAATAAGGACATAAAGGGAGTGATGGATGTCCGTCGCTAATGTAGCGATATCGGTGAGGGTTCTTGGGTACAGTGGCAGTTTGGGAGCTATGGGCGAATCTTAGAAGAAGGGATAATTATATCTGGGGAGATCTTAACTAGCCCTGCACGGAAAGGGGATGGTGGGGATTTAACTAATTCGATGGGTAAAGAGTTCCATATATCTATTGCTCTAGATGCACAGGTAGATAATGTAGAATTAATACGATAAGGGAGAGATATACGGTAAGGATGGGAGAATCTGTGATCGCGGTTAAGAGGAGATACAACAAAAAGGTTTGAATAGTCGTACTCGTAATGGCCATGAATGGTACTATGGATAAATTGCAAATCTCTAATAAATCGTCGATATTCAAGGGTCGGCAGATTCAGGTAAAAATTTCTATCGAAATGATTGGATATGGGCAATTTGCAACGGAAAAACAGCCTACGAGAAAAATTTCTCTGGACATCTTCAAGAGTATTGGTCAATAATTTGGAGGTAGGATTGAAAATGATAGGCGACGATTCAAGGAGGGGACGAATATAAACACAATATGCTTTGACGAATAATTGAGGTGAGTTAGAATAGATGGATTTGAACATCATATTAATCATGGTACGTGCCTTCTTAGAGATTACAGAAATGTGATGGTTTAAGGTAAGATTAGGGGTCATGAAAACACCTAAGTCCTTAATAATTGAACTGGTAGATAAGGGATGACCGTTAAGGATATAGGTGGTTCTATTCTTAAGTGGGCCAAAATGCATAAAGGAGCATTTAGAAGGTGATAGGGTCATATTCCATAGGCTGCTCCATTCAGAAATACAATCAATTGCAATCTGAATATCTACAGTACATTTAGGGACAGGGCCATAAATTTTGACATCATCAGCATAAATACCGTACTTAATAGATGGAGGAATGATAGATGAAATATCATTGATATAAAGAATAAAGAGGAGTGGGCCAATACTGGAACCTTGAGGGACACCAGAAATAACAGCAGATGGAGGAGAATGAACATTATCAATAACAATCGATTGAGTGCGACCATATAAATACGAACGGAACCAAGAAACAATATGGTCAGAGAAACCTAAGTTGGACAGCTTATACAATAATAAACGATGATCAATAGAATCAAAAGCCTTCTGATAATCAAAGAATACAGTGTCTATCGAGAGCTTACAGGAACGATATTTCACATAATTTGAATATGTTTCACAAAGTTGGGTTGAAGTGGACCTATGGCTTCTAAAACCAGCTTGATGGGGATCAAAAAGATGGTTTAGCTCGAGATATTCTACAATACTATCAATTAATATTTTCTCAAAAATTTTCGACGAAGTGGCAGTCAAGGAGATAGGGCGAAAATTTGAAATGGAATTATCATTGCCTTTCTTAGGGATTGGCTTAACGAGGGCTATTTTCCACAAATCAGGGACAGTAGAAGTGATCAATGATTGATTAAAAATAATAGTAAGGGGAACAACAATGGCATGTTTACATTTGCAGTAAACAATATTAGGCAAACGATCAGGGGAAGTATTGACCTTACAATCAAAACTAGATATTGCTAAAAGAATTTGTGCAGGAGTAATATGTGATGGATCGAAATAATGTCTGGATTGTGTAGGTCTAGGAAGAGGGGAGGATTGGGGGGTAGTTTGTACGGATGCGAAATAATGAGAGAAAGCAAGTGCCTTCGCATGACTATTGAGGATTAAATCATTATTAAGGTCTACAATACCAGAAATGACAGGGGCAGTGGTCTTTAAGCGAGACTTACAAAGTGAATAAAAGGACTTAAAATTATTCGATTGGATAATCCTACTCTCTAATTCACATTCGAACGAATATAGGGCACGATCAAAACGATTTCTAAGATTGATGGTGTGGAGTGAATTTGGGGCAATGGAATGGTATCGACGCAATTTGCCATAAAGAATACGTAAGGAACGAGGATACTTCGAAGCAAGGGATACAACTTTTGTCGGGACGAAAGAATCTAAGATACTATTGATAAAGTTCACGAAATAAATATATGAATCATTTAATTAATTAATTAATTTATCTACGCCCGAGGCGCAACGAGACATGAGAAAAATAGAAGAGATAAAGAACATGATATAATATATTATTGACTCTCCAGACTGGCGGGGGGGGGGGGGGGAATTTACAAAGGACGTAATTCGTGAATGATGGGGTGATGGGTAAGCCGGTTTTTGAATATACTGGGATTGGGTGATGAAGTGATGAGTGGAGGTAATCGGGAGTACCATCTGGCCGTTCGAACAGGAAAGGAGTGGAATCGGGCAGTGCTTGTGGTCGCTTCGATATGGATGCCGAATGAGGACGTTCGATCTCGTAAAGGTTTGTATAAATAAAAAGATGAGCGATCGATAATGGTGGAACCGGACATAATCGAAAAACACATACAAAGGTCACTAATGGCTCTCCTCTCAACTAACGCGCGCAGGCCTAGGGTTTTCATCCGATCATTGTAGGAGGGCATAGATTCAGGATATGTAGGGGAGGGGAAACAACGGTAGAAAACTTGACGAGTGAAAGTGTGTTGAACATTCTCAAGGGAACGAATATCGGAAAGGTAATGTGGATTCCAAAAGGGTGAAGCGAAGTCAAGGAGGGGTAATACATAGGTTTTATAACATTTGACAAGGATTTCAGGGCAATTAACGGGGACGGCTTTAAAAAGGAGAAACATCTTGTTACGAGCTTGTAGAGCACGGGTTTTGACAGAGGAGGTATGCTTTAAATCAGAACGAACTTGGACACCTAGATCACGAACATTATTAGACAGGGGGAGGGGTATTGAGTCAATATGGTAACGATTGGTTTGTGACTGTGAGCCTATTCGAATGTGTGAACATTTGGAAGCAGAGATAGACAACTGGTTGGCATTAGACCAGTTATACAAACAATCGAGAGCAAGTTGAAATTCGGAAGTAAGAGCATCACGATCCTTACGGTTATAGGAAACATACAACTTAACGTCATCAGCATAACATTGCACTTTGACATTATGATATCTAGACAGAGTAGCTGATAAATCAGAGAGATAAAGCGAGAAAAGTATGGGGCCGAGGACGCTACCTTGGGGAACACCAGAGACAATCGGAAAAGAGTTACTGAGAGTGGAAGATAGTCTAACACAAAAAGATCTATCAGATAGAAAAGATACTAGCCAGTTATACAAACAACCGTGGATACCGTAGTGAAGCAATCGTGAAAGTAATTTAGGATAAGGAACAACATCAAAAGCACGTGTATAATCTATGTACACAACATCTGTGACAAGTTTATTGGAATGGGCAGTGGTCCAATCATTTTGGCATTGTAACAAGTTGGTAACAACACTAGCACCGGAACGAAAACCGTGCTGAGTGGGGGGAATAATGTTGAAACGGGAGAGATGGTGTACGAGATGGTCTTTAACTATACGTTCCATGGTCTTAGCTGCAGGGGATATAATAGATATTGGTCGGTAAGAGGAGGGGAGGTGCTTATCCTTGCCTACTTTGGGTATGGGGGTGATATAGGAATGCCTCCAAGAGGAGGGTACCGTACCTGATATGAGGCTGAGATTGTATATATCAGCGAGGGGGGTTGATAGGGAACTAGCACATTTGGAGAAAATTATCTGGGGAATGGCATCATGTCCAGTGGAACATGAAGGTTTCAATCTACGGAGGGCTTTATATACGGATTGTGGAAATATTGTGAACAATGAGAGAGATGGGGGGATGGTGGAGGTGGAGAGGGAAGGGATACTACCATCATCAATAGTGAAATGTGAGGCAAACTCGGAAGCAAGTAAATTGGCCTTAGATGATGAGTCTAATACAGTGTCATTGAGGGAATTGCGTAGATCAGGGATGGTGAGTTTGGGCTTAGTGAGATTAGATACATGTCTATATAAATCACGGGAATTAAGGAGTTTCTTACGATTACAGAAACGGGTCCATTTGTTGATTTCAAATAATAGGTTCTTGCTACATTGGTCAAAGAGGAACTTAACAGAAGGTATATGTATCTTAGAGAATAATGCATTACGATGTTTCATAAGGCGAATGATATGAGGGGGGTAGGACATGAAAGGTGGTCTGGGGGTACGATAGGGAACAAAAGAGTCTATGGCAGAATGAACTTCAGACACGAAAATGGAATAGACGGTATCAATGTGGGTGCAGTCACGGAACAGAGATAACCAATCAATATTGGCGAAGTGGTTGTTCAGGGCAGGGTAATCAACACGACTGTAGTCGCGGATCTTAGGAGGAGAAGAGGGAGGGAGAGGGAAGGAGAGGGAGAAAGATATACCAGAGTGATCAGATGTTGGGAAAGGGGGAATGACGGATACGGCCGAAATTAATGTGGTGTCACTAGCTAGAACCCAGTCGATCATTCTATCGCCGCGCGTTGGAGACAAAAGTACATGAGAAAGACAAGATGAATCAACAAAATCATGGAAAAGACGATCAATGAGAGGGGGTGGAGGAGTATGGTGACGAATCAAACAATCAACATTAAAGTCGCCAATGATCAGAGTTGGGTAAGGAGACGAGGCATGTAAATCAGAGAGAGTGGCAATGAGGGATTCGGACTTAGCAGTCGAATAACTGGGAGGTCGGTAGGTCAGAATGAGCCGAAAATAAGAGGAATCATGGTAAAGATCAATACATAGAATCTCATGGTCGGAAGAGATGGGCACGGTGGTGTAAGGAATGAAATCTCTAATGGCTACGGCTATTCCGCCACCACGAGTAGGTCGATCACGTCTGACTATTGAATATGGTAATGAACCGGTAATAAGTGAAGATGGTGTTTTACTGGTTAACCATGTCTCACAGAGAAGAACAAGATCAGGCTGGGATGAGGACAGATAGGCTCGGAAACAGTCGGTCTTATTCACTAGAGAGCGAACATTAAAGTAATGACAGTCAAGGTTATGCGGTACGGACTCGGGCGAGCTTAGTTTAAAGTGAGGACAGTCGGGCCGGTAGAAGTACCAGCGGGAGTCTGAGCAACTGAGGCATTCTTGACCGTACGACGACGAGCAGTAGATCGGGATCGCGATCGATTACGGTTCTTGATGGATCCGATCAGGGTTCTCTCAATGATCTGGTTAGCATAGACAACGACATCTCTTCCTTGGCTTCTTTGCTCACGGCATTTCAATCGAAGTTGATAGGCTGCTTCACGCTCTTCACGGGTTTGGGAGGGACGGATGAACAGAGTGGAGTAAGTGGGATGGGCACGAATCTTACGGGCATTGGCAAGGAAATGAGATTGGGCACTACGGGTATGGAAAGTGACTTTGAGAAGACGAGGGCGATTCTCACTTCGCACTCCCATACGGAAAACAACTGAGGGAGTCTGCTCAAGCTCAGTGATATCAATTTACATTAAGACCAGATAGAGCAAATGTCCAATCATGAAGGAGGATAGATTGACTTATACCTTCCCAATCAGCTAAATGGTATTGTCTAGAAGGAAGGGATTGAGAAGGCTTAGGAGAGGGAGAGGCAATATTGAAAATAATACTACGATGATCACTTAATGGTAATTCTGATTTTACATTATTAATTATAGGGTAATTACATAAAATGAGATCAAGGATATGGTCACCTCTTGTTGGAAAGGAAACAAATTGATCAAAATGATTATCAACCACAACATCAAGAAAAGGAATTGGGGAAGGAGAAGATAAGGATTTCCAATTAATAGAAGGATAATTAAAATCGCCTAATAAAATAGTGGGATAAGGACGATTAATTAATTCTTTCAAACAATCAATAAATGGTTCAATAGAAACTTTAGGAGAATTGGGGGCTCTATAGACAATCAATAATCTAAGTGTACGATGGTGTTGGCTAGATGGAGGGGGGTGTATATCAACAGCTAATATTTCATAACCAGGAAAGCTTGGGCTTTCACTAACACAGGTGAGAGTAAGGAGTAGGAGGAGGAGGAGTAGAGGAGGAGGTGAGAGTAAGGATTTTGATTGAATATATGCACGCTCGAGATGATTTGACTCTCCGCTCTGAAAACATTCACTTGTAGAGAAAGAAAGCGATATATCGATGCTAGTGCTGGGAGTCAAATTAGCTCGGTTTCTGCCTGGTTACAGATTCCAAGATGATTCAATGACTACTCAATGCCATGGAGTTCTTAATAATCTCCTATCTGATTCTCCTTCTTCTGAGAAGTTCACTGCGCTTTCTGCTTCACAGAAGGTGCAGAGAGATTCAAAAATGTACTCCACAGCATCCATGAAGTTTTATATTTAACACTTTTTTTTGTTGTTATTTTTCTTTTTTATTATTTTAACACAAAATTGGGTCTTGTGTGCTGTGGAGTAAACTTTTTCACTTGTCTATTTCTCAATCTTATCCTTTTCATTATTCAATTCTTTAGATATTTGTTCTCAACGATTTATCTGAACGAGCTCCCATCGATCATGCAAAGGTCATATTACTATACAGTAGGGTGGCGAGAATGATTCTTCACTCACCTGTTTTGCCTCCCTCCAACTGGTGAGCAGTCTCTCTAACTGCTCACTCGTTCCCCCTGGCAGCCGTTCGCTGAGGTCACAAGTGAGTCGAAAAACAGTTCTTTTTCGATTCACTTGGGTTTTCGCTGCTCTGAGTGGTCGAAATGTGCAAATGTGAATATTTTTGGAATCTACATGGCAGTGGCTATTCAACAAGCATAAAATCGACTGTCAAAGTACACTTTTAAATTTCGTTGATTTCTCATGTAATGTATACTATCAATTAGAGAGTCTCTCAGAAGACGATGAAGAAGAGTTTTAATTGTAATTCGAGTTTACTGTACTAACATAATAAAAATATATGATATTATCATAGTCTGATCCGAATTTATGGCATGCATAACATGACAAATCAACGAAATTTAAAAGTGTACTTTAACAGTCGATTTTATGCTTGTTGAATAGCTATTGGTGTGTAGATTCCAAAAATATTCAGATGTGCACATTTTGACCACTTTGACTAGAGAAAACCCAAGTGAATCGAAAAAAGAATTGCTTTTTTCTGCTCACCAGTGTTTTTCTGATCTCATTGCAAGTACTTGGCGAGAGAGAGGTCGTAAATGACCTCTCTCGCGAGTACTTGCACAAGACTGCCAGGGGAACTGGTGAGTGAAGAGTCATTCTCGCCACCCTACTATACAGACAGGGAGTGGCAGAATTACTTAGACATGATCTTTGATCTCAACCAATTACATCTGTTAAGCAAATCGGTTCAACATATAACATTTTATCAACAAATAGCATAGCAACCACAAATCGTGTTTACTTCGCAATTCTTCAACTCCCCATTTTGTCATGCTAATTGTAAGAGGTCTTGTCTCCGTAATTACGCCGCACCTTGTATATTAGATATGAACAGACGGCAAACTGTCTCATATTTGAGTCATAGGTTATCTAAGATGCGACAATTAGAGAAACGTTATCTCAAATGTGAGACAACTTAGTTAGCTTACTCCAGTCCCCGTTACTATCTCGAGCGAGAGAGTATTATCCACCATGTCTTTTTGAGAGAGTTTGGAGTAAGATAACCTTTCTCTATAACTGAACAGTTAGACAACCTATATCTAAGAGAATTTGCCGTGAGTGTGTGGTCAATTGTGTCATTTCAGTTGGATATACTATCTCAAGCTAATTTTGGTATCACTTCAAGTGGTAACAGTGAAATTGTAGCTGCGTGGCTAAAGATTGGTCTTCTATCTAAATGGTATAATCTTATGCTACTCTCCGTCATCATAATCATTCAAATAGGGAGCCCTCCATTGTTCCGTCGCTTGAATTCGCCAAGAAATACGGTAGACTAAAGTACTGTAAGGCTACATATAAGTAAGTGTATCTTTAAGTAGATGTTGAAGTTGATCTTTGATCGTTGGTAGGAATCTTTTCGACTGGAATATGTCTCGTCAACGTGCTATTGATCAATTTGAGAAAGAAAAAATCAATATGCATCCTATTACAGTAGCTCAAGTTGAATTGCTACTTAAGAAGAAGTAGTTGTTCTTGTAACATATTTGATATGAATAAATTGATTGATTGAATTGATAAATGTCTTAATCCTACTATCGCTCTCCGCCGAATCCAATACGGTGATCATGAGCGCAACTGAATGAAAAATTCTAATTTTGCTCCAAAATGATTAGTAATTTGGAAATTCGATACAAACCATGTGGTAGATTGAGTCGTCAAGTTCAGCCTGTTGGATATCCACTCGAGGAAAACGTTCCATCTGTTTCATCAGGCGGATGAAGCTACCAGGGTTGTGCGGAAAATTTTCCGACCGGAAAATTGTTCCGGGTTTTCCGACCCCTTTCCGGAAAATTTTCCGAAAAAATACCGGAAAACCGGTCAAAATTACAAACTAAAAAATACATATAAAAATAATTTTTTTAACGGTTTTTTAGACATTTTTATCAGACCGGAAATTGTTACCGGAGAAAGAGTTTTCCTAAATTGTTTGCGAAATATATTTTCCGCACAACCCTGGAAGCTACGCGAGCCAACAAGATCTCCTGAAATTTGAATTTTAACTTTTTTAATGTAAAAATTACCACGACGTTACTTCTCAAATCCGTTAAAGAGAGGTTCGAACCGCGCACGAACTATAACATCTTCCATTCTGATAGCCAATTACTATTGTTTGTCAATGATATGTGAAATTTGATCTTTGATCTTTAGTTTTGGCAAAAGCCAAAGATCAAAGATCAAATTTCACATATCATTCAGATCACCTTCAATACTCGCGCGCTTCCCACTCGATCGAAACGTCGTGCGAAAGAAGACGGACGAGAAAGAGATTGAATGATCTACAGTACACCCTCTACAGTATGCCGCAACCGTAGATGTATTATACCGCGCTATTCAACACATCTACCGTAACTTACAGCATTCCATCAGTCGTTGACATATAATATAATAATATCTTTATGTGCGTTTCAGGTATACATAGAGAAATGCATTAGGGACACATAAATACAATACCACAACGAGGTAGTAAGGTTTTTTTACATCCCTTACTAATCAATAAATTATAAACGCCACTCATTCAATTTTTTAAATTTTGATCGAGTTTTTTTTTAATTTTGAATATATATATATATATATATATATATATATATATATATATATATATATATATATATTCACCCTTTTAAAACGGGGATTGAACATTGAATACGAGTATAATAATGATAATGAAGTTGTGGCCAAACTGATCAGTCTTTTTTTTTTGGTTTTCATGTGTCCGAATATATTATTAAGACATTTATCAATTCAATCAATCAATTTATTCATATCAAATATGTTACAGGAACAATTACTTCTTCTTAAGTAGTAATTCAACTTGAGCTACTGTAATAGGATGCATATTGATTTTTTCTTTCTCAAATTGATCAATGGCACGTTGACGAGACATATTCCAGTCGAAAAGATTCCTACCAAAGATCAAAGATCAAAGATCAACTTCAACATCAACTTAAAGATACACTTACTGATATGTAGCCTTACAGTACTGTAGTCTACCGTATTTCTTGGCGAATTCAAGAGACGGAACAATGGAGGGTTCCCTATTTGAATGATTTTGATGACGGAGAGGAGCATAAGATTATACCATTTAGATAGAAGACCAATCTTTAGCCACGCATCTACAATTTCACTGTTACCACTTGAAGTGATACCAAAATTAGCTTGAGATAGTATATCCAGCTAAAATAATACAATCGATATCATATCTGATACACAGCGAGATGACCTTTGCATGATCGATAGGAGCTCTTTCAGATAAATCATTCAGAACAAAACTCTAAAGAAATGAAGATTTAGATTAAAGGGAGCGTTACCTCTCTCAATGATCTCTTCACTGCGCACACTATTTCTCTGTTCTCTTACAACGAGTGAGCATTGCGCGTCGAAGAGACCATTGAGTGAGGTTACGCTCCCTTTAACACAGTGAAAAGAGTGTACTCCATAGCACACAATACTTGTAAAATGTTATATTTTACTCTATTTGTTTCAAAAAGGTCTAAATATAACACTTCACAGGTCTTGTGTATTGTGGATTACACTTTATTTCTCTGTGTTTACCTTCTGCGAGGCAGACAGAGCTGTGAACTTCTCAGAAGAAGGAGAATCAGATAGGAGATTATCAAGAACCTCATGGCATTCAGTAGTCATTGAATTATTTTTGAATCTTCAACCAATGCTATTAAAGGCACAACCAGATCTAATTTGAAACTCTCCGCTTTAGCATCGCTCTCTCGCTTTCTTTGTCTGCGAGAGAGTGTTTTCGGAGCGGAGAGTCAAGATATCTCAGATGTGCCTTGAATATATTCAATAAGTATACATACAACGGCTTAGCAGGGGGCATTCCTTCTCCATATAACCATTCATTAACTATTCCTTCGATCTTCTTCATCTTTGGATATCTTTCATACATTGATCTCAGCCATGTTTCGGTATCTAATGATTTAGATGAGAATAGCCTAACATGTTCCTTCAAGAAATTCATCTTCTCTTCCTCAATTAATACTTCTTGCTCGATGTACATTAGAAGAGCTGATCCCTGAATCAATCAATCAATCAATCAATCAATCAATATGTTGATTTATTGATTTACTCAACCAATCAATATATTGAAGTACTTTTTCGTATGGAACTTTTGAGAAAGCTGCTTCGAAATCTTCTCCTCCGTTTGACTGTCGTAGTTTACTATGTCGAGGTAGAACCCCTTTAACGACTCGACCTAACTCCTGTAATATATGGGATATATTTATATTTATTTATTTAATATATTTATATTTATCGTCTCTAAACGGATCAAAAACGAGGATATAGAGAATACAATATTTTTGCAGTATAAGAATAAATAACTTACGTTAAATCCCTTTTCAGCCTTAAAATCTCGTCTAGCATTACCGTATACTTTACCATTGATCAATCCCTCTAGATACACGGTAAATCCTTCTTTCAACCTGCATATCATATTGTTTGAACACTCCGAGCTAGTTATACTCAGCGCATTGTAATACTCTCTCGAAGTCAAAGAAAGCGAGAGAGTTTGGTCAGAGTGGAGAGTTTATAGCACTGGGTGTCGTTTTAATCAACTAATCGATAGAGTGCATCAATACCAGAAATGATTCCAATTAGCTATAGTAACGAGGTTACCGGTCCATGAATGAGCGATTTCATGAGCAATCACTGATACTAATGATTTATCTCCTGCCTTAATCAATCAATAAATCAATATTAATTTATTTTTGATACACCCATGACAGGTGGGAAGAGTGATAAACTAACTGACAATGACAGTAGGAGAGACGTAAGTGAGACACGGATTCTCCATTCCTCCATAGGGAAAAGATCCTGGTAGCACAACCATATCGTATCTAGAATTCAATACATCCATTCCAAAAGGAGTAATCATGGCCGGTAGGAGTAGTGTTCTCCTTCATATTACCTATTCCATACGTAAGGACCAGCTATATCTTTAGCTGCTTGAAGGAAAGTCTCAGTCTCGTCGAATTCCTATCAAACCAGCCATGATACTACAGTATTCACTCAGCTACCGTACCTCAGCTGCCGAATCCACTATCGATTTCGCAGCCCATACAACCGAACGAGGACCAATTGGACGAGATTCAAGGACACCAACAACAATTGCGATCAAATATGATGGAACCGGAATATCCTAGAGATATGCATATAGTTTAGAAAAAGCTTCGTAATTCTTGTCAGGATATTGACACTGGGATTTTTCTTTGTATATCCAAAAAAGATATTGAACAAGATTTTGAGAAATATACTTCCATTTTTGCCACAACCTTTTTGGCTTACAAGGGAACATTCCCAACTTGTCCTGGCCATATGAGATGGCAATAGCATGACTAGGATCAGTTTTCGATGCTGATTACGAATCCTCTTTCAAATGTTGCCCAATCGAGCTGAGCTTCGAGAAAATCGATATTGATATTCGACAAATTGACTCGAAAATTCACATCTTATCTACTAAACCACATCAGAAGTTGTCAGGATAATTGATATATGAGTTCGTGAACTCATTAGGATGGATTGTGTAGAAATCCACACTAATTTCCGAATCAACTAGGCGAATTTCAATATCGATTTTCTCGAATCTGAGCTCGATTGGGCAACTTTTGAAAGCGGATTCGTAATCAGCATCGAAAACTGATCCTAATCATGCTATTGCCAACTCATATGGCCAGGACAAGTTGGGAACGTTCCCTTGTTAGCAAAGAAACATCCATCGTTTACAGAGATTATTGTATTATATTAATAGACAAACTTGAGAGAATGAATATGTCCATTCATCAGAACCACTTGTATCACTATTCACCGAGATAGCACTCATAAGACACGTTAACTTCGCGGGCACTGACACCTAGTATTATAGACTAGATAGTATGATAGCATAATACGAATGGATGTTGGAGATACCATACCTTAGCGGAATATGGTGCCTTGACAGCAGGGGTATCTTGACAAGGAAGCATTGAACGTGCATGAATAGCCTGTAATCAACATCTGCAGTACAGATATTTATATTATATTTATATTTTATATTATATGGTATTATTATTATAGTATATATTATACTATATTTTATAAAGAACGACATCGTGGTTATGAGTTCTCGACTGTCTATCATGCAACAAATCACCAGTTATTCATTGATATGCGCACTGCATATTGTGTATTATCTGTTATCTATGTTCACATTATGTTGTTGATCATATCTAGTTAATGTTGATATAAAATAATACAAACTGTAAAGGGTAAATTATTATATTATCAAAATGCTAACTACACATAGGGAGAATAGGAATGGTCCCTTCTTATCAGTCGTTTGATCCGATGAAAGAAATTGTAGAGCGATAGCAGAAGGAGATGTGCTATAATACATTTTGAGTGATCCTTTCATTCCTGCTGATAGAATACTATCTAATTGAACTGTAAGCACATCTCCTAGAGCATCCGAGACCTATAATGAATACAGTACTTCAGCATTCACTGTCGCATATCATCGCAATGTACCATGCTTAACGAGGACGGTAATCTGCATGAACAACGGAAATCCGTTTTCCTTGAAAATGTGACGTCATTAGCGAAGGCGTACGCGTTTTACAAAAATCCTCCTTCAACGCTAATTGACGTCACATTTTCCCGGAAAACGATTTTCGATGTTCATGGATATGGCCACTGACAACAATAACCATAACGAGAGAAAAATATACAATGATTTAACGTACCTTACCTTAGTATAATTAAAAGGTGTCTTCACACCATTCCATTCAACATCAGATATTGTCAACGAACTACCATCGAGTTTCTAAATTCGAACATTATACATTCAACTATCAATGTATTATCAAATAAGGTTAAATAAAATATACCAGAATATCAGTATCGACAATTCCTTCTAGTTGGTGAGTAACTGATCCTGATATAATCTTCTCCTCCATATCAACCTATAATGGATCACTATGAGGATACTTGGATGTTCGATATTCTATCGATGTCGTTAACATCGGTAGATTACGGTCTTGGGCTTATTGAGACCAGTGACCGCCAGGGTTTATAGCTTTTAGGGAATCTCGTCTCTTATTCGTAACTCATAAGTATTGATTGCTACGAACAAGTAATCGCAGCCTTCTTTCTTACCTCCTGACTTTAATTATGAATTAAAATACCCTCCGAGGTCAGATAAATTTATTTATTTATTATTAATCTCGTCCATACGTGATGGACCTACTATGATGAAGATACATAAACTGCAAACCTTCCAATCCATGTGAGTTGATCTTATAACTGCTTTGTCGAAGTTAGAATATGATGTTGGATCAGCCATTGAAGATGAGACATGCTCTGAAATGAAAGATTAATTGAATGAATGAACTGTCAATGTGGAATGGAATGGCCATTCTATATTAATATTCGAATAAATACATGACATTATAATGTATACTTAATTTCTAAAACATTATTCAATTTTAGCATTAATGTGCGTACAAACCTATATGGGTACCATTTAATAATTTAAGAGGCACCCCAAGCAAATTATACTCCCCACTCTGGCAATTCTCTGTCGCAGTCAAGGAAAAAAGAGAGTTTGGCTATTTCTAATTGTTATTCTAATTTAAAAGTACCTTTGGCTTCAGTGGAATGATATGAATGATAGAAGTGGAGAATGAAGAATATAATAATATAACAAACGCTAGATATACCAATCATAATAACGTTTGAGAACAAAGAATAACAAAAATAAGATATATAAGAAAAAATGAAAGTGAGATTGCCGAATCATCTGGGAGAATGAAGAATCATCTATGGATTATTAGAAATGATATTGTAGTTTATCATACATCAAAAAGATTTGGCAACATTTATATAATAGAATTGCATAATGGAACTTCTATTATAAGTGAATAAAATGGAAGATATTTGGAAATTATACTAGCTGAAACAATATCTTCATAGTAAATTAGTAAAGTAGAAATGATTTACAACAAAAAACATTACAAATAATCATTAATACTCGTAACCGCAATTATGATTGAATTCGTTGGTCCTAAATTTATCTTATTGCTAATTCCTTGAATCTATCAGAGATATGCCTTTTAACTATCAGAAGAATAGGCAATGGTCATGATATGCTGGTCTACTTATTAATGTAATTCCCATTGTCTTCACATCGGTGGTTCATGGCAATTCCATCTCACTAATATTCCTATTCTCCATGGCTACTTCATATGCTGATCTCCCAGCCATTTTCTGACAAAGAATTCTTTCGTCGTACATATATGGATATTTGCTGTCATCTCGGAAGAGAATTATTCTTGCTTGAGGAAATGTTCTGAGTATTGCGTGAAGAGATGACTCAGGCAATCGATTTGCCTCATCCACTATTATTGATTTAACATTCATTAAACTCAATTGTAATCGATTCATTGATCCATTCTTCCCATCTATTCTTCTCATAACATTCAATACTTTATCAACAGTGGAAATTATGATATCCGGGTATAGAAATCGATAGATTATCGCTTGAACGTCCATAAATCTCTCTTCGTGCTCATTCAGTAATTCTTCTAATCTTCGAAATCCTTTTCGTTCGTGAGAATGAGTCATTGATATAATGCTTAGTTCTTCTCTAAACGTTGAATAGAATTCAATATATTCATCAATAATCCTCACAGTCCTAGCATCAACTTTTCTATCCCTATTCAACTTCTGGAATCGATGGATAGTAGCTATCACATCATATCGACTTCTATACTTATCATTCAGCAACAGATTTAGCGCAAGTAAATGGAAGATACGTCGCTTTCCGATATCGAATTTCTCGAATTCTTTGGCAATTTCTGTAACAGCGACATTCCGAACTGACAGAATCAATTGAGTCTCATGAGGTCGTCCTCTTCGCTCGAGATACGATAGATAGTGGAGAGTCATAGATTGTATCAAGCGTGTCTTAGGAGACAAAGGAGCTGAAGGAGTCGAAGGAGTTAAATCAGGCTCAGGAGCCAAAGGGGTCAAAGGATTCTTCGAATATGGATATCGAACGCAAAGTGCCTTGCAACCTTCTAGATATGCTCGTATGACTTCACATTCTTCAGAATTAAGACATATTTTCGTTCTGTCTGCATCTGCATATTTGGCTGTGTAGTTTCTGGCCTTCGAATGGCCAAATGGATGAACAAGCGAGGCTTCGGGCCTTCGACTGTATAGGGCATCAATAATAGCGTTATTACAATGATCTCGATGGGGAATCAGTGGTACATTGCATTTAGTTGCACGGAGAATCTCCGTTGTCTCACTAAAACGTGCGGTGTTTGACACGATAACGATAATCCTTATCTCCACTTCTTCAATCCTTCCATAATGATCCAGTTTTTGCAATAGCCGATTATGATCGTAACATTCAACGAATCCAGTCATTTCGTTGCAATTTGCCACTCGTAAGTCGAAAGTATTCTGCTTATTTTGAGGACTAGTAGATGATTCGTTGAGGACAATTCGGACATGTTCCACACAATGATTCAGTCCTTGTACATAGATTGTGATGGGATGAAGTCGAACGATGGATCCGTCTAATACATGATCAGGTTGAAGCAAAGTACGGACGATTGAGCCCATTATAATCGAAAACTCGAGAATAACCAGAGCTTTTTCTCGATATTCATCGTATAAAGTGAAGTGTCCCAGCCTATCGTGCATTGCTTTCCATAAATCCTCGTTTATATTGGTCATAGCAATAGGTTTGAATTGTTGTGATTTTGGAGAACAAAGAAGATCATCGAAATCTCTTGAGTGTCGATCCTTATACGAGTGATGTTTAACTGGATTTGGACCTATCAAATAAATAAATGTAATACATCTAATTAATTGATTAATAAATAATCAATTAATACGGACCATTGTGAAGACGTAATTTGACATGCATCAGCACGTGATTCTGACTATTCAATCCACACATAAGAATTGGTGATGGAGAATTAATAGAAATGATATATTGACGATCACGAATGCAGCATATATAACATACTTCAGTTCGTATGTCTTGATGATCTTCAGTTGATGAACAGGCGAATGGTGGATAACCACATAGAGAATTCATCCATTCATTCATGGTTAGACGCTGAAATGAACAGTTGACATTAGATGACATTGTCATTGACATTGATGAACTTAACATTGACATAAATGACATATAATACGGTAGTAAACACGAAGAAAATGGGTATTTCATGAGCGGATCAAGAGAATAATGGAATACATCCATGAAAATGGAAGAAAATTGGATGTTAAGAATGTTCTATGCTGTTTCTCCTTCCACATCTTCTCTCTTTCTCTCATTTCGCTCTAATTTCAATGTTGCTATGACAATTTCGTTCTCTACATCATGGAATCTTTTAATGTCGAATGATTTCATCAAAGAACAAACTATAGCAAATGATTCGATAAAGATTCATTGTGGTATCTTCCATACACTATATACAGTATACTGGAAAATGTTTGCGATATCTACTCAGTAGTTATAAACCAGTAATTTTCGTTATTGAGTCAAATCACAATGGGAGAATCTTACAAGAAAGAAACTCGATTGCTCAGCATGAAACAATACAGGTTTGTAAATCAAAAAATATCAGATCACATAACACACAAAAATTTATATTGAATGAGGGTAACGTTGGTAAGTCATTGATTATATGGGAAAGAAAGAAGGAAAGAATGATAGAATGGGCGGAAAAGAGGGGGAATCTCTCATTGATGGGATCATCCCTCGCATGTGGCAATGGTCCGATAGATAGATTGATCCGATATATGACGGCGCTTGCGTAAGAATCAACCAACATGAGTGAAATCTGGTACAGTAAAAAAAAATGAAATTTTGGGGATCGTGGTTTCCAAGGGTGCTGATGATGATGGTCATGTTCATTTTGAACCTAGATCCACCGTTGAGGCCAGACGACGTCGCGTTGAAAAAACGTTTTTAGACATTTCTCGTCACACGATGATGCTAAAATTTGTAGACTATACAATCCGAGGCAGAATATGATGGCGATCACGCCTGTCTAATTCATTTTTCATGAAGATGTTTCATGAGTTTTCTAAAATTGAATTTCTGTCAAAGACAAAAGATATTCGTGCGAGATACATAGATCGGACCGCAATGGTTTCAGGATCGCATAGAAAAAATTTCAGCCAATTTGAGGGAGCGTTTTTCGAGAAAATCAACACAATCCCGTCACCCCCTTCCTTTCCATGCTCGTCGCCTCCCCTGCGTCTCTGCTCTCTCTCGCACCACCACACTCTCTCGCATCTTGCCTCCACTTCAATGGCAAAATGCCTACACTAAAAGTTGATTTTCTCGAAAAACGCTCCCTCAAATTGGCTGAAATTTTTTCTATGCGATCCTGAAACCATTGCGGTCCGATCTATGTATCTCGCACGAATATCTTTTGTCTTTGACAGAAATTCAATTTTAGAAAACTCATGAAACATCTTCATGAAAAATGAATTAGACAGGCGTGATCGCCATCATATTCTGCCCCGGATTGTATAGTCTGCAAATTTTAGCATCATCGTGTGACGAGAAATGTCTAAAAACGTTTTTTCAACGCGACGTCGTCTGGCCTAAACGGTGGATCTAGGTGCAAAATGAACATGACCATCATCATCAGCACCCTTGAGAACCCCGATCCCCAAAATTTCATTTTTTTTTACTGTGCCGGAACTTTGTCGAGTCTTACGCAAACGGCCTCATATAGATTTTTTAAAAAATTTTGTGAAGTGATGGAACCGAGCAGGAAGGATTAACGATAGATATCCTGATATAATATTATGAACTTCTAAAATCTCCACATACTCGGTACACTCGAAAAGTAAGCTTGCTACGAGGTCCATTTTTCTCCGAAAGTGCAAGAGCCGAAAAAAATGAGTGCACTTATGCCAGATTCTTTTTCGTGATTTTTGGAGAATATTTTCGTGATCCGTTGTTAATGCGGGGTTAAAATCTCGGAAAAGTAGACTGAAAAGTGAAAAGTAGTGTTAATTTTGTGATTGTAAAGTAGTTGGAAAAGTAGCAATCCAACTCTCGCGTAAACTGTTTTTTGTAGTATGATTTTGACAATTTCGAAGCTACAAATGCTACTTTTCCAACTACTTTTACAATCACAAAATTAACGCTACTTTCACTTTTCAAAGATTTTAACACCACATGACTGTGATTTTCCACAAATATTTTCCGTTTATGTTAATATAATTTTCCGAGCCAGACAGCAGATCTACATACCTCTGTTCTTGTCCATAAATTTTCCAATCGGCGGCAAAACAAAAAAAAGTTGATTTATAACATATAAACGCCAATTTATGTTTTGTTTCCTTAGTCCATTCTCAGTAGTAAGAAGTCATAACAGACCAAGTTCACTAATGAACTCGCCCTATGTCACTCCGGAACTCGAACAATTGCTGGTTTTCGCCCAAATTTCCCTAATTGGGATAACTCTGCCATTTCATGCTGCAGCGTTTTTCTTTCTGCTCAGGAAGACACCTCCGCAGTTAGCGGTCATAAGAAATTATCTACTATACATCCAGGCGAGCAATAAATAATTTAAAAAATAATTAAAATAATATAAATATAAATAGTTACATTTATTCGAAAAAAACCGACATGCACATGACCTACATGCACAACTCGAGCTAATTTGGCTCACAGATCTGTCAATCTTCTCTCGCGCACGAAGAAATCGATAGAATGCGGTCAGATCGCAGCGTTTCGAAATAGCTTATTGTTAGGATGGCACATTAAAAGCATGTGTTGAAAAAATGAAACTCTCAATAATGATATTCTCAAATTTGTCCCAAAAAACTCCATTATTGATTATTGAGAATATTATTGATTGAAATGACAAAAAAAAAGAAATTGATTATGCTATGTTTTGCTATGCTATGCTTTGAGATACATAGAGATGTAGACAACATAGGGTATATTATTAGCAAACATCTATATTTTAAAATTTTACGTTTCAAGTGCAACTTGTGCATCAATTAAAACGCGTTCTCCGTAAGAGCGGAGGGGGCATGGCACAATGCTTCAAAATCATCCGAGGCGACTCATATTTGATGGTTGGAGTCCCTATGGGCCATATTCACTTCAGTCAAAAAATTGACCAAAATTATCGATTTTTGATCTACCAAAAGTCGAAAAATCAAAGTGTGATTTCCACAGCATGTTACATACCATTCGATAGAGGATCCAAAGTTATATAAGAATGCCAAGTTTCATAAGATTTCATAGCTCCATGTTCGAGAAATACCCGATTTTCCGAATTTTGACAAGATTTTTTTGTTTTGATCTCATGGCGTACTATGTTACCATTATTTCCAGGGACTGAATTTCTCGATATGTTATGTAAAAATGAATGGGCTATCCGAATATCACACTTATTTGGACCAGAAACAAGCCAGGCATAGTGATATCGCCAGTCATAGTGGTCAGTTTTAACGCCCAAACGCCGACGCAGGTTCAAATCCGGGCACAGATATGAATTTTTGCAAATTTTTATTCGGCTCAAATTTGACTTTAAATTATACTTTCATGTGTTTTACCATGTTTTCATTAATTTATTCTATGATATAACCATCAACATTATCAGAAATACTAAAAAATCGTATAACTTATTTAATATCGGGAAAAAGTCATGGGACGAGCGAAAATAACGGTTTTTCGACAGTGTCACTTCTTTAAAATGTAGTATTTTCTTTCTTGTGATAGAGAATTCCCATCCGATTTGCATACTTGGCTCTCTCATTTTCTCATTGTCCCTTACGCCAATTATCTTATAATATAAACAATATTCGACATGCTTATCGTGGCGGGAGACAGCCATGCCAACTCAAGGGTCTCCTACTTAAAAAAATGCATAGTTCCTTAGTGAAAAATGTTGTTTTTCTGAAACATTGTGAGAGTGGAGTCCTTCACTAGGGTTGCCGAAGGTGCAAAAATCGGAAAGTCTCTGACTCCGATATCAAGCTCTAGCGGTGCTGCAAATATTTTGCACTAAAATTTAATACTCTTCTTGCGCATAATTCTAAGTGCCAAAATGATGCTAGAAGCGAGTGATGTTTATATACATTATGGTAGTCATAGATCCCTCAGGACATTTAAAAAATTTTTGTTGGAAGGGCGGATTTTGAGACCCTACTGTTCAGAGGGAAAGTATTCTAAAATTATGGTTCTTCCGCAGGCAGATTATCAAATAATGATTTCGCTGAGTTTGATTTGGTTATGATTCTTTTCAGACCCGCAGCAAACTTTCTTCTGAGGTCTACTGGATTTCAGTGTCTAAGCTTAGACTTAGGCTTTTTCTTTTGCAGTGGTTTCCTCCCAACGTTTGTATCAATGAACTTTTTCATTTTAAAGCTCCGATATTTGCTGAAAATGTTCACAAAAGTATTTACTCTATTGCTGAACTTTGGCCTCTGATCTTTGAACTTTGATCTTTGTCAACAATTTTTCAAACAATTTACGATTGCCGAGATTGGAAGAGTTCAAGCGTAGATTAATCTTATTTTATCACAAAAAAGAAAATACTGCATTTTAAAGAAGTGACACTGTCGAAAAACCGTTATTTTCGCTCGTCCCATGACTTTTTCCCGATATTAAATAAGTCATACGATTTTTTAGTATTTCTGATAACGTTGATGGTTATATCATAGAATAAATTAATGAAAACAAGGTAAAACACATGAAAGTATAATTTAAAGTCAAATTTGAGCCGAAAAAAAGTTGCAAAAATTCATGTCTGTGCCCGGATTCGAACCTGCGTCGGTGTTTGGGCGTTAAAACTGACCACTATGACGGGCGATATCACTATGCCTGGCTTGTTTTTGGTACAAATAAGTGTGATATTCGGATAGCCCATACATTTTCACATAACATATCGAAAAATTCAGTCCCTGGAAATAATGGTAACATAGTAAGCCATGAGATCAAAACAAAAAAATCTTGTCAAAATTCGGAAAATCGGGTTTTTCTCGAACATGGAGCTATGAAATCTTATGAAACTTGGCATTCTTATATAACTTTGGATCCTCTATCGAATGGTATGTAACATGCTGTGGAAATCACACTTTGATTTTTCGACCTTTGGTAGATCAAAAATCGATAATTTTGGTCAATTTTTTGACTGAAGTGTATATGTCCCCTAGGGACTCCAACCATCAAATATGAGTCGCCTCGGATGATTTTGAAGCATTGTGCCATGCCCCCGATCTCGCCCCTCCGCTGTAAGGGAGAATGCGTTTTAATATTAAAATATTGCAAATTAAATTTACAGGTGCTGACGTTCCTAAGCGACGTATTTTGGGATTATCTCTTGATTCCCTTCCCACTTTTTCCTCATTTAGCCTTTTACTGCCTAGGAACTCTATGTCAGGCACGTGTTCCGTTTGGAGCTCTTTTGGTACGTTTAAGATTAAAGGGAGAGTGACTTCACTCGATGGCCTCTCTTCATTACGCACATTATTTTTCTGTTCTATAACAACGAGAGAGCGTAGAGCACTGAAGAGACCGTTGACAAAGGTGTCAGCCCCTTTAAGCAGTAGTATCCTCTGCACACACAGAGATAAGTTTTAAATTGCCATACAATAGACGAGCTGTGGTGTGTTATATTTGACACTATAGATTTGCATTTTTCGGTCGTAGTTTCATTTCACACTACTTTTCTCTGTCTGTCAAAATCGCCATATTTGCTATAACCTACTTTTTTGCTAAAATTTTTCAAAAAAGTTATAAATATCATTGCTGATTCTTGTTGAACGTCTCTCTGATATGTGATGACTTCACAGCAACACAAGAGGTTCTTTTTGATCGGCGCATTCCAGGCAATGCTCATCCTGCTTGTTTCACAAACTTGCGTAGCTATCATGATTTGTTGCCTTCGTAGACACCAATCGATCATACGCGACGGATGCTTCAAGCTGCGTAAGGTACCGGAACACCATAGGGCATATTGATAGTTAATGTACTTTTGAAATCAAAAAAATTATATTTAAAGTGCATGCATACTTATTCTTGTACATCTAGTAATAGCGTTAACTTAGTTACATGGCACATATTCTGGTGTTTTCGTCCTTCTAGAAATTCAGTCGAAACAAAAAAAAATTAATTACTTTCATTAGTATTTTGCTGTGATCAACCAAATTGAAATTTCTTTTTTTTTCCCCGAAATTTCAATCGGTAACTTAACGAATATAATAGGAAAGTATTAAGCAACGATGAGCTACCCTACTCGGCTGAGTATAGTTGTTCAAATGTAATGCAACGTATGAGCCAAATAATGTGTTAATATTCTATTCGCGCAATTTTATCCGCTAGTAGTAACAGAAGGGAGTTGGTGCAAGTTTTTTTTTTTTTTTTAGAGATCTTATTTACCAAATTTTTAATAGGACGGAAAATCAGCGCAGCCCTTATCCAGTTCTCCGCTCGCTTTCGTATATCACGCCTGTCACGTAAGGATCAAGACAAAATCGTGGGGTGATCGGACAAAATCTAACCCCTATCATATTGAATATTTTTGGATAGCCCTGACAGTGCCGGAGAAGATAGCGTTTCGACTTTTTGTCTAAGATCAATTTTGACGAAGATAGACGCCGTTGACTGTCGGAATTTGTGGAAAAGTCTTGACTTTCACCCGCCATAGCTCGCTTTGGAATGGGAATAGCGAAAATATCACAAAGAAATAAATTGTAGAGAATTTTCAGGAGAATCGAAATAACACAAGCAGAAATTACAAAATCGATTTTTCATCAACTTATGTGGCGGAAAGCTGACGTTTGCACCACAAATCGATTGTACACTAGCTTTTTGGTTCAGATGATAGATATTGAGAAGACGCATCGATTGATGTATGGTTATGGTGGTCAAATCGTGGCCGCGATATGAGTTTTTCCCAAAAAACGAGTCTGAAAAGCCGATTTCTTGCTCGAGAGATGGAAGGGTCACTTTGATCTACCCACTCGTCTCTCGCTGATGAATGATTTACCAGCTCTTTTTTTTGTTTTTCGTGTTTTCAACAGGTTTCCCTGTTTCCTGAATATATTATTTACTCGAGTATGTGCTACTTTTCTGTGAATCGACCTCCATGATCCATGAGAAGAGACCAACAAGGAGTCTCTTATGTCTTAAGGTGGCGAAAACTGACGATTTATAGCTTATGTGAAAGCCCTTTCTCTGTAGAATAAGAATGTATGTTTAAAAAATTCGGAAGAGCTCTGTACATGGATATAAAAAAATCCAAAGTTTGAGCAATTTCTGCCTTG
This sequence comes from Parapristionchus giblindavisi, assembly GCA_943737045.1. Classification (NCBI taxonomy): domain Eukaryota; kingdom Metazoa; phylum Nematoda; class Chromadorea; order Rhabditida; family Diplogasteridae; genus Parapristionchus; species Parapristionchus giblindavisi. Next base: position 76,547 of record CALSFV010000297.1, on the reverse strand, counting down.
AAATTCCTGTGTAATGGCCGTTGAATTGCCGTACAATGATGGGCTACTTCTCCGCGCACTCTCTCCGAGCTAGTGGTGGCGCAGTGGTACGATTTTTGCGCTGCGGGTTCGATCCCCACTGATGCGTCTTGTTTTGCACGATTTTTACACTTGTCTTTTTACGTTATTTTTTTAAAATCATGCATAACACAGAAAAAAAAGTTTTGGATTCATTTATATCAGTAAGCACATTGGGAAATTTTAAAAAAGAACGTAAAAGAGAAGTGTAAAAGTCTTGCAAAACAACTCGCATCAGTGGGGATCGAACCCGCAGCGCAAAAATTGTAAGCGACATCTTTACCACTGCGCCACCACTAGCTCGAAGAGAGAGCGCGGAGAAGTAGCCCATCATTGTACGGCAATTCAACGGCCATTACACAGGAATTTCAAGGCAGAAATTGATCAAACTTTGGATTTTTTATATCCATGTACAGAGCTCTTCCGAATTTTATAAACATATATTCTTATTCTACAGAGGGCTTTCACATAAGCTATAAATCGTCAGTTTTCGCCACCTTAAGACATAAGAGACTCCTTGCAAGGCTCAAGGGAGTCGATCTTGAGAAGGACTGCGATTGTGGAGGAATGTGAGTCAATTTTACTATCTAAGCTATGATTCGATTGTTTGAAGTGAATACAAGTTGTCATCTGCTTTGTCTGCCCACTCGGATCCTGATCTTTGCTGAAGATCCTGAAGAAGTTGACCTCTCTATTCTCTAGACTTGAGAAGAGCAGAATTAATGGTGAGTGACCCCCCTCGTTATGTACTGTAGTAATATTAGTAATGTACAACACTCTTCATTTCAGGATCATTGACCAAATCGAGGAGGAAGAGCACTAGAAACACTCGACGATTTAGCATTGCTTCTACTGCGACAAATACTCGCAAGAGGAGAAGAAGCGAGTCGGAGGAGGAATCAGAGATAGAAGATGTCTTTGATGGAGAGAATGGGATTGTTAGATTTTTTTAGATGATTTTATTTATTTTTTTAAAATTATTTTTTGTTGCTTGTTCGTATTTCCATTGTTTATGTAGTGATTCTTTCTTTTTTTAGGGTTGTAGTAATGATTTTCATTTATTTTTACGCTTTTTTTGAGTGACTGTATAGAAATACCAAGTATACCATTCATCAGCGAGAGACGAGTGGGTAGATCAAAGTGACCCTTCCATCTCTCGAGCGAGAAATCGGCTAAGTCCGGGTTTTCAGACTCGTTTTTTGGGAAAAACTCATATCGCGGCCACGATTTGACCACCATAACCATACATCAATCGATGCGTCTTCTCAATATCTATCATCTGAACCAAAAAGTTAGTGTACAATCGATTTGTGGTGCAAACCTCAGCTTTCCGCCACATAAGTTGATGAAAAATCGATTTTGTAATTTCTGCTTGTGTTATTTCGATTCTCCTGAAATTTCTCTACAATTTATTTCTTTGTGATATTTTCGCTATTCCCATTCCAAAGCGAGCTATGGCGGGTGAAAGTCAAGACTTTTCCACAAATTCCGACAGTCAACGGCGTCTATCTTCGTCAAAATTGATCTTAGACATAAAATCGAAACGCTATCTTCTCCGGCACTGTCAGGGCTACAGTACCGTGCAAAAGTATATCCACTTTTGCTTTTTTCGTCATAACTTTTTTCAAACTCAACCGATCATGTCCAGCTTTTCAGGGTTTATTTTGAGAGTATTTTCACGTGTTTTACACAACAAATTAGTCAGGATGAACTCTTATGGTGAAATTTATTTCAAATTTATCAAAAATCACAAAAGTGAGATTTTCGTTTTCTTCGATTTCGTCTTAATTTTTTCACTCATTTCGCTACCAATGTTTGTTATATCGTTTTAAAACTATGAAACGGTATCCCGGGAGCAAGAATATGCCGACATTCGTGCGAGAATCCATTCGTCGTGGACGTCAGATGGGACTGCCCGCAGTCACCCTCTCACAGCAGTTCCGGATATCTATTTCGCCTATTCACAAGGTAAACAAAACTCCAACCGATGCTCAAACAATGAAGAAAACTTATGAACGATCTCACAAGACGACCACGAGATCTAATCGTCTGATTACTTGTATCTCGATGGAGAACCCGAGGCTCAATGCAAGGGACGTCAATCGGGAACTGGCGGAATTTCACCAAATTATTGTATCTAAAGCTTATAAACTTGGCAGAAAAGATGTTTGAGGTGTCCGTGTACATCGTGCAATGTCGTCTTCGTGCGTCCGGACTATTCAGAAGTCTGCATATCTAGAAATCGCTGATCCCCGAAACGATTCGCAAAGCAAGAATCGTATGGGCAAAAGAGCACATTGATTGGACTCCCTAACAATGGACGTAGGTCGTATTCACAGACGAAATCAAGTTTCTGATGATTTTTTCGGGAGAATAACCCATGTTAGTCGTTAGGTTGGCACTAGATTTGATTTGAAGTACATGCTGGCCACCGTGATGCATGGATCAGGATCGTTGATGTTGTGGGGTTGCTTCTCTGTAGATGGGGTTGGTCTCCTGGTCCATATGAATGGAGTTATGAGTAAGGAGGACAACAGTAATATCCTAGAGACCTATTTCATTCCCTTAAACATCTTTTCAACCAAGTTTAGAAGCTTTAGGTACAAGAAATTGGTGAAATTCCGCCAGCTCTCGCTTGATGTCCATTCGTGTGAACCTCGGGTTCTCCTTCGATATGCGAGTAATCGGACGATCAGATGTCAAAATCGTCTTGCGAGATCGTTCATTAGTCTTGTTTGAGCATAGATTGGAGTTATGATGACTTTGTGGATAGTCGATAAAGACATCCGGACTTGCTATGAGAGAGTGTCTGCGGACAGCCCCATCTGACGTCCACGACAAATGGGTATCACTCGGATATCGATAGATTCCTACTCCCAAGATACCTTGTCATAGTTCTAAAACGATATAAAACACATTGGTAGCGAAGTGAGTGAAAAAATTAAGACGAAATTAAAGAAAAGGAAAATCTCACTTTTGTGATTTTTGATAAATTTGAAATAAATTTCACCATAAGAGTTCACCCGGGCTAATTTGTTGTGTGAAACAAGTGAAAATACTCTCAAAATACTCCCTGAAAAGCTGGACCTGATCGGTTGAGTTTGAAAAAAGTTATGACGAAAAAAGCAAAAGTGGATATACTTTTGCACGGTACTGTATCTAAAAACGATTTAAACCAAATTTTCATTTTTTCATTGTCCGACAGTTGTATTGATCCTTACGCGACACGCGTGATATGCCATGATATTGCCAGCGAGCAGAGAGTGAGAATTATCCCGAAACTTCTGATTGCTATATATTTAAAGGGAGCGTAACCTCACTCAATGGTCTCTTCATTGCGCACACTATTTCTCTATTCTCTAACAATGAGAAAGCATTGCGCATCGAAGAGACCATTGATAGAGGTTGTGCTCCCTTTAAACATATCTTATTGAATTGTTTTGCAGGGTGCTTTTTTCTTCTCGCAATTCACTCTCTCCATCGTCTACATCGTGCCAGCGCTAGCATTTTGCACCGCGGACGCTGAATCTGGATACGATGGCGAACAAATCGCATATCTCGTAATTTTTGCGTCATATGAAAGAAAGTTCAAGAAAGTTTACTCTCGCATAGCTCTGATGTTGAAGTATGATTAAAGTAAACTTCAAGTCAGTGACGTATTTTAAGTACACCTTATTTTTTGAAATACCCGAGTAAATTTTGCTCTTTTAGAAAATGCAGAATCTCACATGGGTAGCAACTAGAGGAAATTATCTCGTGTATAGTCCAGGAGCGGCACATAAGCTCGTCTTACTAATCACATTCTCTGTGAGCATTCACTGAAATTTCAAAACTATTAGTCTACTATTAGTCTACTATTAGTCTACCAAAAGATGCATCAAAAACTATGAACTAAATGCTCATTTTCGTTTAGTAAATGGTGCACTAATAGTCGCATTTTGTATGCTAATAGTAAAGAACACGGCGGTTCAATGAAGAGAAATCCCTACATTTAACTTTGGCTTGAATCCTCTTGCATTACGAAAAATCGGCAAAGTTGATTTGCACTGGGCGGATAGACTCGTAGGTTCGGATAGATGCACAAAAGCTCTATCCACTAAGCCATCTCGGCATGTCTCGCGAATCGCAAAACTCGATGATAGGTCTAGTCAGAAGCGAGCGCCCAGATATGCCGTAGTCAACTTTCGCGCTGGGAGAACCTAGATGTTTTACTGCTTATCATCACTCAGTTTGCGATACTTTTTTCTCCCGCAAGAGCCTCTTAGTTACTATCATTGAGCCGCCGTGAAGAAGTAGAGAACTGATATGCTGTAGTTGTAGCAACCATTCTTATGAAATAGGAGCACACATTTTTGTGTGACATGAATTGAAATTCTGGAGGATAATGAAAATTTGAAGTGATTTTCGATGAATTACTATTTTATCCTTCAGCTGACAGTCTTTCCTGTACTATTTGTGTCGACTATATTCCTGCACATCAGTTACACTCTGCGAACCAAGGTTCGTTCACGACTAATAATCTAACAATTGAAGTGTAAATAAGAATTGTTTTGTTGAAAATTCAAACACTCAGTCCACAAGCAGAACAGAAAATCTGTTATAACAGAGAATTCTTGCATCGCCCTTGTAAAAAATAGATCACTAGAGTACTTAGGACCTGAACTAATAGTGTAAAAACCAGACTAACTACGTTTAACAAATTCAGACTTACAGTAAGCGTTCTGTTGAAGTGCACATAAAAGCCGTTGCTACTCTGGTGACACAGGTTTTCACGAAAATATTTAATTCAATATTATAAAATAAATAAGCAGCTCATTGTGCCTATGATATTGATCACCGTCCCTATTCTGGTTTTTGCATTTGCTGTCTTTACTGGATTAGTGTCATACTGTAAGTCCTGGGTAGCACACTATGTATTATTATTATTATTATTATTATTATTATTATTATTATTATTATTATTATTATTATTATTATTATTATTATTATTATTATTATTATTATTATTATTATTATTATTATTATTATTATTATTATTATTATTATTATTATTATTATTATTATTATTATTATTATTATTATTATTACTATTATTATTATTATTATTATTATTATTATTATTATTATTATTATTATTATTATTATTATTATATTTATTATTATATTTATTATTATATTTATTATTATTTTTAACTTTCCAAGGTATATGCCTATTCTTCTGGTTCATAATGCCGGTACATTCGATTGTGTACTGCATAGCACTCCTTCTGCTCACTCCACCGTATCGAAAATGTATCACTAAAAGCGCACTTACTTCAATATCTCGGAAACAAAGTAAGCCGATCTGCGTAAAGATCTAATTTAAATTAATTTATCAAAAAGATACCCTAATATTTGAAAAGCATGTAAATGAGAGCTTCTGGGGGTAAGAACAGCGATGGCTGTAAGGGGATGAAGGGGAACTAATTAGGATAAATACCAGAAAGAGCACATCTGGAAAAAAATTAATCCCGAGCATTTTTGTGTGGCGAAAATGAAACATAATGAACAAAATTTTGAACTATTTTTTTTTCAGGAATCGCAGTTAGCGATATAAATCGTTAAAGGGACCTAAACCTTTGCGAACGGCCTCTTCAACGCTCTACGCTCTCTCGTTGTTAGAGAACAGAGAAATAGTGTGCATAATGAAGAGGCCATTGAGTGAGGTTACACTCACTTTGAGATGAACACTTATCAGCTTTCAGGATTCCGTTGTTCTTTTTAATCTGTATTTACTTAACTTCGGAAATAAAAAAAAATCAGTGCTAATATTAAATTTGAGGTATGTTGATAACATGCAATGTAAAAATAGTTAAAGAAGGGGACCCATGAGTTGGCATGACTGACTCCCGCCACGATAAGCATGCTGGCTAATGTTTATCTTATATGGCAATTGGCGTAAGGGATAATGAGAAAATGATCAACGACTGACGGTATACGGTTGGTTACGGTAGAAGTGAGCGGTTGAATCGGTATACGTCAGTGATTTACTGTGGATATTGTGGCATACTGTAGAGTGAGTACTGAAGATTATTCAAACTCTTTCTCGTCAGTCTTCTTTCCGATCGAGTGGGAAGCGTGCAGAGTGTCGAAGATGATCTGAATGATTACGGTAGGCATATATTACGGTGGATATGGATACGGTAATCGACATCAATCGATGCTTAATCAGAATACAGTAACCCTTACTCTTCTTTTGCTCGGCCATCCTAGTGGCGCTCTCCGCCGATTCTAGTGCGGTGATCGCGAACGCTACGGCCTGCGCAATTCAAAATTAAAATTTCGCGCCAAAATAAAAGGGTCCTTCGAGTCGTCGTGTTCAGCCTGTTGGATATCCACTCGAGGAAAACGATTGATCTGTTTCATCATGTCGATGAAACTACGCGAGCTAACAAGATCTCCTGAAGTGTTCAAATTTATATTTTGAAATTTAAAATTGGCCTTTGCGAATGTGCATGCATTCGAAAATAATAATTCTATTCATTTGAGAGAGAAAACGTACAGGAACAGTGGCCATTTGTGACTTCGCCAGAGTGCTATACGAATCGCTTGAAGTGCGGGCATATGAATGTAGACAGGGATAATTTGATAGCTATCGTCAAATAACTCCTGTCACCTTCCCCAAGTCCTTTCTATTATTAATATTATTTTTCTTGTCGCTTCTGTATTTGCTGTCGCACCTGTCACGGGTGTATCAAATAAATAAAATAAAATAAAATAAATAAGACATCCTGAATATTCGTCCATTAACTTTACTCGATATCTCGAAAATTGCATTAAATTTAATCGTTTGACATGATTTGATTCTCGGGTATTTCGAAACTTAAAGTCTACTTAAAGACTTAAAGTAGACTTTAACATCTTGCCTGTATACCGTTATGCCCCTCTTGCGGCGGATATGAGCCGGGTTTGACATTTTACAAAATCGATGAATTGCAGACTTTGAAAGTTGATTCTTACTACGTCGACAATGCTGATTATCGCAATGTAGGTCATTCCGCGTAGTTTCTACCATCACAAAAACCATTCCCTAGTAAGTCTACTTCAAATGAAGGAACATTTGACGAAATGCATTACAGTATACCAGACCACTTTAAGTAGACTAACGTTTAACTTGAAATAGACTTACAAGTCTACTTCAAGGGGAGACTTTAAGAAGACAATAAGTCTCGATTAAACCAATTTTAAACGCTCCATGCGAAATATTTTAAGTGTGGACGAACGTAAGTAATCAAAGATTGAGCAAACTGATAAACAATAACTAATTATTCACTATTGTTCATCTAATCATCGATTGTTTTTTACTTGCAATTTCATTTCACTATGACATTTTCCCTACGAGCGGTCGATCTCTTACTGACCGTGCCATGCTTCCCCGTAATAGGCAGACACATATTAAGTGCATGTTCTTCGTCGACGAAGATTCCGATGCCCGTGTGACGATCATCGTCCCCTCCCACACCGTCCGTGTACACCTACAATTACATGCTTTCATACTAAAATATGCTCCTTGTGCCAATCATTTGCCAACCTGTATCAAATATGTTTCAAGGAGCTGACCCAGCTATGACTAGGGTATCACTCAGATTCAATTCAATGTAAAATATGTTGTGACAATGAGGAAAGATTTCATCGATATCGGCAGATTAATAACCAATGAATAGCACTAGGTAGATCAGATTCGACTTCTTCATTGAACTGTGCCAACTAAATACCCGAGTGCAATGTTTCGTCTTGAAATCTTCATTAGTCAAATTTCCCGCCAAAATTTTTGGTCCTTTGTTACAAACAATTTGGAGCCTACTTGCCGGTTGTCATGCAACAGGGAAACACTGTATTGATGAGATTATATCGAGTAGGACAAGTTTATCGATTATTTGGGTAGGTCAGTGTTTAGGAATCTTCTTGTTGAGCAGTGTAGCTCCCTTTAACACATGTTACAGTATCTCTTCTATCTCTATATCATTAAAGTCTCTATTATTACTCGCGATCCGTCGTACTTCAAAGGATGAAACGTCCACTCCTCGTTTCTCCCAATCTTTGAAACTGTTTCGCTTGTGTTCTTTGATTCTTATTCCTATTCTCCGTTTCGTTCGGCCAATGTACTCGTGACATGACGGAAGAAACTATCTTCAGGAGTTTGAAGTTTCCATTCAGATCGTGTAGGCAGGTCAAGAGGTGGGACGAGATAACTATGACACCTGCCAACGAGACCTTTGTCCTGTGGCACTTATATCAACAGTGGACCAACTTTTATTTTTATGGATGCCATCGCTCGAATTACCGTACTAGTAATGCACGCACTTGAATTTTCCGAGAATCTCACCACATTATTATAGGATACGGTAGCTAGATTACGGTAATTTGAGCTATGGTATCCATAAAAATAAAAGTTGGCCCACTGATGATATAATGCCAAATAGTATTTGGTCTGGGATCATCATGAATTTTTCGACCTCAACCATTCTCAACCATGAACCCCGGGTCATGGTTGAAAATCATGGGTCGACTGAAAAAAATATTAGTTCGTGATTCCTGACGATTACGGTAGTTCAATACCGTACACACCTACCGATAGAAATGGTACAGCTTTGGTTGTCGTACGCCACCTTCCAACCGATTTATATCAAAGAAACATATAAATTTTCAAGTTTGATAATTTAATAAATAAATTCTAGATCTGCGAAACGACGATTCTTCACGAGGCAGTTCTTTTCGCAATGGACATGCATCAGCCAATCAGACACGAAAAAACATATTCAGAACGATATGATATTATTGTTCAGGAGTGTTTATAAGAGTGCATGACATGTTATTCACCAATAAAAAGAAATAATAGTCCTAGCTATCACGATTGAAAAGTTATGAATTTTTCATTTTTTTTATTTTATGAAACATATGTGAGCCGGGTTTGAGCCCAAGGGCATTTTCACTATAACTTTCATCGGTCTCCCCCCGGTATGTGTCTACGATGAAAGTATTGAGGCCCAGATCGAAAGTCTTGGCGAATGTCCGGCAGGGGGTCATAATGCTCGAGTCTTACCGAGCCGGTCTCTTAACATATTCATGCATGATTTTGAAAGTGAAAAACGGATGTAGTAGCGGCAAATAATGGGTTGAAAAGGAAAAGAGATATAAAACACAGGGAACTAAAGAGCAATAATATTAAAGCCCGATGCGGGGCTCGAACCCGCGACAGCCAGATTAAGAGTCTGGTGCTCTACCGACTGAGCTAACCGGGCTGGTGCGATCCCTATATGAGATTCATTTGAATTACACTTTACAACTGACAACATGATATCAGAGTAGAAATGGTGAATTCTAATTTTTTATTAGGGGGGGGGGGGCGAAACACTGGATCGAATTTGTTTCTAGATATAATAGTATAGTTTCTCTTCCAATACACACCTACCTTTAAACCATTCTTCCATTATTATAACTCTAAATAGTCTTGAATCAAACATAACTTCTTCCACGCAGCTTGCGCGTACCTCGCGATGACATTACCTTCACTTAACTAACATCATCTTTACGTCTATCGCTCTACGTCCAGGTATGTCTTTATGTTTATGTCTCAGCACATCATGGGAAGCCAACTTCTCGGACTGTCGGCAGTAAGAAGAGCTTTTTTCATCATGCACATCAGAGCCTATGAATTTGTTCAAATGAAAATGAAAAATCATCTTTAGCCATATTTAGATTTGGTTTGTTTTGTTTAAAACACATTTATCAAGATTAGGACTCTGATGAGCATGGGGGAAAAGCTCTTCTTAGTTCCGACAGTCCCAGAACACTGAAGTCACAAATCCCGAGAATTTTCGCCGAATTGAAACTGACGATGAGTTCAAAACTTGTCAAAGCGCTTGCTGTGTGAGAACTCGCTATTTATTTCATTCTGCCCAGTTCTTGCCATACAAAAACTCGCCATTTTTCTTTCTACCCAGTTCTTGCACGGCAAGAAATCGGGGGGCGATCATTTCGGCAACGATCATTTCGGCAACGAGTTATAAATCGGTTGGGAGATGATGTATGGAAGCAAAACTTGTACCATTGTTATCAGTGTGGGTGTACGGTATTGTGCTACCGTAACCGTCGGGAATCGCGAACTGATTGTTTTCATTCGACCCATGACCCGGAGTTCATGGTTGAAAATGGCCGAAGTCGAAAAATTCATGATGATCCGAGTCCAAATACTAGTTGCCATTATATCAATAGTGAGCCAACTTTTATCTTTCTGGATACCATAACCCTAACAACCGTAATCTAGCTACCGTAACCAGCAATATTATAGCGAAATGCACTTCAAATACCGGTTTGATTACTGTAGTTCGGGTTACGGTATCCAGAAAGATAAAAGTTGTGTCACTATTCACATAATAGCAACCAGTATTTGGTCTCAGAGCATCAAAAATTTTTCGACTTTGGCCATTTTCAACCATGAACCCCGGGTCATGGGTCGAATGAAAAAAAATCAGTTCGCGACTCCCGACGGTTACGGTAGCACAATACCGTACACCCACACTGATAACAATGGCACAAGTTTTGTTTCCATACATCATCTCCCAACCGATTTATGACTCGTTGCCGAAATGATCGTTGCCGAAATGATCGCCCCCCCAAAAAATCGCCATTTCTTACATTTTGCCCAGTTCTTACATGACAAGAACTGGGCAAAATGGGAGGCGCCCCTTCCCACCTACCATCCAGGATGGGAAGTCGAAGCGCGCCCCATCCCGCTCCTGCAGGGCGACTTCTCCAATATGGAGATTTCCTGGGCAGAGAAGGGCCTTCATCGCGAAGGCCCTTCCCCAAACCAAATTTGTCTCTCCGAGGAGAGTGGCGCAACCGATACATCTGAAGCGAAGAATGAGAATGTTTAGCGCCTTTTATGCGGAACACTACAAACTACGAACCGCCTCCCATTCTGCCCAGTTCTTGTAGTGCAAGAACTGGTCAAAATGAAGGGGGTGTAAATCTGAGGCTGACTGGAAACTCAAGAACTGGGCAAAACAATATGTTCTTTTAGAACTTAAGTTGTCAGTAGGAGCTGTAATTGGACTAACAGACAAAAACGTCAAACTGCGCAAAAATATGGAATTTCTTATTTTTGACACTTGTATCCAATGCCCTTTATGTCAGCCTCACATTTTCGAACGTGGCCCAGAAAGTCGAAAATGGAAACACGAAATTTGAATTCGCGTGCGCGCAATGAGGTGCGGGAATTCGAATTCCGACTATCCCTCAGCGAATTTCTGCGGATTGCATTTTTCAGCGAGCAGGAAGTTGAATTTCCATTTTAACTGTTGAAAATCGATGACGGAGGGTCGGAATTTGAATACTCGTACCTCTTTGCGCGCGCGAATTCAAATTTTGTGTTTCCAGTTTCGACTTTTCGGGTACTTTTTTAACTGGTGGAAAGTCGCCGATTTAGGTTTTCATTATTTTTAACGAGCCATTAAGGGAAGATTTTTTCTTTTTCCAGACTGTTTTCGCATATGGTAAATAAACATAAAAATAAAGTCCTATTAGTAAAAAAATTTAAAAAAATTAATTTCTAAATTTGTCATGAATTTGTCATACACGTGATCCACGATCTTCATGCTGTGTAAATTTTATTGCGCCATGTAGACGCATAAAATTATTATTACTATTGTATGTGGCTAGCGACTAACGACATCGGTGCTCCCATATGTATACGATAATGCACGGAAACATGTGACAGTTATTCATTTTATGGTATGTTTTGATAAGTAACAAAAGTGTTCACTGATCAACAATTACATTGGTATCATAAATTTTTGATCTTATTGCGAATATAAACCTGCATTGTCTCATATTCTCTGGTTCGTTAGTTTTTTTTCTTTCATTTCGATTCAAATTTAAACAAGGAGAACTAGGAGATTTCTGTTGCACTTCAACCTCAACTCCACCGATATCTTCTGTGCAAATGTGGTATTGTCATGTCATAGCCGCGTAGCTGATGTGAACGCTATAAATACTGTATATCAATAATTTGAAGGAAAAAAAATAATCGAGTGAATATTTATACCGCAATATATGATATGAGCCAATATTCTCAGGCAATACCATGTCGACGAATGCTTCGTTGTTGCGCTATAACTTCGAATGGGATCGCGACTTTGCCATGGATATCTCTCTAAGGTCAATATACTTTCCATTTTTCTTTTTTTTGGGTTCGGGTGAAATAAAAACTACAAAAATGATTTACGATTTAACTTTTCTTAAATAATTTTTTCAGTATTCAACAATTTCAGATTTCAATCAATTCTCCCCATACTCTCTTTACTCACGGTCCATCCCATACTTATTTATAGTTTATTCAGAAAAGGTTCAGTATATTTTCATGATATCAAATGGAGTTATTTCTCCAAAGAGGTGTGAATCGGGAAAAAAAGACGACGTAACTATTTCATTATTGGCCAGATTCTACATATAATTCACGAGATCAATTTCTGTTTCTTGTTTCGTTTCCATGTTCTGGCGCCGTATGCCGCAATATACTGTGATGGGCCTATGTGTAGAATTGCTCTGGATCAATCCGTACAGCTGGTGAGTGCTGTGCAGTGGTCTTTTAGTGAATTTAAATCATTTTGCAGACCATATTAGGTGTAATCACAGTCGCCGGAATTCCCGCCTTCCAAATTCTCATATTTCGCATACACTTGAAAACGGTTACAATGTTCGGAGGAAGGCCACCCTTTTCCAACAGGTTTTGAATTTAAAAAAAACAAAAAAAACCGTAATGATAAATTCAGAATTCAAGCATTAATTGTGATGGTGGAGATTTCATTTTTGATCCTGAACGTGGTTGTTTTTGTGCAATCAATGCACGAATTGGACAGTGGGTCAGAGCTTGTGAAGGTGAGTCATCCAGAATGAGCCGAATTCCCTGATATATCGTACATGTAAAAATAGTTGTATCATGAACGGTGTGAATGGATCTGAACGGATCAGGCCGATCAAACGGGATTGTGAGCGAGAAGGCCATTTTCGTTATTTTTCTTTCTTTTCATTGTTTTTCTTTCCTTCGAATCTACTGTATTGAAAGAAATCACGCCAAAATATTACCATTTAGCAAAAATCATTGCTTTACAAATGAATAAATTGTTCCGATTATACGCTGAATAAATGGGTCAATTTTGGTTCATTGGAGCAATTTATTCCTCGCGAAAATGATGATTTTTGTTAAATGGCAATATTTTGGCCTAATGTATTTCAATATAGTAGATTCGATGAAAAGAAAAACAATGAAAAGAAAGAAAAATAACGAAAATTGCCGGCTTGCTCACAATCCCGTTTGATCGGCCTGATCCGTTCAGATCCATTCACACCGCTCATGATACAACTATTTTAACATGTACGATACAAGGGAATAATACCTTAAAAGGGTTTGCGAGGGAAAATTACCTAATCGTAAGAGATGTGAGAGTACGGTGGCTAAAGGCTCGTTAAAAAAAGAGTGAAAAACCGAAATCGGCGACTTTCCACCCGTTAAAAAAGTACCCGGAAAGTCGAAAATGGAAACACGTAATTTGAATTCGCGAACGCACAAAGAGGTGCGGAAGTTCAAATTCCGACTTTCCGTCATCGAATTTTAGCAGTTTAAATGGAAATTCAACACCATGCTCGCCTAAAAATGCAATCCGCGGAAATTCGCTGTCGGAAAGTAGGAATTTGAATTCCCGCACCTCTTTGCGCGCGCGCGAGTTCAAATTTCGTGTTTCCATTTTCGACTTTCCGGGTACTTTTTTAACGGGTGGAAAGTCGCCGATTTCGGTTTTCCACAATTTTTTAACGAGCCATAACTGTGCTCTTATTTTTCCCTCTAGCAATGCGAACATTCATTAATTGTTGAGAAGTTAATGTATGCTATGAAATTCGTACCAAACGTTCGGAATATTGTGAGCTGTGGACTATCGAAGCTGTTGAAAGTCGACCGAGCGAGAGAGTTTCTATAATAAGCGGGAAAAATTTCCCGGCCTTTCCCGAAATTTCCCGAATTTACCAGACTTTTTCGAAAAAAAGTATTTCCCGAATTCCCGATAAAAAATCGAGAAATTCTTTTCTTAAAAATTGATTTTTCGATGGAAAATGATTGCAAAATGAGTAATTTGAGAAAAAAATTTCACATATTGGACAGTGTATTTGAAAATTTTTGTAATTCTTGTCAAGCAAAAAAGTGGAAAAATCATTCTTCCCTTTCTTCTCGAGCAACAATTGTGCAGTGAAACAAATACTTGCAATTATCATATTATGAAACATTATTTGAATAAACAAATGATCATATGGATAAATGGTGAGGATCCGGGTCTTTTGTGTGCGATGAACACCGCAAGAAAAGGGAAGACTGAGTTTGCCATTTTTTTGCTTGACAAGAAGTGTAAAAAATTTCAAATACCCTGTCCTATATGTTGAGAAAGCAAGAACAAAAGATGATTCCAACGGAATCTCGAAATGAAGTTGTCTACCATATCCTTCATATTGAAAAAAAATACACTTGTTTATTTGGTACGAAAGTGGCGAAACAGCCACAGCCACAATGTGTTAGAGAGAGGCAGCGGAGAGACAATCGAGAGGCGGGGCGAGATGTAGAAGGCTACATCTCGACCTCCTCTCGATTGTGACTTCCGTTCGTTAGCACCGTTTGTCATTTTCTTATGCAAGTACATTTTATACGTACTATAGTAGTGCATACATATTGTGAGCTCTCTCAAAAACGATTACCAAAAAGAAAGCCAAAAAGGTTTACGTGCGAATTTCTTCAAAGCATGATTAGATCTGTGGCCGTATGCAAGAACCGTTTTCCGGGAAAATGTGACGTCATTAGCGTAGGCGGAGACGTTTTCCAAAAATCCTCCGCCTACGCTAATGACGTCACATTTTCCTGGAATACAGTTTTCCCGTTGTTCTTGCATACGGCCACTGAAGACTTTTAAAGGGAGCGTTTCCTCGCTCAATGGCTTCCTCATTAAATAATAATAATCTTTATCACATCTGCACATTGGTGCGGTGGGTCATGACAGGGGGTTCTTCTTAGATTAATGTGTTACAATTCTTTCTTCTATTCATCGGTTCATCGTGTATATCTTGATGGTTTTTCAACATCATGAAGAAGGAAATACACCTCGCGGCTTTCCAAACACCTTCTGGGAGGGGATTCAACTGGGTTTCTTACCAGATGGAATAGACGAGGGAAGGTGGACAATGGTCACTTGGACAGCAATGTCATATCGACCTCCTCATTGCGCACACTATTTCTCTGTTCTCTAACAACAAGAGAGCATTGCGCGTCGAAGAGAACATTGAGTGAGGTTACGCTCCCTTTAACAGAAAATAGCAGTTTTGAAAATCAAAAGTGATCTTATATGAATTAAAGGCGAAAAAATAAGCATTTAAATTTCCCGATTTCAGAATTTTTGAAACAAAAAATTGTTTATCGAAGTTTCCCGAAAAAATCTCGTACACTCCCGATGTGAGCTGTGCTCAAATCAAATGTTGAGAATCAATGTGAAAGAATTCGATTATCGTATATTATTTATCGGCACTTCTTTGATTTCTGACCCAGGTCATATTACAGATCAATTCTAGTCATTACTCATTCCTCATTACCCATTAGTCATTTCGAGTAGTAACCGATCCTTTTCTCGGTTGTGGTAATGATGAAATGAGAATTTTTTCTCCTCTTTTCCCATACTCTCACAAATCAAAGAAGTTCCTATTTATCTCTCCGTATGCGTTTTGCTAATATTGTGCGTATGAAATGTACTTGCATAAGAAAATGACAAACGGTGCTAACGAACGGAAGTCACAATCGAGAGGCGCGGCGAGTTATAGCTTTCTACATCTCGCCCCGCCTTTCGATTGTCTCTCCGCTGCCTCTCTCTAACCCGGCTGACCTTCGCCGCGCGCTATATGGTATATAAAAGAGATCGGCATAGTTTCTGAACCATGCAAAACAAGAAAGTTCTCTTCTACAAATAAAACAAGTGATTTTTATACGCTCAATAAATAACTTGTAGTATCCAGACTTGGCATGGCTTGTGAGTCGCGGAGGAACAATTTTCTTGTTCCAATTACCCATCGATAATGGCGTTTTCACAACAGGTTAGCATTATACATTACACGTCACAACATTACGACAGAAACGAAAAAATTCATTTGGCGAAAAATAGAATGAACATAATTCATTCGAAAAATAAGAAAAAAAAACTGTTGAAAAGGAATTGAAGAATTATTCTAATATTATGCATGTCCAGAGGTGATAGTGGTGCTCTTCTGCACTGGGACATTAATTGTTCCTGTTCTTTCATTTCTGATCATCGACTCGATTTGGCATCTCATAAAACACAGGGTATGTATGATGTGGTTTAAAAAAAATATGTATTTTTTTAAACCATGTATTTCTTCATTTCTATTTTTTTGTATTCGTATTGTATTTATCTATTTTTATAGTATGTATTTCATTTAGCACATGTTTTCCAATCAGACGCAGCGGAAATGGTACAGAGTTCTGACGACGTTCTTCACCCAGGTTAGCATACAATAAAATCTTCATAACTTTAGAGTGTGCTACTTTTTAAAAAAAAAAGTTGTGTTGATAAGTATAATTAAGCCTTTTTATAATTATTATGAGAAAAAAAAACATAATACAGCTAATAAAGCATGACAATGTTGAGTTTAATTTAATTTAAATTTAATTTATCATACATCAATAAGATGCGACAACATTTGAAATAACAGATAAATAAGAGCTTGTGGGGTAGAGAGAAAAAGCATTTGGTGCTTTTTTGCTATGATCCCCTTTCAATATTCGAGAACGTTTACCTAATTACACGCCGTACTGTTTAACATGAGATCGTTATTTGAAATTGATGTTTCCCGATGCACATGTCTTTAATAATAATATCTTTATTATGATGGTACATAATGAACAATACATAGGACACAAACAAGAAAAATGGTTGGATACATAATTTACTATGCCACAACGGGGCAGCATAAGTATAGTAGTGGAAATCGAAAAAGTTAAGTTAAGAAGAAGAGCTACATATAATTGATCTAATTGAATTACTAAACGATTTTGGATTAGGACATATAATCGAGCTATTGGGAAGAGAGTTCCAAACGTCTTTAGTTGGAAGGCATGCTGGTGTTCTACATCTTTCCTATGGCGCTCGTACTTATATTGATGACTTGTGACACTACGGCACTTCCTCCATTATTGCTTGCAATCTGCCGTTCTATTCCCGTGGTGAGTAATAAACAGTGCAGGGAAGATGAAAAGAGGGATTGTCAAGTCCGTAGCAGTTGAGTTATCGGTTTCCAACTCGGGAAATTTCTCCCCGCAGTGTGCCGGGCAGATGGACCCACATTGCCATCTATAGGGTGCCCTGAGGGGCACCTTCTCTGGTATTTCCAAACTAGTAGTTTACTTACGTGACGTCACAGACCAGAAGTTTACTGCTACTTTACTACAAGTGAAAGAACATTTGACGAAATGCATTACCGCATTAAACACCACTTCTAGTAAACTTCCGTTTAACTAGCCGTAGACTTGCAAGTCTACGGCTAGTGGGGAAATATAAGTAAACTAATAGTTTGAAAATACCAGAGTTGCATAGACATGGCTTTGCTCACTTTACCCGTGGAACGCCCTGTTGCTCACCCCGCCGGGTACCTTGTCGAAAAGAAGCTGCGGGGCACCTTGTAGCTGGCCCCGCGGTTCCATATATACCGGGAACACTGCAGGGGAAAAATTTCCAGGGAATATAAATGACGCCGTTTAATAGAGGCACGATGCCGACGCAGGCTTGTACGTCGATGACCATGGTCTCAAGTGGAAAGAGGAGGGATCATAGGTTTACTGCAGTAAAATAGCGTAACCATCGATCAATATGGCTCCCGTAACTTTCACTGGACACTACAATGTTCCAAACTTGCTTCGGCGTCGTTCAAAAGTTCCACGGCTTCATTACTCTCAGTAGAAACATAGATATAAAAAAAGAGTTTTTGAAATATTTCATACGATATGTCTCTTATCCAGGACATGTTCTGTCTCGATCCATTTCATTTCGCTCTAGCATACATTTTGAGGAATAAAACCGAATATGTAAGTGATTTTGATAATTTGTCGTAAAATGCACATATTTGCAGATTTTCGATCGTATTGAAAGGATCTTGAAGTGTGGTGGGGTGGAAAAAGGCTCAGTCGTTATAACTGTAGCAGAGATAGGACGGAAGAATGCTATCTGATTCATGAAAACGCCGTTGAAATAAACACTAAACGACTGTAGTTATCGTAAAAATTAAATATTCGAAATATGTAATTGAATTTTTTTGAATTTTTTTCTCTGCAATTCCTGTAATGGTGTTTTTTATTTGAAACATAAAATAACATAAAGAATGGTAGTAAGAAAAATTCAATTTCACATTTTTACCGTTGTCGTTCATTTTGCGTCGTTACATTTAAGCGCCTACGCATTAACGCAGTAACGTAGTACATTTCGCTACGTATGCGTCTGCATAAATTTTGAAGTGTGTTGGGTCTCGATTGGAAAACTCTGAAGGCTAATTGGTATATTTGAGCATGTCGATAAATTCATATTAAATATAAGGTAAGATGTTCAATGGATCAAAAATTGTCGAAATAACCTTTCACATTAATTCTACGGCTTATCATGGTTTTCAAATCGAGGCCCAACACACTCCAGAATTTTCGCCGACGAATACGCAGCGAAATGTAACACGTCACGCCGTTACGGTAGTAATTTCCGATTTACATACTTCACTCTCTCATATTCGCAGTGTCCCTCACGGAATTACTTACCATGTGATATAAACATTATACTACGTGTTAATCGTGGCGGGAGTGAGTCAAACAAACTCATGGTTCTCCTTCTTTAAAGAAGGGGACCCACGAGTCTTTTCGTGACTAAACTGGCCGGGCAGAAATTTTAGAGGTCAAAGTTGCGACCCTGGTACAGCTTGGAATCAGAATCGGAGTCATTCCGGATTGTGTGACTGTGCAGCCCTAGTGGGGGTCTCCACTCTCACAATGTTTCAGAAGAACATGATATTTCACAAAAGAAATGTAAATTTTCAAAAAAGTGTTCAAAAAAATTTCGATACACAGTATTCTGGTTCAAGCCATTTTGTTTCCATAGCCAGACAAGCGAAAGACGATTGCATTTGAGAGAGTTTCTATGTTGAGCGGTCGTTTTGGCTCTCACAGTCTATAGAACATTGTGGATAGCGTCAACACTACGCCTCAGTGAATTAATTTAATTATACCAACACATCATGGTAATATTCCCTGATAAATTCTGTACATTGTCTGAAAAGATCAGCTTGATTGCTTTTCAGGATTATAAGTTATAAAAAAATGAAAAAGTGTCCCATGACTTTTAGGCTACACTGTATAAGACGGTAGTAAAGACGAAGAAAATTGGTATTTTGAGAGTTGATCAAGAGAATATTGGAGTAGATTCATCCATTAAAATGAAGGAGGAATGTTGGATGTTGAGAATGTTCTATGCTGTTTCCACTTTCATGTATTCTCTATTTCTCTCATTTCGCTCTAATTTCAATGTTGCTATGACAATTTCGTTCTCTACATCATGGAATCTTTTAATGTCGAATGATTTCATCAAAGAACAAACTATAACAAATGATTCGATAAAGATTCAATATTTATCGACATTGTAAATCAGAAAATATTAGATCACATAGCACACATAAATGTAATATATTGAATGAGGGTAACGTTGGGCAGGGATTGACTATATGGGAACGAAAAAAGGAAAGAATAATGAACGGACGGCAAGAGGGGGAATCTCTCATTGATGGGATCATCCCTCGCACGTGGCAATGGTCCGATGCATATAGGAAGGTGTATTTGAACATTTCTGCTATTCTTGTAAAGCAAAAAATGACAAAATTAATCTTCTCTTTCTTCTCGACTTTTTTCTCTTCTAGGTCACCGCAAAAAAGTGAAGAATGATTCTTGCATTTTTTTGCTTGACAAGAATTGCAAAAAATTTCAAATATTCTGTCCTATATATAGATTGAAGTGAATGGAACCGAGCAGGAAGGATTAAGGACATAGGTACTGATAGAATATTATGAACTTCTAAAATCTCCACATACTCGGTACACTCGAAAAGTAAGCTTGATGCTACGATTAATATATTTTTCGAAAATGCCAAAGTTGAAAAAAAATGCAAAATGAGAGCATTAATGCTAGAATTTGTTCTTTATGATTGGAGAAAATAGCCGCGTTCTGTAGCATGACGTGTGACTGACCTTTTTTTGCTAGAAATATTTTTTGTTATTCTTATGATATGACCAGACAGCAATCATATCCTCCGGTTCTTGTCCATAAATTTTTGAATCCGCGGCAAAACAAAAAAAAGATGATTTATAGCATATAAACTCCAATTTATGTTTTGTTTCCTTGCTCCATTCTGAGTAGAGCGAAATCATAGCAGACCAAGACCACTAATGAACTCGCCCTATGTCACTCCGGAACTTGAACAATTGCTGGTGCTCGCCCAACGTATCCTAATCGCGGTAACTCTGCCGTTTCATGCTGCAGCGTTTTTCTTTCTGCTCAGGAAGACTCCTCCACAGCTAGCGGTCATAAGAAATTATCTACTATACATCCAGGCGAGCAATAAATAATTTTAAAAATAATTAAAATAATATAAATATAAATCCAATAAAGCAGTTGAGATTTCACAACGCTGAAAATAATTAGCTACATTGATTTATGGTGAAGTATTGTGTTGAAAAAATGAAACTCTCAATTTTGATATTGTCAATTTTGTCCCAAAAATTATTTTTTTTTTTTGGAGTTACACTATACCGCTGAGTCGCAGTGTTAGCGCCTCCAATCTATTGGCTGAGAGGGCCTATCCTGGTCTGAAGGACCAGTGGCCATGGCCTATGATCAAACTGTGTTTGGAGCTCACAGTATCACAGTAGAAAAATTATTGAATATTGAGAATATTATTTATTGATCGAAATTACAAGAAATGAAATTGATTTGACTTATGCACCATAGGACACATTATTAGCAAACTATATTTTAAAATTTGACTTTTCAAGTGCATCAATTAATATTAAAATATTATAAATTAAATTTACAGGTGCTGACGTTCCTATCCGACGTATACTGGGATTATCTCTTGCTTCCCTTCCCACTTTTCCCTCATCTAGCCTTTTACTGCCTAGGACCTCTTTGTCAGGCCCGAGTTCCATTTCGAGCTCTTACGGTATGTGATTTTCACTCTGTCGCTGTCATCACCGTCTAAACAGAGAGAAAAGTTTCAAATTGCTACACAAGACCTGTATTTAACACTTTATAGGTGTAAATTTGTCGGCCGTAGTTTCATTTTACACTACTTTTCTCTGTGTGTCGCCAAAATCGCCGTGTAATTTAGCAAAAATTTAAAAAAATATATAATTTTAAATATCATTACTGATTATTGTCGAAGGTCTATCAGAAATGTGCTGACTTCACGCCAATACTAGAGTTTTATCTATCCGACTACTATGGCACACGAAGACTAGTTTTCCTGACCCCGTTTAACGTGATAAGAAGAATCCCATACCATCCCTTTCTTTCTTATACAGGAAAATAAATGATTTGATTTGATTTGATTTGAGCGTATTCCGGGCAATACTCATTCTTCTCGTTTCACAAACTTGCGTGGCTATCCTGATTTTCTGTGTACGCAGACACCAATGTATCATTCGTGATGGATGTTTCAAGCTGCGCAAGGTAGGACAGGGTTCTTCACAACCTCAAAACGAAAAAAACCCACATAATTAGGAAATAGTACGGAAAATCTAGGAAATCCACTCCTATTTTTGCATACCTTTCAAAAATGGCTCGGTTATATCTCCTTGAAAATGGTTCTCCTGCAATTCCTTTCTAATAGGACGGAAAAAAGTAGAGTTGCCCAAATGCGATTCTTCATATTGCCTGAGAGCGGAGAGTGAGAATTTTTAAGAAAAGAAAAGCGAAAAACGAAACTTCCGACCGTATTATTCTATATTTATCTATATCGTATCGCAGTATTATCTTTTGCAGGGTACTCTTTTCTTCTCGCAATTCGCCCTCATCATCGTCTACATCGTGCCCGCGCTAGCACTTTTTATCGTTGATACAGAGTCTGGAAACGCTGGCGATCAAATCGCCAATCTCGTAATGTTTTTTTACAATTGCCTATATGAAAGAAAGTGCAAGAAAGTGTACTCTCACATAGCTCTGGCGTCGTGCAGTTACTCTGGTATTTCAAAACTTAATGTGTATTTATCAATTCCACTTGTAAGTCTACTTCAAGTTGTGCTCATACTGTAATGCATTTCGTCTAATATTCTTTTCTTTCTCTTGATGAGTACGATTATAGTCAACTTCAATTCAGTGACGTATTTTAAGTAGACTTTATGTTTTGAAAGACTTTAATAAATATAACACTTTTAGCAAACGCTGAACCTCACATGGGTTGCGACTAGAGGATATTATGTCGTATATAGTCCTGGAGCGTCCATTATGCTCGTCATACTAATCACCTTCTCTGTGAGTAATCAATGCTATTTCAAGACTTATCTGTTTAAACTAAACTAGTCTACCAGAAGAACTAGTCTACTAAAAATTAGTCTACTAAATGATGATTTCAATCTAATAAACGTTCACTTTTAGTGTATTAAATACTACAATAACATTTAGTCGTATTATTTGCAAACTAATAGTAATGAAATACTGAGCTGATATGATTTTGTGTAGCTCTGGCAACCATTCTATTAGGCAATATTCGCATGCATTTTGTATGTGTCGGGAATTGAAAATCTGGTGAACAATGATCACGGCAAATTTTAACTGATTTTCGGCAAATTGCGATTTTATCCTTCAGCTCACAGTCTTCCCTGTACTATTCGTATCGATTATCTTCCTGCACATTAGTTGCACACTGCGAACGAAGGTTCGTTTACAACTAATAATCTTCAAACTAGACCACTAGACTACTTAGTGTCTAAACTACTAGTCTAAAAGCGGACTAACGTAACTACGCTTACCTAATTCAGACGTACAGTAAGCGTTCTGTTGAGGTGCACATAAAAGCCGTTGCAGCTCTGGTGACACAGGTTATCAAAAAAGATTATGCAATATGATAAATTATATAATCAGCTCTATGATATCAGTCACGGTTCCTATGCTGGTCTTTGCATTTGCTATCTTTACTGGATTAGTGTCATACAGTAAGTCCTTCTCAAACAAGCGTATGAATTGTAATTTTATAAATGTAATCCACATACCAATATATTTTATCGAAAACGCATAAATATTATTATTACCATATTTAAATATTATCATCATTATTAATATTATTAATTATCCAAGGTATATGCTTATTCTTCTGGTTCATAATGCCCGTGCATTCAATCGTGTACTGCGTAGCACTCCTTCTGGTCACTCCGCCGTATCGAAAATTTATCGCTAAATTCGCACGTACAACAATATTTCGGGAAAAAAGTAAGCCGATTTGTATGAAGAACTTATCGCCCTAAATAACAGAAAGACCACATTCGGGATGAAATTAATCCGAAGCATTAGCGTAGGTACAAACACATTGAGCAAAATTTGTAACTAAAAAGTTCATTTTTTCAGGAATCCCAGTTAGCGATATAAATCGCAAAGAAGAACACTTATCGACTTCCAGAATTCCGTAGTTGTTTTTTTTAAAACGATTAAAATAGTTATTTATTCAAAATCGGAAATACAACTTCAGTGCTAATAATAAATATGAATTATATTATAGTATGAAGAAGAAAAAAAGCATGCTAATGTACTCCTACAGTGCTGGCCAATATTCTAACATATTTTGGTTTTTCAGCCATAACTTTCTTCGCAGTCAACCGTTTCTCTTCATTTTTTAGTATGTTTGTATAGATGATACTGTGATATACCCTCATTTTATCGAGATTGGATCACATACAACGGAATAGTGGTCAATTTACGAAAAATGACAATTTTCAGCGAATTCTGCACCTAGGCATATCGGCCATTGGGGCCACCGGGGCAGCTTAGATTCAGTTCTACGTGTGGAATCTGTGTGGTGCAATGACTGTTGGAAAGTATCAAGGTATGGGGTTGATCAGGTTATCGACGATGGAGGTGAGAATCGCAGCCGAAGCGCGTTGAAGCTGGTCGGACTTCTCGGCCGCGTTCTTTTCCTTTCTCTCCCTTCTATCCCCTCACGGCACGCTCCAATACCTCCCATATGTGCAGGATGATGTTCAGGAAACATGATTTACCATATCCATCCATCTACCGGACCTTACTACGGCGTAACTAGGCGACAACATGTGGTGGACCAACGCATGAGATCGTTATCCAGCACTATAACGAAGGCGCGGCGGCGCGTGGCGTGGACCCAGGATCTTATCGTCTTCTCCCAGATGTTCTCGAAGATATAGCGATCGTAACTGCCCTACATCCGAAACCGGGGAGCCATTCCGCGGCGGGAGAAGCATACCCAGATAAGGACACTGCCACCAACATGCTTGACCGTCGGGGGAATGGTACTTGAGGTCGAATAAAAAGCCGGTAGGACGACGAACCCACTTCGTACCGTCACTACCGAAGAGGTTGTGCATACTGACATCGGTACTGGCCACCATATCTCACTCCTCGCGGGTCCAGAGCAGATGGTAGCGGTCCCTTATCACTAGTGCTTTTCGATTCTTGTTCGGGGATGCTTCTCCCGCCGCGGAATAGGTCCACGGTTTCGGATGTATGGCATTTACGATCGCTATATCTTCGAGAACATCTGGGAGAAGACGATAAGGTCCTGGGTCCACGCCACGCGCCGCCGCGCCTTCGTTATAGTGCTGGATAACGATCTCAAGCGTTGGTCCACCACATGTTGTCGCCTAGTCACGCCGTAGTAAGGTCCGGTAGATGGATGGATATAGTAAATCATGTTTCCTGAACATCATCCTGCACTTATGGGAGGTATTGGAGCGTGCTGTGAATTGATAGAAGGAAGAGAAAGGAAAAGAACGCGGCCGAGAAGTCCGACCAGCTTCAACGCGCTTCGGCTGCGATTCTCACCTCCATCGTCGATAACCTGATCAACCCCACACCTTGATACTTTCCAACAGTCATTGCACCACACAGATTCCACACGTAGAACTGAATCTAAGCTGCCCCGGTGGCCCCAATGGCCGATATGCCCAGGTGCTGAATTCGCTGAAAGTTGTCATTTTTCGTAAATTGACCACTATTCCGTTGTATGTGATCCAATCTCGATAAAAATAGGGTCACTATATCACAGTATCATTTATACAAACATACTAAAAAATGAAGAGAAACGGTTGACTGCGAAGAAAGTTATGGCTGAAAAACCAAAATATGTTAGAATATT
This sequence comes from Parapristionchus giblindavisi, assembly GCA_943737045.1. Taxonomy (NCBI): domain Eukaryota; kingdom Metazoa; phylum Nematoda; class Chromadorea; order Rhabditida; family Diplogasteridae; genus Parapristionchus; species Parapristionchus giblindavisi. The sequence continues at coordinate 51,000 of CALSFV010000297.1, read as the reverse complement.
GGCCAGCACTGTAGTTACAATGCAGATAACATGGAATGTAAAACAGCCAAGGCCACGACGCTGTAATGGCCAGGCTGGAGCGCAGAAAAAAATGATTCCTAGGTTTTTGTTTATATAACCGTTGTTTACCTGGATTTGTCATTTTCCTATGATAGTACATTTTATGCGGGCAATAGCGATAAAATAAAAGTTGATTTATGCGTTGTGGTTACAAAACATTACATATTTGTATTGTAATTATAAAAACAAACTAGCGTCATCGATGTATTGGTAATATTGGAGTTGCTAACTTTTGGGAAAGGTTGCACATAAGACTCTGGGGGGAAGCGGAGAAACAACCCAAAGGGGATTTGAACTGAGTAATTATGGTCTATAAAAGGATAGATCTGTGGTTGGTCGACCTCGGTTTTTAAGGGCTGCAGGCGTCCAAAGTTTAGATTCGAAATAATGGAATGTTTGACGACTCCGTAAAAGTTATGAGTGATTTTTATGCTATCAGATTCATATATTTCGAATAAGAATTTGAGCTCTTTAGCATGAGCCAATTCGAAAATTTGTGTTGGTAATATTGAGGTTGCTAACTTTTGGGACAGATTGCCCATAAGGCTCCCTGTGCCATGTGGAGGCACACCCAAAAGGGATTTTAGCTGAGTAATTATAGTCCATAAAAGATCTTTGGTTGATCGACCTCGTTTTTCGATTATATGAAGGCCGCAGGAACCCAAAATTTAGATCTGAAAGAGTTAGATAGTTGACGACGCCGTCCAAGTTATGAGAGAATTTTATGATATCAGATTCATATATTTCGAATCAGAACTTGAGCTCTTTAGCATGAATCAACGTGTCTTTCGTTTCCTGATCCATTAACTTTGATTTGACTGGTTTAGAAAACACGTGTATTGATAACATCTTCGCAACTCGTCCATTGCCTCGATCATAATAAAAATAGTAAATGAGTGACGTTAGTACTTTATTGATTAGTAGAGGATATCAGTTACTAACGGTATACGGTAGGTTATGGTACTGTAGAATCGTGCTTCATAGGGCATGATGTAGAGGCTATGCGGTGGATCATTCTTTATCCTTTTCATCCGTTTTCTTTCCCATGACTTTTCGATCGAGTGGGAAGAGCCGCATGTGATCTGAATCATTACGGTAGGCATATGATACGGTAATCGATATCAATCAATGATTAATCAGAATACAGTAACCCTAACTCTTCTTCTCTTCAGCCATTCTGGTATCGCTCTCAGCCGAGTCCAATGCGGTGATCGCGAGCGCTACGGCCTGTGCAATTCAAAATTCAAATTTCCCGCCAAAATTGTTGGTCATTTGAAAATTCGATACACACCATGTGGTAGTTGGAGTTGTCATGTTCTGCCTGTTGGATATTCACTCGAGGAAATCGATCCATCTGTTTCATCATGTCGATGAAACTACGCGAGCCAGTAAGATCTCCTGAAATTTCGAAATTTCAATTTAGAATTTTAAAATTTAAAAGTTACCACGACGGTACTTCTCAAATCCGTCAAGGAGAGGTTCGAACCGTGTGCGAACAATAACGTCTTCCATTCTGAATTGAATCATTTACAATAATTTGTCAATGATTCATATGTGATATTTGTTCTGGCACTACTCTAGAAGACCGGACCAGAGCACCGGGCCAGTCTAAAAGGATGATAAAAATGAAATAAACACGAAGAATAGCCATTTATTCTAGACTAATCTACACTTTTATATTATAATATTGGACTGGTCCGGTGTTCTAGAGTAGTGCCATTTGTTCTTTGATCTTTGGCTTTTTTAATTGGAACATACACAGTATTCTGGTCCAAGCCATTTTTCTTTGAAAGCAAGACAAATGAGAGACCATTGTATTCGAGAGAGTTTGCATGTTGAGCGGTCGTTCTTGCTTTGAAAGTCATGAGAACGCTGTGATAATATCTCCCAATTCATCTGCTCATATGTGAAATAACACCTACAGGAACAGTGGCCATTTGTGAATTCGCCAGAGTGCGATACGGATTGCTTGCAGTTCTGGAGTATGAAGGTAGACATCCTTAATATTCGTTTATTAACTTTACTCGATATCTCGAAAATTGCGTTAAATTTGATCGTTTGATTTGCGTTGATCGTTTGAATTTCTCGTATAATCCGTTTTTTAAACGCTTCATGCCAATTAATTTAAATGTGGACGAATGTAAGTAGTCAAAGATTGAGTAAACTGATAAACAACTACTAATTATTTAGTATTGTTCGGCTAATCATCGATTGTTTTGACTTGCAATTTCATTTAACTCTGTTACTTTCCCAATGAGCGGTCGTTGACTGACCGTTCCCTTCTTCCTCTTTATTGGCAGACACATATTGAGTTCATGTTCATCGTCGACGAAGATTCCGATGCCCATGTGACGATTGTCGTCACCTCTCAAACCGTCCGTGTATACCTTAATTACAAACTTTTATACAAAATATGTTGTGAAGTAAGATTTCATCGATATCGGCAGATTTAGAATTAATGAATAGGAGATCAGAGTCAACTGTCTTTTCATTTCATACAATTTTTCTTCAAAATTGAAATTTCTCTGGGTCCTTTAAAAATGAAAACTGTTGTATCGCTGAGATTATATCGAGTAGGACAAGTTTATCGATTATTTGGGTAGGTCATCGTTTAGGAATCTTCTTGTTGAGCAGTTTAGCTCCTTGGAACGTATGTTTCAGTATCTCTTCTTTCTCTATAACTTTCAAGTCTCCATTATTACTCGCGATCATTCGAACTTCAAAAGACGACACGTCTACTCCTCGTTTCTCCCAATCTTTGAAACTGTTTCGTTCGTGTTCTTTGATTCTTATTCCTATTGTTCGTTTCGTTCGGCCAATATACTCGTGACCTGACGGAAACGAGATTTTATACACTCCTCCGGGACCGTAGAAACTATCTTTAGGAGCATGAAGTTTCCAGTCAGATCGGGTCAACAGATGGGGCGAGATAGCTATGGCACCTGGCAACTAGAGGGTGTTGACCTTTGTCCAGTGGTACAGTCCCTGTCACTTTAGCCTCTGTTACTCTGTCATTGTCATTATCATTGTCATTATCACTTTAGCCTCTGTCACTCCAGCCCCTGTCATTGTCATTATCGATTAATTCTTACTATCAAGGGAAGAATCTCCTCCGTATCGTCACCTTCATTGTGGTACGAACGATACGCAGTGATGACCGGAGAGAGGGTTCGAGTAGGGTCTGAAACCGAGAGATAAGTCAATATGGTAAGGTATACTCGGTCGATGTCAAGACCAAGAAGTACAGATTCTGTTGTTTAGTTGCTTCAAGCCGCAGAAAGGTGTATCTGGTCGAACATAAGACTTTATAGTCATAAATCCACAAGATGCTTACGAGTAGGATTGGTTAGTAGTAGAGTAGCCCGGGCGAATAGTGACAACATAATTGAAATGAGGAATGAGAAGGAATAAAATGAAGAATGAAAAAGATGAAGGTGTTACTTGCAAAATCAAATATTTATCATGTAAATGGTAAATTTAACTCACGCTATTTATTTATCACTTGCTGTCACATTTATTTAATGTAAGATAAATTAAATTAAATAATTTTACATTTTACAACACCCTAGAACACTCATTTATCTATTTATTTTGTTTATTTAACATAGCATAAAAGATTCTGAAAATAAAGAACAATGCCCTAGCTACAAATAAACTATGGGTTCAAAGTGAAAAGAGATTAAAAACAAAGAGAGGAAAAGGGCAAAAATGTTGAAGCCCGATGCGGGGCTCGAACCCGCGACAGCCAGATTAAGAGTCTGGTGCTCTACCGACTGAGCTAACCGGGCTGATACTAGTACTACTTGAGATTCTTTTGAATTACACTTTGCAACTGATCAACATGATTTGAGAGTAGAAATGGTCAATTCTAATTTATTATTATTTTAAATTACGCGAATCATAACTATGTGATATACCGTTGAAATTGGATGAGATTCTAGTGCTGTCTATTGATTTGAAGAGCGAGGTCCATCGTAGGAGGTGTTTTCAACGTTATTCATCGTCTTCAATCATCATCAGAACTTCTTCAACGCAGCCCCTGCGATGGCATTGCGAAAACCATCACTCGAAGACCCTGGAACAATATCGTGAAATTCGAGCTTTATTATTAACATCGAGGTTCACTTTTTTCGAGGGAAGAGGTTTCCTTAAACATCGATAAATACGCACGGGCTACAGTTATCCAATGAACTGCCCAGTTCTCTCCTTGATACCTTAAAGGGAGCGTTACCTCTCTCAATGGTCTTTACATTGTTCACACTATTTCTCTGTTCTCTGACAACGAGAGAGCATCGCGCGCGCCGAAGAAACCATTGAGAGAACTTACGCTCCCTTTAAAACCTGCAGACGTCGCTTCGGAGTCGGGCGAACGTCAACGCCTTTAGAACACAACACAATGAGGCTCAAACAAGTTAAGAGGCTTAAAGAAGGAGACCCTTGAGTAGGCATAACTCCCACAACGATTAACATGGGACAGAATGTTAATATTGTATGGAAATTAGCGTAAGTGACAATGGGAAAGTGAGAGAGTCAAGTATGGAAATCGGATAGGCACTCTCTACTTGCCTGAAAAGTTGCACTTCCAATGCGCATAACAAGCTTCAAACATATCATCACGCAATATGAAATGTGTCGCTCGGTTCGTGAGATAAATCTCTATTATTCTACCCGAACAGTCTTGTCACGAAAAAACTCGAGAGTCTCCATCTTTAAGGCACATTTTTTGTACTTTTGGACCATAGGAGGGCACGCTGGAGGAAAGGCTGTGCGCAATCTGTAGAATTGTGAAGCAAGGCTATGCGCATGGCCATTTTTTGTAGTTTTAACTGGAAATTTTCAATTTTTGAGAGGCAAAGCTATGCGCAAGGCCCCGCAAGGGAAGGCAAGGCTGTGTGCAAAAAGAATTCGTTTTCACGCGCCCACCTATGTTTTGGACAGAATAATTGTATGGCTGCGATAAATATTCATAAGTGCGCAGACAACCTATAACGTTTTTATTTATGATTATGCTCTGAAGCAGACCACAATTCTTTTGTTGACATAACAACGCCAAAATACGTTGATGTATTTGCCAAATGTCCTTTTTTCTCATTCTCCTTTTTCTTCAGTAGGTAGAAAACAAGTCAAACCAGCGCAAGTTGATCAAGTCATGAACTCGCCCTATGTCACTCCGGAACTTGAGCAATTCATAGTTCTCATCCAACACATCCTGCTAGCTGCAACTCTACCATTTCACGCCTTGTCTTTCTTCTGTCTGATCAAAGAGACTCCTCCGCAGTTAGCGGTCATACGAAATTATCTACTATACATTCAGGTGAGCAATAATTTTTTTTAAATAATTTTAAAAAGTAAATATAAATCAATAAAGAAATGAGATTTCACAATTCTCGAAATTCAGCATGAATGGACTTGAACCATTGAAGCGTATTTAAAGGGAGACCCCAAGCTAATTTGAAATTCTACGCTCTGGCCACACTCTCTCGCTTTCTCTGTCTACGAGAGAGTATTGCCAATGCGGAGAGTAAAATTAGCTTGGGGTTTGCCTTTAAACACAATCAGAATGCGCAAAAAATCAAAATTCTACTACGCCATTGATGATTACTATATTCAGAATTTCAGATCTATGTGATTTAGCATTGATTTGTCCTCTATTGTTTGATATATTTACAGGTGCTAACCTTTTTAACTGACGTATACTGGGATTTTCTCTTGCTTCCCGTCCCACTCTTCCCTCATCCAGCCTTTTACTGCCTCGGAACTCTTTGTCAGGCTGGAGTTTCGTTTCGAGCTTTTTCGGTACGTTGTTGACTGTCACTATATCACAGATATAGAAGCCATATTATTTCCCAGAAAAATCGGGTGCTAGGTCGGATTTCGCGTTTCGGTTTCTGACATGTTGTTTCTAGCCTACCTCCTATTCTCATCCAACCTATCTAGCACCCAAAATTGGCAGAGAAGTGTAAAATGACGAAGAATGTACAGCTGACACAGTTAAGTACACAGAGAGCAAACTTACCCAAATATGGGGTAATCGTTACCCAACAACGTGTATCGGGGTATTCGTTTGCCCATATTCGGGGTATTCTGATTACCTATGCATTTTGGAGAGATAGATTACCAATTATTTTGTTAAATTGGCAAGTACATTATAGTCGAATGCTAGTTATATTAATACATTCCGTTACCCTTTATTCGATCTACCATTTCTCCTTTATTTTCATCCTATTCGTTCCCTCCATAAAGACCGCGTAGGGCTGCAATCAACATTTGGGGTAATCGTTTGCCAGCGTAATGGGGGTGGGTAACGATTTGCCAGGTAAGTTTGTATGCAACACAAAAGTGTGAAATATATCACATCACAGGATTAGTGTACTGTGAGGTGTAGGTGGGGTGATGGTACTTTCGCATCTTCTTCTCCAGTGACTTTGGTGCAATAATGGAGGTTTATTTTAAAGCCACACCCCGAGCTAATTTGAAACTCTCCGCTATGGCAATACTCTCTCGCACACAAAGAAAGCGAGAGAGTGTGGCCAGAGCGGAGAGTTTCAAATTAGCTTGGGGTATCGCTTTAAGGCACCAGTCATGTTTCTTAGCGCACAATATTGCGTGGCGATCATGATTTGCTTTCTCCGCAGACACCAAACCGTTATATATGATGGTTACTTCAAGCTGCGCAAGGTAATACATTTGATATTTATATTATTTATATTTCCGATATTTATATTTCGATATTTATTTTTGATGTTACTAACATTTCCAAGTCGTGCGTGTGCGTGTTCACATATATTGGTATATTATAAATATTATTATTAAAGAAGGGGACCCACGAGATTTGGGCTGCGCTATTGACATGAAGAACGTGGGACATAGGAAGCGACATTCCTTTCTCTATTAGATTTGACTGGTTCAACACGTAGAGAGTGTGGCTCAGTGGTAAGTAGTCAGCGCTTGTAACCGTTCCACGTGGGTTCGATTCCCGTTTGCAATTTTCTATATATTTGTACTTCAATTTCAAAAACTCGCGCCTTTCCCTGGACTCAATGAACTTTATGCCCGAATTACGGTATTCCGGGGCATCTAAAATTTTAGAGAAAATTGTTTTTGTGTACAAAGAGATGAAAGCCATAGTTCTGCCTGGCCAGTTTAGTCACGAAAAAACTCGTGGGTCCCCTTCTTTAACTCAATTTGTTGCAGAGTACGCTTTTCTCATCACAATTGACTTTAACTATCATCTATCTCATACCCATGTTAGTAGTTTTTATCGTTGACGCTGAATTTCGGACGACTGGCGAGCAAATCGCCTATCTGGTATTTCTTTTGCGTTTACCAATGTTAGATTGTAAGTTTATGAAAGGAAAGTCAAAGGCTGAGAGCTAATCTGAAACACTCCGCGCCGGCAATGCTCTCTCGCTTTCTTTGTCTACGAGAGAGTATTACCAGAGCGGAAAGCTTCAAATGCGCTTGGGGTGAGCCTTTAAAGGGCTACTCTTACATATCGCAGAACTTTAGTGGTGTGCATTTAAAAAATAAAATTAGATAAATGTATTTAGAAAAGGCGCAACCTCACATGGATGGCGACCAGAGGAAAGTACGCCGTATACAGTCTTGAATCTTCCTACAACCTCGTCATCGTACTTATCGTCTTTGTGAGTGATCACTGGTATTTCAAAACTATTATCAAAGTCTACCAATAGTTTACTATTACTCTATTATTTGTCTACTATAAGTTTACTTTTTTAAAGTATTTTTTAGACTTACAATTAGACATCTTTCATGTGTCGGGAATTGGAATTCTGCTACATAATGATCTAATTTCAATGATTTTTTTCCAGTTCACGGTGTTCTCCGTACTTTTTGTTTTGATTATCTTCCTACACATCAGTTACACACTGCGAGCGAAGGTTCGTTCTCTTTAGTCCAAAAACTTAACTAAACTTAACTACTATTTACTAACCACTAGTCTAAAAACTAGATGATACTAACAGCGTTTTTGAACAGTACAATTATTAATATTTTTTAAAATTAAAATTTAAAAATAATCAAAATTATTAGAATATCAAAATACATTCAGACGTACAGTAAGCGTTCTGTGGAGATACACACCAAAGCTGTAGCAGCACTGGTGATACAGGTTTTCTCAAAAATATTCCATTCACTATCATTAATTATATAATCAGCTCGGGGTACCTGTCTTATTACTAGCGATCCCCATTCTGGTCTTCACGCTAGCTGTTTCTACTCGATTTGTGCCATATCGTAAGTACTTATCAGAATTGTAGACTTCATTAAAAATTAATAGATATAAAAAAATAAAATTAATTAATTAATTAAATAATAATAATAATAATAATAATAATCCAAGGCATCTGCCTATTCTTCTGGCTCTCAATGAATGTACATTCAATCGTGCACTGCATTGTGCTGCTTCTGGTTACTCCACCGTATCGCCGATTTATCACTAAATTCGTTCTGACCACAGTGTTTCGGAACACGAATAAGGTAACTGCGTGAAGGGCTTCTGAAGACTTATTAAAGGGACATTCCAAGACTATTTTACTCTCCACATTGGCAATACTCTCTGGCAGACAATGAAAGCGAGAGAGTGTGGCCAGAGCGGATTAGCTTGAGGTGCGCCTTAAGAAGTTATTGAGGAAAACAAAGAATACATCGGGGGGAAAACTAACCACTAACCATCATGAGTAGTACAGGAAGAAACTAAATATACAACTACTAAAAGTGTTAATATTTTTCAGGAATCACAGTCAACATCTGTCATACAGAAGAACGCGTATCCACGGCCAAGATAATTAGCAATTGTATACCTATATTTTTAATCAGACATATAATCTTTACTGTTTTATGTATAAAGCTGGAAATGAATAAGGTTTTTGGATTATGAGATCATTTTTTTATGTTTACTGTGGTTTGAATACACTACAGCATGTCTAGTATCATACAAAATCGTTAACGCATGTTAACGACTAACAATCGAAGCAACAAAAAAAACGACTAAAAAACAATAAGAAAAAAGGGGGGGGGAAGGACTTTCGAAAGAAAAATGTAATAAAAGTCAACCCAGATTCCGTTGTGTTCGGGATTGGAGTATTAATTTCTCTTCTCATCCTGCGAAATCAATGACTAGATTAGATTATGATTGAAGACTGCGACACGACGTCTGAGGGGTGTTGCGTATCAAGGAGAGAATCTTGACAGTTCATTGTATTACTGAGGAAAGTTACGGTCGACCAAAAGTATGTATCGATGGTTCAGAGCGATGGTTTAGCACTTCGCTTTGTTAGCGCACTTCACACTCAGGACTCAACGAGATGGAAGGAACATGGCATGACCTTTGTTGTACTTTTCGGAAAAAAGGCTTTATTTGTGTGATCCCCCAATCTACGTATTTTTAAAGAAGGGGACCCACGAGTTTTTCGTGACTAAACTGGCCAGGCAGAACTATGGATCACATCTTCTTGTATACAAAAACAATTTTCTCTAAATCTTTTGGTGCCCCGGAATACCGTAATTCGGGCTTAAAGTTCATTGATATTCCCAGGGAAAGGCACGAGTTTTTGAAATTGAAGAACAAATATATAGAAAATTGCAAACGGGAATCGAACCCGCGTGGCGCGGTTATAAGCGCGGACTACTAACCACTGACAAGCCACACGCTCGTTCAATCAGTCAAATCTAATAGAGAACAGAATGTCACTTCCTATGTCCCACGTTCTTCATGTCAATAGCGCAGCCCAAATCTCGTGGGTCCCCTTCTTTATGTGGGTCCCCTTCTTCCCTTCCTTTCTTGGGTCCCACGATTTATTGAACACCAAATTATTCTTGATTAAAGACCCTTGTATCATCCTCGAACTTCTGAATAATCGATGTTTTATCCTGTTCTTTCCACATTGCCGAATGTCTCGCAAGGAAATTAACTAATCAATGATTGCGATAACTATTTATACATGAGCAGGAAAAAACAACTTAACGTTTGTGTTTATGATTATCTTCCGTAGCAGACAACAATTCTTTGCTACAATTCTATGATAACAGGCAGACAATCGGTTTGATTTATACCATATTCTCCTTAGCCAAATGTGTTTGTCATTCCACATTCTGAGCAATCATAAGAGGAATCATCGCAAGTTGATCAAGTCATGAACTCGCCGTACCTTACTCCGGAACTCGAACAATTTATAGTTCTCATCCAATACATAATTCTAACTATATCTATTCCATTTTATGTAGTGTACTTCTTTTGTTTGCTCAGAAATACTCCTCCGCAATTAGCGGTTATAAGAAATTATCTACTATACATCCAGGCGAGCAATTAAAATTTTTATAAATAATTTCTAAAAATATAAATATATATCGATGAATTCGATAAAGAATTTCACAATTCTGAAAATTCAACTACATTGATTACAAAAACAAAGATTACAACAAAGAAGTTGGTTTTGAATGATTTTGAACAACGGAAGCGTATTTAGACACCCATTGTGCAATCAGAACGCGCCGAAAATTCTACGCCAATTGATAAAAATTTCGTCATTGAAAATTTCAGATAGATCACCAGAACGATCCCATAACTCTTACATTTGCAGATGCTAGCCGTTGTAATCGACTCACACTGGGATATTCTCTTTCTTCCCGTCCCACTTTTTCCTCATCCAGCCTTTTACTGCCTAGGAAAGCTTTGTCAGGCCCGAGTTCCATTTCGAGTATTCTTGGTACGTCACTGATTGTTACTATGTCGCAGATAAATAAGCCGTAGTATTTCTCACAAAAACTTGTCAGCAAAATCGGGTACTGAATCGGATGAGAATTATTTCTCAACTACTAGTTAAGAGACCGGCTCGGGAAGACACGAGCATGGTCCGGACATTAGCGAGGAATGTCGATCTGGCCCTCAATACTTTCATCATAGACACATACCGGGGGGGGGGGGTTGAGCCTAAGGGCATTTTCACTATAACTTTCATCGCTTTCATCGGTCTCCCCCCCGGTATGTGTCTATGATGAAAGTATTGAGGGCCAAATCGAAAGTCCTCGCGAATGTCCGGCAATGGGTCAAAATGCTCGAGTCTTACCGAGCCGGTCTCTTAAATACAGTACAAAAGAGTCAGGCCTTGTGTAATAAAAGCTGCAGCTGGGTTGTTGTTTTTCTTTACACTTTCGTCTCTGTATGTACCTGGTGACTTCGAAGCAACACACATAGAAAAAAGTGTAATCCACAGAATATAAGACCTGTGAAGTGTTATATTTAACACTTTTGGGTGTTAAAATGGCTCAAAAAGTGTGAAATATAACACTTCAGAGGTCTTATGTGCTGTGGGTTACACCACTTTTCTCTGTGTGAATGAAAGATGTTTCCCTTCATTCCAGGCACCAATCATTTTGATTACTTCACAATAGGGTTCCGCATTCGTGCACTAAGTCGTGCAATTCGTGCAATCGTGCAGAGTCGTGCATTATTTTTATTCATCAGCGACATTTAGCGGTCGCTATTTTTAATGGTTTATCGGAATTTTCTTTGTTATATAGATGAAAATTCCAGTAAAGCATTACAAATAGCGACCGCTAAATGTCGTTGATGAATAAAAATGATGCACGACTCTGCACGATTGCACGAATTGCACGACTTAGTGCACGAATGCGGAACCCTACTTCACAATATTGCGCGACTGTCCTGCGTTGCTGTCTACGCAGACACCAAACCGTAATATATGATGGTTACTTCAAGCTGCGCGAGGTAAGACATTTAATGCTCTGAGCTTTTTACGTCCGACTAGAAATCTAGTCAAAAGTATTATTACATATTGCATAGGTCCTTTTGTAAGCGTGTTTATTATTGTCCGTATAAAATGTACTTACCTAATTGCATTGCTACTGCTGCTAAACAGAGGAAGAACTATAACTTCCCACTCTTTCCTCCTTTCCTTCCTCGCTCTCTCTGATCTACCTACTCTCTCACCGGTGCTATCTCTCTAAACATAGAAATTCATTGTGGCAGTGGTCGTACCAAATAAACAAGTGTATTTTATACGGTCAATACTATACTCAATAGTACTCAATAGCGCTCATTCCAATCACTATTTTGTCACAAGATAGCGTTCCATAGGGCTAATAAAATTAGCACGGAGCGTCCTTTAACATTCCTTTGACATTGAATGGACATTGGGCAGCGCAGAACTCACAGTTTTCGGGCACTACTTCAGAATAGGGTATCAGTCCAAAATGAGTGTACGATTGCCTAATATAAACGTCCTTTCCCTTGTGTTTATTTCATTTTTCATGTCCTTTTGGACTTGCCCGGTGTTCTGTACCCTATTCTGAAGTAGTGTAAGTTTTCGAAGCGAGTGATAACGGTCAAAACTCATTGTCAGACCTCTAAATATGGAAAAATCCTTGTGAGAAACTCATGACTAGGAAAAAAGTACATACATAGGAGCGACTAATTTTATTTTATTTTCGTACTAGACATTTATTACTTTTTCACCGAGTTACTTTACACTAGTTTTTGACTAGATTTCTTAGAATCCGGGAAAAATATTGATAAATTCTAATTGTTATTATTATCTTATTTTTGTTGCAGAGTCCTCTTTTCGTATCACAATTGACCCTAATTATCATCTATCTAATACCCACTCTAGTAGTTTTTATCGTTGATGCTGAATTTCGAACAACTGGCGAGCAAAACGCCTATCTGGTATATTTCTTTTGCGCTTACTAACGCTAGATTGTAAGTTTATGAAAAGAAACTTAGAGGCTGAAGCCTTATCTGAGCTTATCTTAAATTCCCCCGCTCTGGCAACACTCTCTCACTTTGTTTGTCTATGAGAGGTTGTTGCCAGAGAAATAAAATTAGCTTGGGGTGTGTCTTTATTAAAAAGTTTTCAAATTGGACTACTCTCGCATAGACCGGTGCGGAATTTAATTAGTGTATATTTATATATGCATGTATATTTATATATGTATATGTATATTTATTGGTGCGGAACTTTATTAGTTTGCATTTATATATAAATATATAAATTTTAAACAATGTAAATATTAAATATTGCCCTATTAGAAAATGCGTAACCTCACGTGGATGGTGACCAGAGGAAATTATGTCGTATATACTCTTGGATCTATCTCCCATCTGTTCATAGTACTCGCCATCTTTGTGAGTGATCGCTCATCTTTCAAAGCTATTAGTCTACTATTAATCTACTATTAGTCGACTACTAGTTTACTATTAGTACTGTCAGTCAACTATTAGTCTGCCAAAAGATTCGTTCTGTTGAAATCTGCTGAGCGATACACTAATATGTAGTCGCATTTTAGTAAGCTAATAATGAAATAGAGAAATGACATGATGTTCCGTAGGTTTCTTCCAATTATTTTTTTTCTTGGTTTCAGTTCACTTTCTTCACTGAAGGATTTTTATTGATTATCTTCTTGCACATCCGTTACATACTGCGATCGAAGGTTTGTTATCGACTAACAATAAGAATCTAAAAAGTAGATTACTAGACAATTTAGTAACTCAACTAAAAACTATACAACAGTAACTGCGTTTTTAAACACTATTTAATTAATTAATATTTTGTTATTGAAATTAAAGTTAAAGTATATTGCTAAAATATCAAAATATATTCAGATATACAGTAAGCGTTGTGTGGAGGTACACACAAAAGCCGTTTTGGCACTGGTGATACAGGTTTTCAGAAAAATATGTCATGCAATATCATTAATAATATAATCAGCTCGGAGTTCCAATCACGTTACTAGCTGTCCCAATTGTGATCTTTACATTCGCTGTCTTGACTCGATTAGTACCATATCGTAAGTACCTCCGAAAACACGCGAGAATTGAATTCGAACTTAATTAATTAATTAATTAATTAATTAATTAATTCAATAACCCAAGATATCTGTCTATTCTTCTGGCTGATTATGAGCGTCCATTCAATATCGCTCACTGCACAGTACTTCTTCTGGTCACTCCTCCGTATCGAAGATTTATCACTAAATTCGTTCTGGTCACAATGTTTCGGAACACGCATAAGGTAAGCCGATCTGCGCGAAGAATTTATGGAGAACTTACATATTGATAATGCGGTGTTACACGCGCACGCCCATACTACTATATTACACTGCAGCATCGATGTGGAGGTGCTCTGGTATTTCAAAACTTAAAGTCTACTTAAAATACGTCACTGACTTAAAGTTTACTTTAAGTAAACTTCAAGTGAGTGACGTCACATTTTCACTTTAAGTAGACTTGCGTCTCGCTTTAAGTAGACTTGCGTTGTGACGTCACACTTTAAGTAGACTTACATTTCACTTGAAGTAGACTTACAAGTCTAAGTAGACTTACAAGTCTACTTAAGACACCGGCTCGGTAAGATTCGAGGGTTGAGCCAGTGACCCCGGACATCGATCTCACCGATTTGGCTCAAAATTTTTTTGTGGATACCCCCATGGCCCCCCATCACAAAATGGGCATTCATTTGGGCTGGGTCCTTGAAACATGAATGTGGCGGGTTCTCGAAATTTGAAAACTCGATTTTCACCAAAAAAAAGTGGAGCGACCTAGGTTCAATGTTAGTGTCGATTAATTACAAGTATGCCTAGACAACAAAAACTCGCTATAGGACGGTTCGGATATCCGATCGCAAACTGATTTTTTTACCTCCTCAAAACACATTAAAATTAATTAAATTTTTAAATTACAAAATCGCACAATTATTTTTGCCTTATCTTATAGAGCAAAAAATTCCGCGTCGAATGAGGCTAAAAATAAAAAAATCGATAGACCCCTATTTTGAGAAAAATGGGCCTGACCATGACTCGAAAATATTTTTGTTTTTAAAACCCCTCATGTTTGTACTCATATTGAAGAGCTCGTCGAGTAGAACAACCTTCATGTTGAACGTTTTATCTGAAACTCATATACAAGAGAGTTTCACACGTTTTCCTGCAATTTTGAGTAAAACGAAAATGAAATATTTTTAAAACAAAAAAGCGCAGTCCAATTTTTGCCTCATCTTATAGAGCAAAAAATTCCGCGTCGAATGAGTGTAAAAAATAAAAAATCGATAGACCCCTATTTTGAGAAAAATGGGCCTGACCATGACTCGAAAATATTTTTGTTTTCAAACCCCCTCATGTTTGTGCTCATATTGAAGATCTTTTTGAGTAGAACAACTGTCATGTTGAACGTTTTGTCTGAAACTCATGTACAAGAGAGATACACACGATTTTGCAAAAAAATATTTTTATTTCGCTTAACTCAAAATTGGTCACAAAATCGTGTGTATCTCTCTTGTACATGAGTTTCAGACAAAACGTTCAACATGACAGTTGTTCTACTCAAAAAGATCTTCAATATGAGCACAATAGGGGTCTATCGATTTTTCAATTTTTAGCCTCATTCGACGCGGAATTTTTTTCTCTATAAGATAAGGCAAAAATAATTGTGCGATTTTGTAATTTAAAATTTTAATTAATTTTAATGCTTTTTGAGGAGGTAAAAAAATCAGTTTGCGATCGGATATCCGAACCGTCCTATAGCGAGTTTTTGTTGTCTAGGCATACTTGTAATTAATCGACACTAACATTGAACCTAAGTCGCTCCACTTTTTTTTGGTGAAAATCGAGTTTTCAAATTTCGAGAACCCGCCACATTCATGTTTCAAGGACCCAGCCCAAATGAATACCCATTTTGTGATGGGGGGGCCATGGGGGTATCCACAAAAAAATTTTGAGCCAAATCGGCGAGGTCGATGTCCGGCACTACCGGGAGTCTTACTGAGCCGGTGTCTTAAAGTGAAAGTGTAAGTAGGCTTTAAGTCTTGAAATACCAGAGTGAGCACTCGTCTCGCAAATGCAACACCGCATAAGTAATGTGGTGTTAAAATCTTGAAAAAGTAGATGGAAAAGTGAAAAGTAGTGTTAATTTTGTGATTGTAAAAGTAGTCGGAAAAGTAGCATATCTTCGTAATTGACAAACTTTTACAACAAAAACCCAATACGCTTGTGTTGGATCACTACTTTTCCATCTACTTTTCCAAGAATATAACACCACATAATTGAGGACAATAAAGACCACGTCATGGGATAAACCTAAAAAGAGTTTATTACTTTTCAGGAATCGCAGATATCCATCATAACACGGATCTCCTGTAAAAGTGTATGAAGCGATTGCACAGAAAAAAATAATTTTCCTCCTTTTTTATTGATAGTTGTTAGACTGGCCTAACTGATTGCGAAAACCACATTTTTAAATTTCGATTTTCGAAATTTGCATATTTATGCAATTTTTTTACTGTCAACTTCAATTGAATGTAACTCGCTTCGTTTTTGAGCAATCGTGTAAAACAATTTTTCAATCTGTTGCTAATGACCTCGTCTACAAATAACTCAACTAAGGATATGGACGGAAATGCTGTTTTTCATGTGTTATTGCAAGAAAACAGTTTTAAAGCACAGAAAATGCGAGTTTTCTCGAACATTTTCTCTAAAGGATAAGAGTTTTATTGCAGATTCGGATTCCCCGTCCTCAACTTGGGGTATCCTGATATATCCTTTAACCCAACTCTGTCCCCCCAATAGGGCTACTGTATATCGTCCAGGACTTAGTGCAATTTTATCTCAAATCACTTTTTCGGTTGTAAATCAGCTCAAACTTATGCTAATGCACTTATTAGCATATTTAAACCCTGTAACTCGACCAACCTAACAAAATTCTCTTAGTGCTTCGAATTCTCCACAACCGTAATTTTTGAGATATGAATCGAAAACTGATTTTATTAGCGATTCTTTGATTCTTTCGTGAAAGATCTTTTTTTATTCTTCAATGTGACTTTTATTGTTCCCGTTTATCGTTTATTGATTTTAGTTTATTGATCGTTAAGGTCGAAGAAGCTGTTTGAATCAAGAATATCCATGGAACCTTCGAAAAACTCTGAGAAATCACGGTAGATCATATCATAGATGGCATCCGAAGTTATCACTCTCTCATCCTCGGCCACATCCACATCCAATCGATGGTTTAAAGTGAATTCAGAAAGAAAACATCATAATTCTTCTAAAATAACGAGAAAGCTGGTGTTTTTAAGTTGCATCAAGTCAGAAAGGAGAACAATCGTTAATAAAATCAGTTTTCGATTCATATCTCAAAAATGATGGTTGTTGAGAATTCGAAGCACTAAGACCATTTTGTTAGGTTGGTCGAGTTACAGGGCTTAAATATGCTAATAAGTACATTAGCATAAGTTTGAGCTGATTTACAACCGAAAAAGTGATTTGAGATAAAATTGCACTAAGTCCTGGACGATATACAGTAGCCCTATTGGGGGGACAGAGTTGGGTTAAAAGACATCTCAGGATACCCCAAGTTGAGGACTGGGAATCCGAATCTGCAGTAAAACTCTTATCCTTTAGAGAAAATTTTCGAGAAAACTCGCATTTTGTGTGCTTTAAAACTGTTTTCTTGCAATAACACATGAAAAACAGCATTTTCGTCCATATCCTTAGTTGAGTTATTTGTAGACGAGGTCATTAGCAACAGATTGAAAAATTGTTTTACACGATTGCTCAAAAACGAAGCGAGTTACATTCAATTGAAGTTGACAGTAATAAAATTGCATAAATATGCAAATTTCGAAAACCGAAATTTAAAAATGTGGTTTTCGCAATCAGTTAGGCCAGTCTAACAACTATCAATAAAAAAGGAGGAAAATTATTTTTTTCTGTGCAAAATGGTTCTTATTTTCATACACATTTACAGGAGATCCGTGATAAGGAAGAACATGGGCCCACTGTGATTGCAATCGTATATGAGGCCGTTTGCGTAAGACTCGACTAAGTGCCGGCACAGTAAAAAAATCAAATTTTGGGGATCGGTGTTCTCAAGGGTGCTCATGACGATGGTCACGTTCATTTTGCACCTAGAGCCACCGTTGAGGCCAGACGACGTCGCGATGTAATCGCGTTTTTAGTCATTTCTCGTGACCCGATCGTGCTAAAAATTACAAAATATACCCTCAGGGGCAGAATTTGATGGCGATCACGCCTGTCTAATTCATTTTTCATGGAAAAATTTCAGAAATTTTCAAAATTGGAAATTCAATCGACGGAAAAAGTCCGTTTTGCGAGATACATAGATCGGACCGGAATGGCATCAGAATTCCATAGAAAAAATTTCAGCCAATTTGCGCCCGAGTCATTCGAGATAATCAACTTTTAGTGTAGTCATTTAGCCGTTGAAGAGTATGAAAGAGGCTAGAGAGTATGGAATTGTGAGAGAGCAGAGAAGGGTGAAGGGAAGGGCATCCCGTCCACTCCCCTTCATTCCCATCCTGATCTTCTCACCTGCCTCTTTGCTCTCTCGCCCCAGCACACTCTCTCGTCTCTTGCCTCCGCATCAACGGTAAATTTTTTTTGATTTTATATAGCTTGATTTGAGTAAGTTTTGCGTTACGAGATCACAATAGTATGTCTACTGATGAAACAACGACAAGACAAAAGATTTATGAGCATTGGTTAGAAAACACTAATATATCAAAAATATAAAATCAAAAAAAAATCATACACTACAACTTTTTTGTTCATGATTGTGTTCTGAAGCAGACAACAATTCCATGCCCTATAACTTTTTTTTAATCTGAGAAAAAATAACAAATCTGTTGATTTATAGCATCCTCTCCGTTTGCCTAATACCCTAGTTACACCCATTGCCTATTCTCAGTAACCAGAAAACATAAGTCAAAGCAGCTCAATTTGATGGACTCGCAATGCATCACTCCGGAACAATTTACAGTTTTGATCCACCGTATCCTGCTCGCCGTAACGCTGCCCTTTCATGCTCTGTCGTTCTTTTGTCTTCTCAGAGTGACTCCTCCGCAGTTAGCCGTCATAAGAAATTATCTACTGTACATCCAGGCGAGCAATAAATTTTTTTAAATAGTTTAAAAATTTAAGTCGATGAATAAATTCCGCTACCTCATTCTGCTCGCATGGTTTTAAAGGGAGAGAGACCTCTCTCAATGGTCTCTTCATTGCGCACACTATTTCTCTGTTCTCTAACAACGAGAGAGCGTAGAGCGTTGAAGAGACTGTTGGCAAAGGTGTCAGTCCGTTTAAACATGTGAAACGTTTTTATTTTGCAAACAGAACGCGATCCGTATTTCACGTCGTAATTGCACTTGCAATCACAGCGATCTGAACGGCATATTAGCGAAATTTCATTTTCGCATATCTCGGGAAATCTGCTAAATTTCAAAAATTGGTGCAACAATTCCCTAGATCTATGGAATATGTATCTAGCTATGGCGAAAAGCGCCGTCTTCAGAAAAGCTGTCGTTGATGAGTTACAGGATGGGCGACGTTTCCAAATTGCTCAATCAAATCGCCGTGCAATCTCTTCCTGATAAAGAATATAAATTTTTTAAAAAAATACATTTTTGTTGGGGCTGTGGTAACTACTGCGGTGATTCTTGCTAATAATTTTGTCATATCTCCTTTTGTATTGATGAATGCATTATGGCAATTCTCAATAGAATTTAAGACGTGATGTGGCGTTGATTATATTTAAAAATAAAATAAAAATTTAAAATATAACTCTACAGGGTGCGCCAAAATTACCCGAACTGGTGTCACCATATGATTCTCCCCTTTATAATGTGATTTAAGCGATATGGTTCATAGCAAAGTTTGTCAACAATATAGGCAACAAAAACATATTAGCGAATTTCGGTATGGCCTGCTTTACCTCTGACACCGGCTTTGAGTCTCTTCTCATATGCGATTGCCTATTCCCGCGGGTAAATGTCATAGAGTTTGTCCCATGCCTTGAGAAGGGGAGCCTTGAGGGAGTCGTGCGTCTGGTGCTTGATAGAGGACATCTTGGCCTACCACACCTCCAAACACTGCAGTCGAGGATGTTGAGATTGGGGGAGTTCGGAAGCCATTCAGTGTGAAAGGTTTAGCCGAGTGCACGGGTGAAAAACCACGACTGGGTCAACTTTGTCATGTGATTGACTACAGAATCTTACCGAAAGGTCTAGTGGTCCTGACCGAAGTGGGTATGGTATTGGAGTAAAAGTGCGTCTTCGAGGATGCACTTTGTATAATATGGTTTATTGATCTAGACACATGGAGTGGCAAAAACGAGAGGGGACTTTCAATTTGGGCAAAAAGCAGCTAAACCCTTGGCGTATTGTGGATGACTGATATGACCCATGACCTCAGCTGTCCTTTAGGATTCTTCAGGATTATAGGCAATGATTCTGTTGTTCTTGATATTTAGGTTGCCTTTGAAGGTAAGATATTCTCTTCACTGAACATCGTGCTGATGTGCGCGGACCTAGCACAACGCATTAACAGTCAATGGCTCCGTTCTCAGCGGAGCTTGATCTGTCGCTCATTCGGTTCTAACAGTTTACGGTACTTGTAAGGGAGAAGAGTCAGCTGAGACTTGAGGAGACGAGGAATGGAAGTGTTCGAGATATCAAGTCTCCAGATCGTCAACTTGTGGTTTTGAAACACCATCTTTCGGATTGGATCTCGGTTCATAGCGGTGGGAAATGAGATTGGTCTACCTCTGCCCGGACGTTCCTCTTTAGTACTAATATCTTGGTATCTGATACCGGTATCGAAAAAAGCAGACTCGTGAAAGCCGAGCTGATGAAGGATGTCACTCTGTTCTTGTACACTTCAGAATTATGGGGCGCGGTCGACATGACTTCCTCATTACTAGAAGACTTGACTAACTGACTTGAAACCTTGCATACGGAGTGGCCAATGATCACTCGTCATGATGCTACAATAGGGGTTGCGCATATGCATTGGGGGCATGGGAATCACATGGTGACACCAGTTCGGGTAATTTTGGCGCACCCTGTATTTATTTTGTGTATACGACCGCTAATGCAATCAATAAATGTAGACACAGACACATTCACAGGTGCTGACGCTCTTAACTGACGTCTACTGGGATCTGCTCTTGCTTCCCGTCCCACTTTTTCCTCATCTAGCCTTTTACTGCCTAGGAAAGCTTTGTCAGGCCCGAGTTCCATTTCGAGTATTCTTGGTACGTCACTGATTGTTACTATGTCACAGATAAATAAGCCGTAGTATTTCTCAGCAAAATCGGGTACTAGATCGGATGAGAATTATTTCTCAACTATTAGTTAAGAGAAAGGATCGGATATTCTCTTGCTTCCCGTCCCACTTTTTCCTCATCTAGCCTTTTACTGCCTCGGAACGCTTTGTCAGGCTCGAGTTCCATTTCGAGCTTTTGCGGTACGACGGTGATTTTCACTCTGTCACAGATAAAGAAACACTAGAAATGTTCAGCGAAATTTGGTATTAGGTCGGATGGGAACTGCTCTGGTATTTTGAAACTTCTAGTCTACTTAAACTACGTTACAGACTTGAAGTAGACTTTAAGTCTACTTCAAGTGAAAGAACATTTGACGAAATGCATTGCAGTATACCACGCTACTTTAAATAGACTTACGTTCTACTAAAAGTACAAGTTTACCTCAAGTGTAAACTTTAAGTAGACTTCAAGTTTCGAATACCAGATTATATCGCGATACGCTCTCTGACAGGACATTTGTCTCTCGCCTACTTCCGGTTTTCATCCGACCTAGCGACCAAAACCGCAATATTCGTTTCCGAACTCTGTCAAATCTGCAGTGATTTCTTGTGCACCGTTACATTTGCCTTACGTGCCTACGCCGTAACACCCTCCGCCTCGTCTGCGTCGTTACGGCGGAGGTTACGGCGTAGGCAAGTAAGGCGTAAATGTCTCTGTGCATGAGCAATACGAGAGGTTCCTCTTGATATTCCAGGCACCGTTCACTTTGCTTTGTTCACAATCTTGCGCTGCCATCGTAATTTGCTGCCTTCGCAGACACCAAAGCGTCATACGTGATGGTTACTTCAAGATGCGCAAGGTAATACATTTAAAGCTCTGAGCTTTTTTTCAGTCCCAGAAGAATTCTACATAGGAGCGACTAATTTTATTTTATTTTCCTACTAGATATCGATTAAGGTATGACATTTCCAAGTCGTGCTATTATTGTGCACGCATAACATATATTCGTACGCTCTGATTATTATTACTAAAGAGCCTCTCTCAATGGCCTCTTCATCGCACACACTATTTCTCTGTTCTCTAACAATGAGAAAGCATTGCGCGTTGAAGAGACCATTGAGAGAGGTTAGGCTTCCTTTAACTACATTGCTGCAGAGCACCCTCTTCGCATCACAATTCGCCCTAACTATCATCTATCTCATACCCACGCTATCAGTGTTTATCGTAGACGCTGAATTTCGAACGACTGGCGAGCAAATCGCTTATCTGGTATATTTCTTTTGCGCTTACTAACGCTAGATTGTAAGTTTATGAAAAGAAACTTAGAGGCTGAAGCGTGCGTGTTGCGTGTGCAAAAGGCATTATACACGTTAAATGCCCGCCCGAGCCAATTTTAAAACGCACTCTCCCTTACAGCGGAGGGGCGTCGGCGGGGACATGGCACAACGTTTCAAAATCATCCTAGGTGACTCATATTTGATGGTTAGAGTCCCTAGGGACGGTATACACTTCAGCCAAAAAGTTGACCCAAATTATCGATTTTTGATCTACCAAAAGTCGAAAAATCAAAGTGCGAATTACATAGCATGTTATACCATTCGATAGAGGATCCAAAGTTATATAAGAATACCAAGTTTCATAAATTTTCATAACTTCGTGTTCGAGAAATTACCGATTTTCCATTTTTTGACCAGGTTTTTTTGTTTTGATCTCATCGCTTACTATGTTACCCTTATTTCCCATTCCTGGATCTTTGATATGTTATGTAAAAATGGATGGGCTATCCGAATATCACACTTATTTGAACATCCTGCGTGACAGTCATAGTGATATCTGCTGAAATCTAGGCCAAAATGGCGCCCAAACGCCGACGCTGGTTCGAATCCGGGTCCAGGCTTAAATTTTTGCAAATTTTTTTAAGCCCAAATTAGACTTTAAATTATATTTTCATGTGTTTTAATGTGTTCTCACTGGTTCTTTGTACGAAATAGCCAAAAAACATTATCAGAAATACTAAAAAAATCGTATAACTGATATAAGTCATGGAACGCTTTTTCTTTTTTTGCAACTTTACATACAGGAAAGCAATCAAGCTGATCTTTTGAGTCAATACACACAATTTATCAAGGATTGTAACCATGGCGTATTGGGTTCATTAAATTAGTTCAACGTTACGTAGTGATGACGCAATCTAAGTACACTTTTTGAAAATTTATAGTTCTTTAGTGAAAAGTCCTGTTCTTCTGAAACATCGTGAGAGTGAAGACATCCACTAGGGCTGCGCTGGCAAACATATCGGATATATATCGGAATCAGGGGTGTGCAGCACCGGCGTTTTTGGCAACCGGAATATATAAAATTCGGCAATTACCTGCAATTTCAGAAACTTTGAACTTAACCATTTAAAATTTACTAATGATATTTTTCATGCAGCACTTATCAAAACAGTCGTTATCAAACGAAAACAATGACAAGAATAAATTGCAACAACGAATGAAATATCAATAATTTTTGTTACTTATTCACATATAAGTAGAATATTCTTCTAGTTGAACAGTAGTAATTGAAAATGGTCATTGCCAAGACTCTTACCGTATTTCTTTTCGTAAAACAAACTGTGAAGACAGAAAGTGAGCAACAATTATTCTACATACCGAAGACTATTTATTTCATGTTATTTCAGCTTATTGATAGCTAGAATCATGAGTGTATTTTCGGCAACTAATTTCGGCAATAATAAGTCTGCAATGTTGGCAATCGGTAACTCAGTTACCGCATACCATTGATCGGAATGACTCAGACTCTGATTTCAAGCTGCAGAAAACCCCAAAATTAAAACCTCAGTTTATAGATGTGCTAAACCACATGCTAACTATAAGGGCCTAAATGATGCTTGTGGCAAAGGATGTTTGTGCACAGATCATAGTAGTTTGATTGCGGACTGAAAGGACTGATTGTGAAACCCTATCGTTCAGAGGGCAGGTATCATAAAATTGTGACGTCTCCACATTAAATTTCATTTTTCGTTTTTCGTTTTTTTTTCGATTTTTCGGGTTTTCTCGAAAAATATTTTCGACGAAAAATTTTTCGAAAAAAATTCGAAAAAAACGAAAAATGCCTTTTCATCAAAAAGCAGAAAATTTCAAATAAATAATGACATTTTAACAAAAATTTGAAATTTGGAGACAAAAATTACAATTTCACTTGAGTAAATATGTGTTCTTTATCATTTATGCAGCATCAATAAGGAATCACACAGTTGCAATTCTTGTGTTTCCATTTTATTCATTGGAAAATTTAGCGAATTGAGGTTCTCGATAGGGAATACAGAGTTTATATTTTTTTCGAATTTTTCGGATTTTTCGAAAATAAATTCGAAAATTTTTCGTTTTTCGAAATTTTTTCGAAATATATTTTTCGCACAGCCCTGCTTCACTCTCACGATGTTTCAGAAGAACAGGACTTTTCACTAAAGAACTATAAATTTTCAAAAAGT
Organism: Parapristionchus giblindavisi; assembly: GCA_943737045.1. Classification (NCBI taxonomy): domain Eukaryota; kingdom Metazoa; phylum Nematoda; class Chromadorea; order Rhabditida; family Diplogasteridae; genus Parapristionchus; species Parapristionchus giblindavisi. The sequence goes on along the minus strand of CALSFV010000297.1, from coordinate 26,353 downwards.
GTACTTAGATTGCGTCATCACTACGCAACGTTGAACTAATTTAATGAACCCAATACGCCATGGTTACAATCCTTGATAAATTGTGTGTATTGACTCAAAAGATCAGCTTGATTGCTTTCCTGTATGTAAAGTTACAAAAAAAAAGAAAAAGCGTTCCATGACTTATATCAGTTATACGATTTTTTAGTATTTCTGATAATGTTTTTTTGGCTATTTCGTACAAAGAACCAGTGAAAACACATTAAAACACATGAATATATAATTTAAAGTCTAATTTGGGCGTGAAAAAAATTTGCAAAAATTTAAGCCTGGACCCGGATTCGAACCAGCGTCGGCGCTTGGGCATCATTTTGGGCTTAGATTTCAGCAGATATCACTATGACTGTCACGCAGGATGTTCAAATAAGTGTGATATTCGGATAGCCCATCCATTTTTACATAACATATCAAAGATCCAGGAATGGGAAATAAGGGTAACATAGTAAGCGATGAGATCAAAACAAAAAAAACCTGGTCAAAAAATGGAAAATCGGTAATTTCTCGAACACGAAGTTATGAAAATTTATGAAACTTTTTATTCTTATATAACTTTGGATCCTCTATCGAATGGTATATAACATGCTATGGAATTCACACTTTGATTTTTCGACTTTTGGTAGATCAAAAATCGATAATTTGGGTCAACTTTTTGGCTGAAGTGTATACCGCCCCTAGGGACTCTAACCATCAAATATGAGTCACCTAGGATGATTTTGAAACGTTGTGCCATGCCCCCGCCGCTCTAACGGAGAACGCGTTTTAAACTCTCCGCTCTAGCAACACTCTCTCGTTTTCTTTGTCTACGAGTCAGTATTGCCAGAACGGAGAGTTTCAAATTAGATCTGGGTGATTAAATATTGCTCTTTTAGAAAATGCGCAACCTCACGTGGATGGTGAACAGAGGAGAGTACGTAGTGTATAATCTTGAAGCATCCTTCAACCTCGTCATAGTACTCACCTTCATTGTGCGTGATTATTTCAACTATTAGTCTAGTACTAGTCTACTAGTCTACTAGTAGTCTACTACTAGTCTACTATTAGTGTACTACTTGTCCACCAAAAAATTACTTTAAAACTATTTTCTAAATATTAAAAATAGTCTAATAAATTTTCACTTTAGGTGTATTAAATGATACACTAATAGTATAATGTATTGAAATTATGTTATGTTACGTAGCGCCCTCAAACATTTTTAATCTGCCAAGAATTGAAATTATGGAATTGAAAAATAGGTCACGACAAATTTGAAGTGATTTTCATTGGATGACTTTTTTTAAGTTCACTGTCTTCACTGTGTTATTTTTAATGATTATCTTCATGCACATAAGTTACACACTACGAGCGAAGGTTCGTTATCAACCAGTAATCGAAAAACATAGACAACTAGTCGAACAATTTTTAAAAAAAAGTAACTACGTTTAACATATTCAGACGTACAGCAAGCGTGCTGTGGAGGTACACACAAAAGCCGTTGCTGCGCTCGTGATACAGGTTTTGATGAAAATATTTCATACAATATAATTAATTGTATGAGCAGCTCGGAGTACCTATAACGTTACTAGCTGTCCCTATTCTGGTCTTTACATTCGCAGTCTTGACTCGATTAGTGCCATACCGTAAGTACACATATGTAGAAATATTAAACTTGATTAAAATCAATTTGAGATAAATAAATAAACAAATTAATTAATTAATTAGATAAATAAACAAACAAATAAAACATTCCAAGGTATCTGCCTATTCTTCTGGTTCGTCATGGGAGTGCATTCAATCGTGCACTGCACAGTGCTCCTTATGGCTACTCCGCCCTATCGAAAATGTCTCACTAAATTCGTGCTGACCACAATATTTCGGAGCACGCATAAGGTAAGCCGATCAGCATGAAGGTCTAAAAAGCCGACATCGGGGAGTTAAACTAACCCAAGAATTAGTGAAGGAAGAAAATGAACACAAAATTTATAACTTCAAGGCAGAGTGACCTCTCTCAATGGCCTCTTCATTGCGCACACTACTCTGGTATTTTGCCACTTAAAGTCTACTTAAACTTTCCCACTTTAAGTAGACTTTAAGTAAACTTAAAGTGAGACGTAAGTCTACTTAAAGTGGTGTGGTATACTGTAATGCATTTCGTCAAATGTTCTTTCACTTAAAGTTTACTTAAAGTCTACTTAAAGTCTGTGACGTAGTTTAAGTAGACTTTAAGTGGCAAAATACCAGACTATTTCTCCGTTCTCTAACAATGAGAGAGCGTAGACCGTTGAAGAGACCTTTGACGAAGGTTTCGGTCCCTTTCAAAGTGCTTATTTTTTTTCAGGAATCGCAGTTGGCTATATCAATCATACAGCGGAATGCGTATCCACTGCCAAGATTCCGTTAATGATTGCCATCGTTACAGTTTTGGATCAGAAATATTAACTTCGTTTGTGCTTAAATCTTGTAAAAGTAGATGGAAAAGTGAAAAGTAGTGTTAATTTTGTGATTGAAAAGTAGTTGGAAAAGTAGCATATATTCGTAATTGACAAGCTTTTACAATAAAAAACCTTTACGCGAATGTAATATTTCTACTTTTCCATATAATTTTACCCGATTTGAACACCACATTAGTGATTTTTGTATAGCTTGCTATGAATATAGCGCTTTTGGATTACGAGATCACAACATTATGTTTACTTGCGCCCAACGACAAGATAAAAGTTGATTTATGAGAGTTGTGGTTTGAAAACACTAATGTTACCTTACATGATCTTTAGCACGTGTTTGCGGTTAATACTCTATGAAAAACGACCAAAACAACAAGCAAAACGAGAAAAACTAGCTTGAGTAATTCGAAGAAGAGAAGAAATGTTATTTAAATTATGAAGTTGCTCAAGAAAATATCCATATTTGAAGAAGAGTAAGAATTAATGTTTGCCGACTATCGATCAATATCGATTTCCGGTTTCACACTCGTATAACAATTAAAAGCTTTGATGAGAAGTTGATTTTTGGTATTCCATCAATCCACGAATTCTTTCAAATAATATCTCGCAAAAAAATAAAACTACTTTATTCCCTAAACCAGCCATCACCCGAATAAATCTGAAAATATGAAAATCTGTCAACTCTGGCAATTTGACAATTGACAATCTGACAATAACGATCGAAAGTGTCTAGTTCCATCCTCTTTCAATATGATCCCTATATCGACTTTGGAAGTTGAGACTACTCGATTGATTTGCTCTCATCACCTTTTCCTTCTCATGGGTGTGTAATCTACAATGAGTACATATAAGATTATGACATTTCAGGTAATCCTGTACCTGTATCTATATAGAGATATAAGTGATATATTGACTCCATGGATCTGATTTATATTGATTGTGTCCTGAAGATTGGATAATACTGGTAATATAGAAGGTTAACACAGAGAAAAAGTGTTTTCCACAACACAGAAGACTTGTATGTATTTAACACTTTTTGTGTTATTTTTAAATATAACACTTCAAAGATCTCACATGATGTGGAGTACACTTTTCTCTGTTTGCGTATATATAATATATTTATCTTTTCTGTACCGTGTTCGCTTGTAAAACTCAAAAATTATGATTATATATTATTATTACTCGACCTCAAACACGGGATAGCCTCTCGCATCGAAATATTGGTAGAAGAAGATTTGATAGGAAAGGAATGCGCAAAGACCGCCTGCAGTTACTATGAAGTGACTCCTAAAAATTAGAAATTGTTTGATTTTTTTCATGATCATATGAAAATAATAATAATAATTTATCTACGCGCGTATGCGCAACGAGACCAGTAACAGCGAAATTGCATAGATAATTCATGATTCAATGATTTAGATGATAAATATAAAAAATACCAAACAATGGGAAGAACTAATTCTTGCGTTCTGACATTCTCTGATATTTGATATCTGAAAACGTTTACTCCATTACAAGCAATAAAATAATTATAATAGTAAAATTAAAATAATTAATATGGTTATTGTAATTGTAATAATTATTATATATAATAAAATTACTCTAACTTCTGGCTTAGAGTGTACTGAGCTAAATAAGTTAGACGATTCCTATTCTTTTTTAGAAGAAAATGAAAAGAAATTATTGCGAATAATTCCATGCACAGTAATAATAGCTGAAAATAAAGCAAGCTATAATGTTCGAGCTTACTCTCAACGCTTTACTTTGTGTAAAAATCTTAATATGATTATAAAATGTGTTTTGCGTAGTTACAGTTGCGCGCAGGTAAGCGCCTACGGCGCCATTTAAACGCGCGTTACATTTCGCTACGTGAACCTCTGTGTAAATTTTGAAGTGTTTTGGAGCCCAAGTGGATAGTTATCATGGTCCATGAGCTATGATTACTATAATCTTACCGTAGTCTTTCACGGAAATTTTATGGTCCATCATTGATTTGCACTTGAGTCGCAACGTACTCCAAAATTTACACCGTAGAGTACATAGCGAAATGTAACGCGCGCTCTTACATGACGGCGTTGGCGCGTCTGGCAAGCGTAATGACGAAATATCCACAATGCATCGTTGCATTTGCCTTACGTGTCTAATTGTAAGCCGTAACCCCCGCCGCAACGACGGAGGAGGTTACGGCGTAGGCAAATGTAGTACACTCATAGTTTGGTGAAATGTTCGTCCACTCGGTGACACGATAGAACAATAGGAATACTCCTTATCATTATCATATACAAAATATCCTCCAATAGTGAAGCCCACTACGAACAACAACTGCAATATTATTGCATGAGAATACCAGTATATCCCGGTATTACAGTATACCCTAATACAGTACATATTATAGTATATTGCCGTACCTCAACTCCAAATAAGGAGTAGCCGAGCGTTCTAGATTTGCGATCGTAAGTGCGATAATGATTGGAGGCGTAAGTTCGCTCAATAGCTACGGCAAATATTGACACAATCGTGCCTGGAATTTAGTCTATTATATTACGCGAAGGAATACTCACACACCCCAAACGAATCTACAATTCTACACTCTAGTCCCGCTCTCTCACTTTCTTTGTCTACGAGAGAGTAATACCAATACGGAATGTAAAATTAGCCTAGGGTGTGCCTTTAATATGCACATATGTAAAAAAAAAAGAAAAAAAGGGAGGAATTATTAACCGTATAATGTCGCACAGTGAAACGATCGTGTTTTCATGCAGTAATCCCCAGATAGGATGAATACTTCCGGGTCTCTGAAATGGTCTCTGACTTATTGTATATTCCACTGTTTTGGGGTATTAAAAATAGAACTCATCCTGTGAGATCTGTGGCTAGATTAGAGTCCTACTGTAAATATAAATCATCAGATTCCCCATCTATCCCCTCCGACTTATATTATAATGATTGATATGTATATGAAGAAATAGGGTAATGGGAATAACATTAAGAGGCCTGTTCCCTAAGACTCGAGCATATTCGACCACCCCCGGACACGTGCGCTAGCAATGAGAACTGGGAGTCCATACTTGGGTGTTAGGAGTGCCCCCGGCCCTTATTACACAAAACGGCTGAAATTTCCTGTTTGCGCCCTCAGGATATTAGAAAAATTAATTTAAGTGCGAAAACGTTGAAAAATCATAATTTCTCAAATTGTTGAGATGAAGTCTAAATAACATCTGCGATGCGTCTAGAGTACACAGTGCTTGCTAATTCACTATTAGCATCGAATGTGCGTTGATTCCTAAACCACTTTTTGACTCAAAATTTTGGTTTTTTCGGACAACTCATCCCTTGTTTTAGCGAGTGCCCAAAATTTCCGACCAGGTATTGTAGCCTAAGCAATTCTGCATTGATTTAACTTAAAAATGGGTTCTTCCCGATCGACCATTTTGTCGAATTTTTCGCTTGAACTTCCGTCATCGATGGCTTTCCTAAACAAATGCTGTATTTTCCAAACGATTGGTGCGGAATTGTGGTCCACTCAAAGTTTAGAGGTGAGACGAGTAAAATGACACAAGAATCCCATCACTTGGATCAATTTGAAAATTTCGATTTTCACGACACGACGACGGGGGTCATGGTCCGAAAATTTCAAAATTTCTCAAGTTTGAAATGTTTCATTTATGTGGCTTATTGTGAAGTACTAATGATGTGAATAATATTCCGCCAATGTTCAATGGCTGATCTCTCCTTTCAATCATTTTTCGAAAATTTTCGTTCTGAATGCGTGTGAAAAATCAGAATCGTGTTTGAATCGGTTTCCAACTTGCTTTCTGTAACATTCTGTCTTAGTACTTTGCAATGTGCATAATCAATATGAAAATGGTTTATTTTCGAAAATTCTTAAAATTCATTTTGAGTGCCTACTTTCATGGCAAATTTCTATAATATTGCAGTTTTTCGACACGAATGCTGCGACAATGAGCAAATGACAATGACAGTTTCACGATGAGTAAAATATAATAGAACTGAAATCCCGGCATTCGGCTCACTTTTGAAAAATCGATTTCCATGACCCCGGGGTCATGGCAAAAAAAAAGAATTTTTGAGAATAAACAATTTTTATATTAATTATGTACATTTTAAAGGTGGTGTCCGGGCAATATTTTCGTGAACAAACTGTAAAGACAGAAATATAGCAAAAGTTATTCTACATACCATACATAAATTATTTTATGCTAATTCAGCTCATTGATCGCAAGAATCATAAATTAATCCATGCTTGATGTACAGGTAAAGGTGCGAAATTTTGAAAATAGGAAAGTTCAGCAATAGGTTTCGTACCCGCGACGTTACGCTTACTAGTGAATACTTTTACCACTGCGCTACGGGATTGATGAATGTTCGAGCTAATTTCTTGCATATCACTAGTCCCTTGCATAATTGATATTCTATGCATTTGAATAGACATTCGCAAGACTCCATCTTTAAAGTACTATGACAGAATGTTACAGAAAGCAAGTTGGAAACTGATTCAAACACAATTCTGATTTTTGTACTCAAACAGAATGAAAATTTTCGAAAAATTGGTTGAAAGGAGAGATCAGCCATTGAGCATTGGCTGAATATTATTCACATCATTAGTACTTCACAATAAGCCACATAAATGAAAACATTTCAAACTTGAGAAATTTTGAAATTTTCAGACCATGACCCCCGGGTCTTGAAAATCGAAATTTTCAAATTGATCCAAGTGATGGGATTCTTGTGTCATTTTACTCGTCTCACCTCTAAACTTTGAGTGGACCACAATTCCGCACCAATCGTTTGGAAAATACAGCATTTGTTCGGGAAAACCATCGATGACGGAAGTTCGAGCGAAAAATTCGACAAAATGGTCGATAGGGAAGAACCCATTTTTAAGTTAAATCAATGCAGAATTGCTTAGGCTACAATACCTGGTCGGAAATTTTGGGCACTCACTAAAACAAGGGATGATTTGTCCGAAAAAACTAAAATTTTGAGTCAAAAAAGTGGTTTAGGAATCAACGCACATTCGATGCTAATAGTGAATTAGCAAGCACTGTGTACCCTAGACGCATCGCAGATGGTATTCAGACTTCATCTCAACAATTTGAGAAATTATGATTTTTTAAAGTTTTTTTAAAAATTATTTTTTCTAATAGCCTGAGGGCACAAACAGGAAATTTCAGCCGTTTTGTGTAATACGGGCCAGGGACACTCCTAACACCCAAGTATGGACTCCCAGTTCTCATTGCTAGCGCACGTGTCCAGGGGGGGGAGTGGTCGAGTATTAACGGCCATCTCTCTTAATAAAGTGAATAAATTGAACAAAGTGGTCAGACCTGAGTCGAGCAATTCGAAATATCATTATCATTGAATCAACGCAAACAAATAATGAAAATAGCAAAGTCCATGAGAAATGAGAAATGAGAAGAAGAACTATACTATCATGAGCGGCGTAGAACTTTCTTCTGAAATCAACATAAAATATTCTTTCCACCATACATTTTATAACTAACGAATTGTAGATAATGTATGATAATGTGCAAATTGCGAGAGCTCCAGTCACGCCACGAATAATAAGAAGCTGAATATGTTAGGTCAGCTTTGCACACACAGAGAGAAAGTGTAAAATGAAACTAAATATGAACGAATTAGAACTTGCAAGCAAAGTCCTCCCCCCCCTGCCCCTGAGCTACTCGTCTGCATTTACGATTAGCGCTGATAACATAAATGTATTGAATTGTATAGCTATAGGGTGTTAAATATATTGCACATCCCTGACAATGAGGTTGTACTCTGTGTATTGAGCCACAAGAGACTTTCTTGCTTTGCATGGTTCAGAAACTATGCCGATCTCTTTTATATATGATATAGCGCGCGGCGAAGGTCAGCCGGGTTAGAGAGAGAGGCAGCGGAGAGACAATCGAGAGGCGGGGCGAGATGTAGAAGGCTACATCTCGCCCGCCTCTCGATTGTGACTTCCGTTCGTTAGCACCGTTTGTCATTTTCTTATGCAAGCACATTTTATACGCACAATATAATTTTGTGTTTATAGACAGTGGTAAAACACTTGTCTTCCTGTGCGAAATGTTTGAAATTCAACTCACGATAGGAACATATTCACTATTGATTATGTATTCAGATGAATCGACAACAGCAGCATGAGAGTATTGAGCGTATAAAAATCACTTGTTTCATTTGTAGAAGAGACTTTCTTGTTTTGCATGGTTCAGAAACTATGCCGATCTCTTTTATATATCATATAGCGCGCGGCGAAGGTCAGCCGGGTTAGAGAGAGGCAGCGTAGAGACAATCGAGAGGCGGGGCGAGATGTAGAAGGCTACATCTCGCCCGCCTCTCGATTGTGACTTCCGTTCGTTAGCACCGTTTGTCATTTTCTTATGCAAGCACATTTTATACGCACAATATAATTTTGTGTTTATAGACAGTGGTAAAACACTTGTCTTCCTGTGCGAAATGTTTGAAATTCAACTCACGATAGGAACATATTCACTATTGATTATGTATTCAGATGAATCGACAACAGCAGCATGAGAGTAATTGAGACTCACATTCATCCAATTCTAGAAACCTGAAAGTCACACCCCGAGCTAATTTGAAACTCTCCGCTCTGGCCATACTCTCTAGCTTTCTTTGTCCCACGAGAGAGTATCGCCAATGCGGAAAGTAAAATTAGCTTGGGCTGCCTTTAATGACAACCCGAGCTAAATTGAAAAAAAGCATGGCCAGAACAGAGAGCAAAGTCAGCTTAGGTTATGACTTCGATATCTTTGCTCTTCAAATCATCGACAGAACGATATAATTCACGTTAGTTCAGAGCGTACAATATAGGTGAAAGAGCGATTAGGGATGCGCCCATGGGAATTCGATAGTCACGATTAGGCAATAATTGTATTTCACGGCTACTATACACTCTCTTATCATTGAACTAACGTGGTAAGATAGAGAATAACAATAACACAATAATTGAAATGATCTATCCTCGAAATTGTTTTAGTTTATTGACCATAATGCATCGTTAGATGTGCCTTACGCCGCAACCTCCTCCGCCGCGTCTGCGTCGTTACGGCGGAGGTTACGGCGGAGGTTAAGACGAATGTACACAGAGTGCAAACTTGCCCACATATGGGTAATAGACTTGTGAACTTACGCTGCTTATGTAGACTATTTGGCCACATTCGGGTAAATGCTAGCCCAAAAACGATCGATTTACCTGAATGCAGGCTAACATTTGCCAGAATACGGGCAAATCGCTCGCCAACTAACGTTACTCGGGCAAATTTAATCTCTGTGTAACGGAGCATAAGCGAACACAAAATACATGTACAATACGGAACGATATATGCATAATTCAAATGAAATTATATCGAGAACTTTATTGCCACTTCGTTATCACTAATGGGAAAATATAACACATATATTATAGAATTTAAACTGTCCGAACAATACAAATTCCGCTATTTGCCGCGCAATACTCAGACTCCGCCCACTTCTTCGCGCGACATACCATTTTCTCTTATTTCATCGATTTTTATGGCGTCTTCTCGTCATTTAACTGGGCTTTCAGCAAAAATAAAATTATATGAATTTACAAAACGTTAGGAAAAAACCTCCCGAAATTAGGCGAAAATTTTGGAGTGCGTTTTTCTCAACGGTGGAGAAGTTTACTATATTCGGCATTTGCGCGATGTATGCAAAACTTTTGTAATTCTATAATAGTCGGCAATGAAGTAGCTAGCACATAGCCTAGACCTACTCATGGGTGATTGGTTTTCATTGAAAGGCACACATCGAGCTAAAAATAGCACTGGGTGTGTATTTAAAGAAAAATTATCAATGGCAGGCTGACGTGCGTAGTTGACCATGGATGACTAGTCCCAAAAATAGGTAGGATGAGTCATTTGACGAGATCCTTCCGTCTTTCTAGTGGGCGTCGGGATGATAAGTAAATAAAAAAATGGACAAAATGAACTTTACAACTTTGACAAAATAAGAAATGAACGTCCCACACAATCTTCACTTTACGTACATAATAGGTATTCAAGGCCAGGGGAATAATTACCGACGCATTAGGGCATGGGGAGATTTAGAACTTCTAAAAGTGCGATAAGTAACGAAAACAAAACACGTGGTGATAGTTGTTTTTTTCGTAATTTGAAGCTGTCCGCTCTGGCAATGCCCTCACGCTTTCTGTGTCTACGGGAGAATATTGCCAGAGAGGAGAGTAACCTTAGCTCTGGTTTGTATTTAAGCATACCATTTCCAGGAGTGCTGAATATGGTACGGCGCATAATTTGTACTTTATGATGATTGAACTTTGTCTGATAGTTGCATGAGTTCCTGTAGCATATCGTGTTTAGTTCGCGTTTCCGCGCTTTCAATACCTTCTAACCTAGTCATTATTGGATAGTGCATTGACTGTTACGTGCAAATCGGTGGGCATACACTTTGTAAATTAGAAATTGGAACGCAATACTTTGAAACTGGCAAATTGAAAACGAAAAAATGGAACTGTCGAATTGTCACCTTCACATTTGCAAACATAGTTATGTGAATGCACGCATTGGAACTGCTGACTATAAGGGACTCTAATTTTGAATACGCAAATTTGTAACCAGGAATTTGTAACCAAAAATTTGTAACCAAACATTTGTAACCAGAACTTTGTAACCAGAAATTTGGAACCAGCATATTTGAATCGAAGGAGTAAAACCCTAGTTTTGGGAGACTAAATTGATCATCCACGGTCGCGCAAACAGCGCGAATCCTTGGTTCAAATATGCTGGTTCCGAAATTCTTGGTTCCAAATTCCTGGTTACAAAGTTCTGCTTACAAATGTTTGGTTACAAATTTTTGGTTACAAATGTCTGGTTACAAATTTGCGTATTCAAAATTAGAGTTCCTTATAGTCAGTTCCAATTCGTGCATTTACATATCTATGTTTGCAAATGTGATGGTGACAATTCGACAGTTATATATAAAAAGTTCCAAATTTGTGGATTCAAAATTTAAGTTACAATGTGTATGCCCACCAAAATATCTAACTTGTAAAAAATCGGATCAATCTATATGGAGTTAAAATTTTGAAAAAGTAGAAGGAAAATTATAAAGTAGTGTTAATTTTTTGATTGTAAAAGTAGTCGGAAAAAAGCATAGTAATTGCCAAAGTTTTACATAAAAATCTTATGAAGTAAAATTTAGCTGATATCTGTAGATTTATTACTACATAATGCATCTCACAAGGGAGATCAGAGTCAACAGTCTTCTCATTTCACACACTTTTTCGTTGTACTGAACAACAAAAACCCGAACTCAATGATTGAAATCTTCAAATTAAAATTTCCTCGAAATGCGATTCAGACTCAAAATCTGTTTTTCCTTTACAAATTAAAACCATTGCATTGATACGAGATTAGATTAGATTATAACTAGTTTATCAATCATGCAAATGTATCCATGAGGGAATCGTCTTGTTGAGCAGTTTAGCTTTTTGGCGAGAATGTTTCAATATCTGTTCATTCTTTGAAGACTCCAAGTTCTCACTCCTGATCAGTCTAACCTCAAAAGACGACACGTCCACTCCTTGCCTCTTCCAATCTTCGAACTTATCTCGTTTGAGCTCTCTGACTCTCATTTCTATGGGCCGTTTCGTGCAGCCAATGTACTCGTGACCACACGGGAACGAGATCTTATATACTTCTCCCAAACCGTAGAAATTATCTTCGGGGGTGTGCAGTCGCCATGTAGGTGGATCATGCTGCTGTGCGAGATAACCATGACGATGGTCAACGGGGGTGTATCGACCTTTGCCCTGTGGCACAATCCCTGTCGCTCCAGCCTCTGCCACTCCAGCATCTGTCATTGTCATTATCGATTAGTTCTTACTGTCAAGAGAAGATTTTTTATCACCTTCGTTGTAGTGAGAACGACGAGCAGTGATGGCCGTAGTGAATACGCGAGTAGGGCCTAAAACCGAGTGATAAGTCAGTATAGTACGGTATACTCGAACGATGTCTATACTAAAAGATTTTAATGTTTAGTTTCAGCAATTCGCAAAAGATAAAGTTATTTTCGAGCAGAAGGCCTTACGCATTGTTACATTGGCCTTACGCGTCTCAGGGGGTAGGCACGTAAGGCAAATGTAACGATGAAAAAAAATCCATAGGAACTCACCAGGATTGGTCAGTAGTTGAGTAGCCCGCACGACAAGTGACATCATCTTCGAAATGATGAATGAGAATGAAGTTAAGAATGGAAAGATTAAATTAGAGTGGTCAATTGAATATGCAAAATCGAATATTTATCATGGAAAAGAGAAAAGATATAACAACATAACAAATAGGAAAAAATCGTGCCTTAGAACAATTATTTATTTAATATATTCTTACAAGATTCTGAAATTAAAAAGCACACTGTAGCTTCAAATTATCGATTGAAATAAGAAAACAAAAGTGCAAAACTTTGAAGCCCGATGCGGGGCTCGAACCCGCGACAGCCAGATTAAGAGTCTGGTGCTCTACCGACTGAGCTAACCGGGCTGTTGGATAGGAAGTGTGAGATTTACACTTTACAACTGATAACGATGGCATGATAAGAGGGTCAATTATAACTTATTATTAATATGAATTATGTGAAAGACAGTTTTTTGATAGCCGGCGAAATTGCATGAGATTCTAGTTATATCTATTGACTCTGGTATTTTGAAACTAAAAGTCTACTTAATCTCCGCACTTTAAGTAGACTTTAAGTAAACTTAAAGTAAAACGCAAGTCTACTTAAAGTGGTGTGGTATACTGTAATGCATTTCGTCAAATGTTCTTTCACTTTAAGTTTACTTAAAGTCTACTTAAAGTCTGTGACGTAATTTAAGTAGACTCTAAGTTTCAAAATACCAGATGAGGAGTCACGCCGTATCATGTGTTTACAACGATATATATATCGACTCCAATCAGTCTTCTTCAACGCAGCTTGCGCGTCCCACACTGAGAGCAAACTTACCTGGCAAATCGTTACCCCGATACACTTTCCTGGCAAACGATTACCCCAAATGGTGAATTCAGCCGTTGAATAATTCACCATTTGGGGTATTCGTTTGCCCGGAAAGTGTATCGGGGTAACGATTTGCATCCGATATCATTGCGAAAAACTATCACTCGAGGACCCTGAAATGAACAAGATCTTGAAAGCCGATCGATATTAGCAATAGTTTGGAACGTTGTGGCATCAGCGTAGACGTTGGTGTTACGGTGCATTGGGTCTCGAGTGTAATAATCTGATAGTGTATATCAGTACTGTAAGAAGTTTCCGCAGCCATCGATCAACACTGGTAACTTTCTACACATATTATTTATTTTGTTGTTATTATTACCATTCGTGATAAATATTCATACGTGCGCACGCTACCTTTAAAGGAAGACCCCGAGCTAAAAAAATGAGTTATCCCTATATTAATGTTTGAGCTGAGTTGGCAGGCACACTCTGGCAGAGAGTGATTTTTCCGAATGCTATTTCCCGGGTATGACGACTGATCCTCATTATGTCTCGATTGTAGTATGCAAAATCGAGCAATTGATATGCTAATGTCAAATGCATGAAAGATGTGATGAAATATGTTTCAAGCTGAATAGTAGAGCCATGATGGTGAAGAGCGTGTAGTACTTCCAATATCAAATACCAGGAATCCTTCTTTGGTAACATCGCCTTCATGGCTCAGTGGTTCGACTGTTACGTAGCAGTCGTTTCCACGTGGGTTCGGGTTCTCTACCCTGTTCGCGATTTTTGCAAGCTTTCTATGGTGTCGTCGTTGTTCAGAGATGGTCACACTATAATTATTTCATCTGCCAGAGTGTTTCTGCCTTATCCAAAAACCGCGCTTTCAAATCTCAATTATCACTCGAATTAATAGCTTGGGGTGTGGCTTTAACGTTTTTGTTTATGTTCTGAACCAGACAAAAATTCTATGATCTTGTACATAATTTTTTTAATATACCACAAAAAATTGGTTGATTTATGGCATCGGCAAATGTAAATCAATCTATGCTTTGTTACGCTCATTCTTCTTCCCCTTTGTCAGTAGCCAGAAATCATAAGGAAACCAGCTCAAGTTGATCCAGTCATGAACTCGGCCTATGTTACTCCGGAACTTGAACAATTTATAGTTTTCGTCCAACATATCCTACTCGCGATAAATATGCCATTTCATGCCGTATCGTTCTTCTGTCTGCTTAGGGAGACTCCTCCGCAGTTGGCGGTCATACGAAATTATCTACTTTACATTCAGGCGAGCAATAAATAATTTAAAATAGTAATAATAACAAAGTGTAAATATAAATCGACGAATTCAATGAAGGAGTGATTTTTCGCAATGTTGAAAAATTCATTCCAAAACCGAGAATGATCAGCACGCATGTTTTTGAACACGTGAAGCGTATTTATGCACATATCGTATTTTACAAACCGATTGCGATGAATATATTACATCTTTTCCCATTTTCATACTACTAAAGAATAAAAATTCAAAAAGAAAAAAATTAAAATAAACTCAACGCATTTTGTAAAGAAATCGGTTCGCGGTTGCGGTGACTGCAGTGACTGTTGCTACTATATTTTTTTATAATAATCTGCTCCGAAAATTCGACGTTTTCGATTTTTACTTTTCAGATAGATGTGATGTGGCGTTGATTAGACATATTTTGAGATATTCACAGGTGCTGACAGTCCTAACAGACGTCTACTGGGATCTTCTCTTGCTTCCCGTCCCACTTTTCCCTCATCTAGCCTTCTACTGCCTCGGAACTCTTTGTCAGGCTGGAGCTCCATTTCGGGCATTTTCGGTACGCCGATGATTTTCACTCTGTCACAAGAAGCTATACAGAAGCAATAGCATAATCTAATTCTAGCAAATTTCCAATTTGAAAAAATTCTTCAAATCTAATTTTGTCAGTAAAATCGGCATATCAGTGTCGAGAGTAGAGCTGATTTGTAATTAATGAGAGAGAGACGGAAGATGAAATTGTTCATGACTGTGAGCAAACATAAAAAACGATAAGGAGACTATAAGCAAAACAAAAAATTATGACATCATAACAATACAAGAGGTGATAGTATTACTATAGTATTATTAGTATATATTAGTATTATATTAGTATTATATTAGTATATATTAGTATTATATTTATTATATTAGTATTAGTATTACTTGATTAGTATATTACAGGCACCATTCATTTTGCTTGGTTCGCAATCCTGTGTCGCTATCATTTTTTGCTGTCTGCACAGACACCAAACCATCATACTTGAAGGATGCTTCAAGCTGCGCAAGGTATTGCGTTTACAGGCACACCCCAAGCTAATTTTACTCTCCGCATTGGCAATACTCTCTCGTAGACAAAGAAAGCGAGAGAGTGTGGCCAGAGCGGAGAGTGTAAAATTAGCTTGGGGTGTCGCTTTAATATCCTAATGTTTCAGTCCTACTAGAAATCTAGCCAAAATCTTATATTAGGTCCTTTCATAGATATTTTCCATGTTTAGGGTGCTCAGTCGAAAATAAAATCTCTTTCTCCGTCGGTGACTACATAACTATAAGACGATTAAAAGCACACCCCCAGCTTATTTTACTGGTCTGGCCATACTCTCTCGCAGATAAAGAAATCGAGAGAGTGTGGCCAGATCGGAGATTTTCGAATTAGCTCGGATCGTGTCTTTAAGAATAAATATGGTAGACCTCGAATCAGCATAAATGATGGGTATAGAAACTTATTGAAACGCTCTGTATATCAAGCTTTCATAACTTTTTCTAGTATATCTCATGTTATCTCTAATTCGAGTAGCCCCAAACCACACCAAAAAGGAAGTCTAACCGCTCGCCCCATGTGCTTTCACCGTTTTTTAAGTGCTTGCAAGCCAATTAATAATATTAACTTAATTGCTGCAGAGTACTCTTTTCTTATCACAATTGACCCTCGTCATCATCTATGTCTTTCCCGCGCTGGCAGTTTTTACCGTTGATGCTGAATTTGGAACAACTGGCGAACAAATCGCCTATTTGGTAATTTTTTTGCGTTTTAAAACCCGCACTTTTAGATTGCACTTTTAGAAAATGCGCAACCTCACGTGGATGGTGGCAAGAGGAACGTACGTAGTGTATAATCTTGCAGTATCCTTCAAGCTCGTCATAGTACATTGTGAGTGATATCTGGTATTTCAAAACTACCATAAGTCTACTATAAGTCTACTATTTGTCTATTATTAGTCTACTATTAGTATACTATTAGTCTACAAAAAGATTCCTTAAAAAACTACCTTCTAAATGTTCACTTTAAGTGTACTATTTTGCACTCTAATAGTGGCCTTTTTAGTAAACTGTAGTATTGAAATAGAGGAATATAGCACGCTGTAAACTAAATATTTTGCACCAGATGCACGGACGCTGAAATTTAGCATTGCCGGGACAATTTCAGTTAATTTCTTTGAAAGTGATTACTTATTGGCATTTTTTTTTAAAATTTGGCTGAGCATCGGTCATTTTTGACATTGGTGGTGATTTTTGTTTAGAAATTTTAAAACCGATCTTCTTGTATGGGTTTCAGTTTGTCATCAAAAAAGATTTTGGTCAAAAAGTGCACGGCAAATTTTGGGCCATTTTCATTTTGAACGAAAAATTTCAGAGCAATTTTCGGTCCACTTTTTCTGCTTCTACATCATCGCTTACCCGGCTTGTGTGCAAAAGTTTACAACATCAGAGAGGATTCGATCCGGCAACCTCTCGATTATTATTATTATTATTATTATTATTATTATTATTATTATTATTATTATTATTATTATTATTATTATTATTATTATTATTATTATTATTATTATTATTATTATTATTATTATTATTATTATTATTATTATTATTATTATTATTATTATTATTATTATTATTATTATTATTATTATTATTATTATTATTATTATTATTATTATTATTATTATTATTATTATTATTATTATTATTATTATTATTATTATGAGTAACACGCGCAAACCAATAGGCCATTCGGTAGTTTCCATCGCTCCTCTCATTCTCTCATTCTCATTCTTTCCTCATTCTTTCTTCATTGTTCATTCTTTCTTCTTTCTCATTCTTTTTTCTCATTCTCATTCTTCATTGATAGGAATTAGTGAAGCAATGAAAACGACCGAATGGCCTATTGGTTGCGCGTCAGACTCATAATCGAGAGGGTGTCGGATCTCCGATGCTGTCATCTTTTGCAAAGAAGCAGGAAAAGTGGACAGAAAATTACTCTGCAATATTCTTCGTCCAAAATGAAAATGGCCAAAATTTGCCGCGCACTTTTTTCAAATCTTTTTTTTAGCGCACATATTATACATTTCATTTTGAAAATGCAAAATGAAAATGGAAAAAAAATTAAAATGCAGAATTTTACTAGTTATTTTAAATATTAATCCGGAACGGCCATTTTTCCAAAAAAAAAGGAAAAATTTCACTTTAAAAAATAAAAAAAAACATTTTGTAGGAAAATAATTATTCCGTGCACCTGGTGCAATTTTTTTAGTTTACATCGTGATATATGCTGTTACGTAGATCTAGCAGCTATGCTACTATACAGACGTTTTCAATCTGCAAGGAACTGAAATTCTGATAAAATATTGAACAAGAAAAATTTGACTGCTTTTTATTGAATTATGTTTTTTATTCTTCTTTAGTTCGCAGTCTTCACTGTACTATTTATATTTATCATCTTCCTGCACATCACTTACACACTGCGAGCGAAGGTTCGTTCTCGACTAATAATCTAAAAAACTAGACTACTAGTGCATTTAGTAACTAAACTACTAGTCTGAAAACTCGCCTAAAGTAACTACGTTCAATGCATTCAGACTTACAGTAAGCGTTCTGCAGAGGTGCACACAAAAGCAGTTGCAGCACTGGTGATACAGGTTTCCAGAAAATATGTTTCGTATCATAAATTGTATAAGCAGCTCGGAGTACCTCTCTTGTTTCTCGCGGTCCCTATTCTGGTAGTTGCATTTGCTGCCTCTACTGGATTAGTGCCATACCGTAAGTACTTCTGAAACACAGAATTGTAAACTTCATTAAAATATTCCAAGGTATCTTCCTATTCTTCTGGTTCGTAATGCCCCTGCATTCAATCATTCAATGCACAGTGCTCCTTATGGCCACTCCACCGTATCGAAAATTTATCAGCAAATTCGTACTGACTGTAATATTTCGGAAAACGCATAAGGTAGTCCTGAATGTAGACCTAATTTAGAATTAGTATTACAAATACCAGTATAGGCATCCATGAACGTCGACAAACCGTTTGCCGGCAAACGTGACGTCACAACCGTAGGCGGAGGCGTTAGCCAGAGATCCTCCCCCTACGCTTGTGACGTCACGTTTGCCGATGTTCATGGATACGGCCCAATGATAAATTTATCGGTGGATAAAACTAACCCGAGCATAGGGTTGAGGGTTGACTCTACCGCGCTCGGGATAGCCGGCCCGCAAAGGCTTCCCCTCGCCTCCGAGTTTGCGGACCCGCAATGATTTTACGAGCCATTGCGGGACCGCAACCCCCTCCGCAATTTTGGTGGTGCTAATAATTTGGTCGAACATTTTTGAGTGCCCAAAATTTGGCTACAAGCCCCACTTTAAAGTTGAACCAATAATTTGGTGGTTGGTCTAAATTAAGGGCCAACCACCAAATTACTGACTCAACTAAAAAAAGTCGGGCTTGTCCAAATTTTAGGATCAACTCCGACAAAAATTATTGGCCCAACTAAAATTGCGGAGCCGAATAGCGTGAGCAGGAAGTAAATAAACACATGGAACACAATTTATAAGTAAAAATTGTAATTTTTTCAGGAATCACAATTGGCGATATTAATCTTAAAGAAGAACACGAGTTCACTGCCGAGAATCCGTGCATGATTGCATTCTTTTCAAATTAGAACAAAGCTTGTTTTTCATCTTTATACAGCAGAATACCCTTCTTGACATGGGATCCCCGAGTGTCCCGGGGCAGGGCGGATTCAAAAAAATATTAATTCTTTCTAGGCTTCTCCTAGCCTTGGACTTTGAGCGGACTTTTAATTTGATTTTCCGATTTCCCATTAGTCTCACCCTTTTTCTGTTCATTCCATTGTCACTCCATTGTATTTATGAAGGAATTATATTTTTCTCCTTTCCTTGTTTGATTGTCAACCTATTCTATTCGTACAGAAAATTACGAATAACAATAAACTTCTTGTTTTCTTAATTTTGAGAAATCCTATTTAAAGATAAGCAACTCAAGTACAGATATTGTAAAGTAAGTAGATTCACAAATATAGTAGATATACCAAGAGAGTTTTTTTTATGTTTCGCACGAGCAAAATAATTAAAAGCATTGGTGGGAATTTTCTATTCATCAAACCAGTGCACTCTTTTTTTTTTGATTTCCCACATTTCAACTAACAAGTCTCACAGAAAATAAAAACTGTATTTTATTGCATGAATTTCGGGTTTTCTGTCTCACTCTGCCAATGATTCTTACAATCTGACAATCTTACAATGGCCAATTCGATTACCTCCTTGACCCTCATATAAATATTTTATCCCTAGAAAGTGAACTTCGTCCATTTGCTTAATATTTACTGTTTCATACACGTTTACCTTGTGGTGAATAAATATATAATGACAATGACAATGGTCAATGATCAAAATGATCAATGACAATGGTCAATGACAATGACAATGGTCAGTGACAATGACAATGGTCAGTGACAATGGTTCATTACAATGGCAATGGTCCAGATCAATGACAATGTTCAATGACAATGGTCAATACGCGAAAAATTGTGTCTAGTTCCATCCTTTTTCAATATGATCCCTATATCGACTTTGAAAGTTGAGACTACTCGATTGATTTGCTCTCATGATCTTTTCCTTCTCACGGACGTGAAGTCTACAAAGAGTACAAGTAGGATTATGACATTTTACGTAAACGTGTACCTATATCTATATAGAGATACCAATGATATATTCACTCCATGAATCTGATTTACATTGATTGTGTCCTAAAGGTGAGATATAATGTTTGCACACCACAAGCAATTTTAACTCTCCGCATTGGCAATACTCTCTCGTAGACAAAGAAAGCGAGAGAGTGTGGCCAGAGCGGAGAGATTCAAATTAGCTTGGGGTGTCGCTTTAAAGGCACACCTCCACGAGGTAATTCGGAACTCTCCACTCTGGCACGCTCTCGCTTTCTTTGCCTACGAGAGAACGTTGCCAGAGCGGAGTTTTTCAGATTTGATCTGGGTGTGCTTTTGACAGTAGGATGTTTAACCTCAAACACCGGATAGCCTCTAACATCGAAATATTGGTAGAAGATTTGATAACAAAGAAATGAGCAAATGCCTCCTGCAGTTACTATGAAATGGCTCCTATAAAAGAAATTAAGAATAATAATATTAATTTTGATGGCAATTAGCTGCTACATTTGCCTTACGTCTCTCCGCCGTAACGACAGAAACGTCAACTGTGTAGAGTGTAAATTTCGAACGGAATTTTAGCATACACGTAATTTTTATGACTATTATATTGCATTTAAGCCATGTATTTCCGTTCGAAAATCACATTCTGTAGAGTTAAAGGGAGTGTAACCTCACTCAACGGTCTCTTCATTGTGCACACTATTTCTCTGCTCTCTAACAGCGAGAGAGCGTAGAGCGTTGAAGAGACCGTTGACAAAGGTTTAGTCCCTTTAAGGCAAATGTAACAACGTATATAAACGTACCAAACTATGGGAAGAACTAATTCTTGAGTTCTGATATTCTCTGATATTTGATATCTGAAGAATACGTTCACTGATCTAAAGCTAAAGAAGAGTCACCAACTTCTGACTCAAAGTGTACTCAGCAAGAGAAGTTAGACGATTCCTGTTCTTTTTTAGAAGGAAACGAAAAGAAATTATTGCGAATAACTCCATGCATAGTAATATGCACTGAAAAAAAAAGATATGTATATGAATTTTTATAAAGTACAAATATATGGAATTCATGCGCATTACAGTTAAAAATAAATAATCTTAGAAAAATAAATAAATAATTGTGCTTCATGGTGTTATGGGATTTCCCATGCAAATATAACTGAGTAAACCGCAATACAAGTAGAGAAAACTTAAAGGCACACCTCGAGTTAATGTGAAACTCTCCTCTTTGGCAAGGCTCTCTCGTAGGCAAACAATGCGAGAGAGCGTTGCCAGAGCGGAGAGTTTAGAATTAGCGCAGAGTGTTTCAAAAAAGAGCGGAGAGTTTCAAATTAAACGCGGATAGTTTCAAATTAACGCGGAGAGTTTAAATAGTCTCGGCGTTTGCTCTATATACTCACACTTGTGGTTTGGTGAAATGTTCTTCCACTTGGCGAAACAATAGAACAATAGGAATAGTCTAGATCATCATCGAATACAACGATGCATCCAACTGTGAAGCACACTATGAGCAATAACTAAAACATTATTAAATTAAATCTTTCCTTAAAGATGGAGACCCTCGAGTTTTTTCGTAATTAGACTGTTCGGATAGAATGATAGAGATTCAGTACACGAATCGAAAGACATATCGGATATTGATTCCTGATATGTTTAAAGCTCACTATGTGCATTGAAAGTACAACTTCGATTTGCATGCTTAGCTCTCTCATTTTCTCATTATCCCTTACGCCAATTACCATATAATATAAACAATAGCCAACATGCTTATCGTGGCGGGAGTCAGTCTTGCCAACTCAAGGTATTTCGAAACTTAAAGTCTACTTAAACTGCGTCACAAACTTGAAGTAGACTTTAAGTCTACTTTAAGTGGAAGAACATTTGACAAAAGGCATTACAGTATACCACACCACTTTAAGTAGACTTACGTTTCACTTAAAGTAGACTTACCAGTATACTTCAAGTGCAGGCTTTAAGTAGAGTTTTGAAATACCATATGGTCTCCTTCTTTAAATTCAACTCTTTCAACTTTTTAATTAAACGAGCATAGTATAAAGAGCATAACAATTTACTCTAGTAGTGATTGCAACAATCATCTTTGCTACTCTGGTATTTCAAAACTTTAGGTGCACTTAAATACGTCACTGAATCAAGTGAAAATGATAAGTACATTTTAAGTTTTAAAATATCAGAGTCCAAATTTTGCGCCGGATATATTATAGTATACCGTTATAATTAAATTAATGAATCAGTATTACCTCAGCCCCAAATAAAGAATAACCAAGTGTTCTAGATTTCTGATCATAAGTTTTATAATGATTCGACGCGTAAGTTCGCTCTATAGCCACTGCAAAGATTGAAACAATTGTGCCTGAAATATAACCCATTTTAATGTTAATACTGAATTTTGCATTAATATTGATATTGATATGGATGTTGAAGAAATGCAATTTATGGAACGTAATTGTTACCGTAAAAAGTTGAGCATTGAAAACATCGTGTTATCATACAGTACTCTCCGGAAAATATGAATTTTTCCGGGTCTCTAAAATGATCTCCGATGAAAATAATAATAATAATAATACCAATAACAAATATAATAATAATAATAATAAAGGAGACGAATCGGTGCTCGGTGAAGGTGATAATGATTATTAAATGAACAAATAATGTGTCTGATACCTTAGTAGAACAATTCGAGATATCATTATTATAGAATCAACAAACACAAATAATGAAAATAGGAAGGTCCATGAGAAATGAGAAATTAGAAGAAGAACAATGCTATAATGAGCGGCGTAGAACTTTTTACTGAAATATAGATAGAATATTATTTTCACCTTTTTTCTAATAATAATATTGTATCGTTCAATATGAAGATGCTGTATGCACTGCAATTACTTTATGCACACAACACTAATTTTATAACTGATTTAAAAACTCACGCGTTGTATATGATATATAATAATGTGCAAATTGCGAGAGCTCCAGTCAAACCACGAATAATAAGAAGCTGGAAAAAGCTTGACAATGTCAAGTCATTGAAGAAACAAAACTCACGATAGGAACGTATTCACTATTGATTATGTATTCCGCGCGATCAACTACAGCAGCATGCGAATAATTGAGACTCATTTTAATCCAATAAAATAGTGCCCGAGATACCTAAAAGACACACCTAGAGCTAATCTGAAACTCTCTGGCAATGCTCTCTCGCTTTATTTGTCTACGAGAGAACGTTGTCAGAGCGGAGAGCGAAAGTAGCTTGGGATGTGCATTTAAAATCTTTGTTCTTCAAATCGTCGACACAAATTCAATATGATTATCTGAGTAAGCGAAAGAATAACAAAAAATATCTTTACTTTATTTATTGATAGCGAAAGCAAAATTGACTGCACGAATAACCATAAATCTCTTAAAATTAATGAGAAAAAGTAATATAAAATTGTGTCGAGAACTTTATTATCGCCTATGGGAAAATTAACACATAATGAGAGCAATATTTGTTTATTTACAAGCTAGCTATCCATAGGTGATCAGTTTTCATTCAAAGGGAAAATCCGGCCGCACTCTCTGGCCGCACTCTCGTAGACAAAGAAAGTGAGAGAATGTTGCCAGAGCGGAAAGCTTCAAATTAGCTCGGTGGGTGCCTTTAAATACAGTTGTCTAGAGTGGGATTTGTTGTGCGTGATTGACTACTGATGACTTCTTGCATGTCTAAAAAAAGTTGGCCGAGGGGATACTTCCATCTTTTTGGGTATCGGGATGATAAGTAACTGAGGAAAATGATCAAAATGAATTTATTTTAACAACTTTCCAAAAGAGAAAAGAGCGAACAACGCAATCTTCACTTTACGTAAGTATTCAAATCCATGAGAATAATTGTTGACGTATTGGGGCATGGGAAGTTTGGCACTTATGAAAGGGTTATTGAGTAATTCCAGAAAGGTCAAGACACATTTGACATCGGGGATATTTTGATCACGTTTAATATCGAAATGAATGCAGAATTTATGCTTCAAATGGCACCGCGCATAATTTGTACTTTATTTTGCCTTTAAACTTTGTTGCAATTTACCGTTCGTTGCACGCGTTTCTGACTGCTGGAGCATATTTTGTTTGCTATTAGATCGCATTTCCCGCGCTTTCGAAGCCTTCTGACTAATTCATTATTGGACTACATTGACTGTAGTGTGCGAATGTTCTGCCGGGATTATGGTGTCTGCTCGATAATCAAGAACGGGCACTACTTCAGAATAGGGTACCAGTCCAAAAGAATAATATAATTGCCTAATATAAACGTCCTTTCGTTTGTCTAAATTTCATTTTTATGTCCTTTTGGACTTGCCCCGTGTTCTGGTCCCTTCTTCTGAAGTAGTGCTCAAGAACATAAGAGGAAAATACATTGACAAGGGGATGGTCACAACTGGTCCTGGCCATAAGAGATGGCAATAACATGACTAGGATCAGTTTTCGATGCTGATTACGAATCCATTTTCAGAAAGTGCCTAATCGACCTGATTTTCGAGGAAATCGATATTTTAATTCGGAAATTCGTGTTGTTTCCTGCGCAAACCGTCCGGGTGGGCTGGTGAACTCATCTATAAACTCTAGCAATAGTTTACTTTACATTGCCGAATCTTTCCGATGCAATCCAGATAGTTTATGAAGGAAACTACACGACTTTTCGAATTAACAAGCCAAATTTCAATACCGATTTTCTCGGAACAGAGGTCGATTAGGCATTTTCTGAATACGGAGTCGGAATCAGCATCGAAAACTGATCCTAGTCATGTTATTGCCATCTCATATGGCCAGGACCAGTTGCGACCATCCCCTTGTGAGTATTCAACGGACATGCATGTATGATAATTAGCAGAATCAAGTCAGTGATCGATCATTTTCGCGAAAATAGTAAAACACGCATTTATAAAATTGTAAAATATATTTAGGCTATCATTACGTAAATAATTTCGTGGTATACAAGAAGAACATAAGCGCAGAGAGAAGAAAAGTGTTAACTCGCCACTAAACAAGCTTTACTAAATACACTGTACACAAGACCTTTGATGTGCTGTTTTTAACCGTTCATATTCGTGACTTTTTCACCTGTGGCCGTATGCATGAACAACGAAAAACCGTTTTCCGGGAAAATGTGACGTCATTAGCGTAGGCGGAGGCGTTTTCCAAAAATCCTCCTACGTTGGAGCATGTGGTATATAATAGGCCAGCTTAAGTTTCAAATATCAGATATTGATCATGTTTCCGGAGTTCGAGATAAAACTAGAAGAACTTTTCATCGTCTTCGGCGAATATCTCTGGTTCAAATGAGATATCGTCATGTATTGGATTAATAATAGTGTGCACCTGTACAGATTACGAAAAAAAAATCTTGACGCGGTAGCTTCAAAAAGAAGGTTATGATTATTTTAATTTTGGATGGGCACTGTGTATGTTTTTTCCATCGTTGCCGATCCTCAACGTGGCGTCCAAAGGTGGAAATGGTTGTACCTACATAGATCACAACCTTTATACCTTAATTCATCCTTACATATTGATTCATAAATATTCATAATTACCCTCCTAACATCGAACCTATTCGCTGATAACGCGACGGACCTCAAACAACTTTTGGAAAGAATACAAAAAAGTGTACGATTATCCATTCTCCATCATTTGTTGTTATGGAAATAAATAATAAGAATAAGGAAAATAGGAATAATATGAATAATATTCATGGATCTTACAGATATTTAAACTAGTCGACACTTTCCTTATTGTTAACGGTGTCGTGAATATCTCGAGATATTTATGATTTTTCAAATAGATTCTCATTTTTTTCATAATATCTGCAGTTGGATTAATTGTACTTGCCAT